>CM076583.1:143097577-143535486 GCA_034641835.2 Pinus albicaulis | reverse complement strand
CAATTTAACGTCCTAAATTGCTAACATAAATTATCAACTAGGGCTAGTAAACTGATGAAGTGTGATGCACTATATGTGCCTAAGTATACATTTTTCTTACTTCGTTGTTTTTAGTGTTTTATTGATGTTTTGGGGTTTTTATGTTTTATTTTTAGTATGCTGCTCTATGCTAAAAATATGAAGTTAGATTTATGTCAACAAGGGAGAAAATGAAATGTTAATAAATGAATTAAAACATAATTTATTTGCAAGTTTTGTTCCTAATTAGAAAATGATGAAAACAGAGAGTCCTAATCCATGGATATTACAGCTTCTAAATGAACATTCATGAAACGAAAAGTAACTCAAAACACTACAACTTAGTCTGATTCATTTAGTTAGAGATTTGTTGGAAGAGCTTGTGAAAAAGATTAATTCTAATGCAATGAGGATCTCCTAAAACATAAAAGGAAATGTTGAAACAACTTATAACATTACAACTAAATCTCATTCATGAGTTAGAGGTTTATTGGAAGAGATTTTTGAAAGAGATTAATCATAATGTGATAAGGATCTTCTATGAAGCAAAACAATCAATAACTCAAAATATTACAACTTAGTCTCATTCGTGAATTAGAGGTTTATTGGAAAAGCTTTTGAAAGAGACTAACTACAGTATAATGAGGATCTTCGTTTTAACTAAATAACAGAAAATGAAATGCTAATAACTCAGAATATCACAATTGAATCCCATTCATTTAATAGAGATGTATTGGAAGAGCTTGAGAAAGAGACTAACTGCAATATCATGAGGATCCTTTATCTAAGCAAATGACATGAAACATAATGCTAAAAGCTATGATTTCAGAAAGAAATCTAAGTAAGGAAATATGAAAAAACAGAATTGAAAATGACTTATCTAGAAAACATGTAAAACCTCCTTGAATAGCAGGGGCCCTCTGCTATCAATTTGGTGAAATTCTTCAGCTCCTTAAAGTTGTAATCAAAACAGCATCAAAGAACTTCTTTATTGAAAAAATCACAAATCTACATCCCATTCCATCTTAAGCTTTGTTACAAACACTCTCTATTCCCTTCTCTTCTTCTCCTATTTTTTCACACCCATGATAGGAGAAAGCTTCTCCTATTTATACAAAATATGAGAAGTTATCTCATTAATGGGAGTCCATGAATCTTTCCCTCCATCTCTAGAGTTACAATCAAAATAGGAAATGATAACACACATGTCTTTCTAGAGTTTCAACACAACTAAGAAATGAGACACATATCCTCTTACAGTTTTAATACAACAAGGAAATGAGACACATGTCCTCATGATCCCATGATCTTCTCCACTCAAATTCGAATTTGGTTTTGGGAGGCCACATAAAGGTCTTTTAGAAGCTTCCTTTTGACCTACACATGTCACAAAACTCATAACACATATATAGATATATGAAACTATTTTAATTTTCTAGTTTCTAATCATAAATTCACTTTAAATACATAAAATAAATAACTTTGGAAAACAAGGATCCTAACCCATATATTTATGAAAATGGTTACTTGATGTAGGATTTTAGGTCAGATGGCTATGAAATAAGAGCTAAATGGTTATGAAATAATGGAAATATGTATGAATATGGAAAACACTTTTGAGACTCAACATACCCCCCAACTGAAGTTGTTGCATGTCCTCATGCAACTATTGCAATGATTCATTTGTTCATGAGTTGATATTTTATGAGTTTTGAATCATATTGATTCGTTCCAAACTTTGCTTTATAATATTTTCTTTTGGCAAAGTATAATACATTTGATTGCAACATTTTTTTTATGGTTGGTTCTTGTGTGACAACCGGTTTTTTTGAGCAATGGTTCTTGTGTAACAATGCTTTATTTTCTTTGTTGCATCAAAGTTCATGAAAACATTTAGAATCAATTACTTCATCAATGAATTGATCATTTGCAAGGCATATAATCTTTGGATCATGTTGCAATAATAGTTGGTTGGGAAGTATATGTGGGTGGAAATGAAATGAAAATGTGTGATAGTGTATGACATGTGGATATGAAATGATGTCCCTTCCCCCCCAACTAAAGATATGACAATGTGAAAAAGGGAGTGAGGAATTTTTTCAAAGTTACAATTTTAGCATTCTAATGAATTACATGACTAAAAATTAGAAAACCACATACCTTCACTTCCCTTAAATGTGGATGAGTTGTGTATACTGAAGAGTGTGGCTGTTGATGTTGTTGTATCATGAACTCTGTAAACAAATGAATTTGATCTACTTCTTTGTTCTCTTTGTTCTCTTTGTGCTGATGGAAATATTGGGATCTTTATTGCTGCTGATACAAATTGATTCCTGCTGCAAACTGCTAAAATGATGTAGTCTTCAATCGTTGCAAAATCCGATGGTACAATTCTACTCATGCGAATAAATGTGTTGATGTTGAGCATGAAGAGAAGTCATTGGATTACCGACCATTAATGAATGTCGTTAACCAATACGAGGCAAACTCACCATTAATGTCAATGAGTGCCAAGGTACCTAAGTACACCTTGCAAAGTGCGAATAAATGGGCTGATGTCGAGCTACTTGCAAGATCTGACGATCAAGGGAAATTGATGTATTCCCATGATTATCAGCGAGAGAACTTGTCATTAATGCACACAAGCCTCAAGGTACTATTAAGGACTCTAGTCTTGGACATAGATAATGTGTTGATGTTGATAGGCCAAGACTTGTTAGAAGGGAGGCCTTAAGGAATCCTCCATCAACTAACGTGAGCATGAAAGAATAATTTTTGAAGGACTATGGATGAATTTTTTTTGCAGTGGATCAAGGTTTATTTGACAGAATGAAAATGGAAATGAAATGAATCAGCTTTGTAGAGGAGCTGAATGGTTTTATTTCTAATTTTATGAAAGCATGGAAGGAAAATATAATGGCTAGGGAAAATAAAAAGAGCAGTGAGGGAAATTGAGATGAGGATTTTATTGAATGACTAAGTAGAAATGCAATGGTGAATGTAAAGGGAAATGAGGTGAATGTTTTATTGACTTAGGAAGCATGGATGAAATGGAGATACTAACATCTGAAAGGCCTTCAAGTTTTGGATTTTATTTGCATTAGAATGTTCTCATTCATTGATATTTCTTTTTTTGTTGTTGATCATCTTCTTGTAAAATAAATGTAGTCTCTGAGAGAGACACTATTCGCTTGTAGTAATTTTTCCTTCCTCCTAGAATCTGAAAAATAAAACTAGTACTTCTTCTGCAATGGAATGTAAGATTATCAAAAGAGAGAGGTGATAAATCTCTCAGGTTATGATATTTACAAAAAAAACTGAGAACTGCTACTAATAAAACAATTTCATGAAGGAAAACCAAAATAATTTATACCTATTTCGAAATTAGTGCCTCAAGTTACCTGTTGTGTCTTTTCAGAAATTTATTTAGTCTTTAATGTTTCAAAATCTAATGATAGTTTTCTCATTATGTAGATCTCATCGAAATATTTCCAACGACACTTGAATCGTCAAAATCCGATGTTGAATGAGAAAGTTAGGCTAGTTTAAAATTTGGGTGAAACAATGAAGTTTTTCAGCTACAGAATTGATGTTTAGCTGCAGAATGTGCACCGTTCCGTAGCTAAAATCCTGAAAAGAAAGTTAAGTAGCCAGGCCTATGCAAATAATTATTTTTGACATTTAAATCAACCAGTATCTCCTCAAGGAAAATGAACAATACACTACCTATTTTGTTGATGCTTTTTTTTTTTTTATGTCTTAATTTTTTTTTTTAAAACTATATATGTTACATTTTTTTTTAAAGTATGTACATATATATTTAAACAAAACATTTTTTTATTTTTTTTAATTAATACTCAAAACCTTTTACAACAAAAACCTCATATCAGATGATAAGATCATATTACAAAAAGTTCATAGCAAATTTATTTTGAGCCTTTCAAGTCCAAATTCCCAACTGTTTATTTTTTATTTTTTTTGTGACATAAATTTCCTATATGGGAATATGATCACATCATTATCTGCTCTCTCAAGGGCAGCAATAACGGAGTATATCACAGCAACACTCGTAGGTCTCATAACATCAAAAACAACAACACATGGTGAACATACATGCATATAAATAGCCTCTCTCCTCATGGTGCTTTTTAATATGTTCATAGTAAGTCATTTCCTGAGCACTTGGTGGAGCATACACCTTCACCCCTAAATCATAATAAACGCAGACAATCCTAGTGATCAACGAGGGGTCACAGATGGTGCATACAAACCCGGAATTTTAGGTGTCACAAATGTGAAAGTAGTTTGATCACTAGTCATCAAACTGTATGTCCTTCGAACTCTTAGATCAAGAGCCATTTGGAAATAAAATTCAATTTCATTTCAAATTTTCTTCTTGGAAGATGCCGTAATTCTCTCAATTGATTCTCATCTATTAAATTCACAAACCATTTTTTGTTTGTTTTTTTTATTCACGTAATCTGCAAATCAAGGCTTTAAAGAACCCATAAATTCTCCCAATTGGTTGCGAAATTCACAAAACATTTTCTGGGTTATCGAATCGTCTCTGTTCTGAGAAAAACCCACGTCTCATATTTTTTAGATTTGCTATATTTTGTTCAAAAATGGCGTTTCAAAATCATGTTTTTGTGCAACAGAGTTTTCTGGGAATCACTTATGAATGCAATTGCTCTGGTTTAATTTTTGATTGCAGGTTTTGAAAGATCAGAGAATTGTGTCAAGAATTTGATCGAAATAATATTGCTAAAGTTAGATCAGTGAATATTCACTCAAGATCATTTAATTGTTCCCTAATTATTGATCTACCAATAGAGCATCCTCTGAGAATAAATGCATGTGAATGGCCCAACTGAGGGTATCCTTCAAGCAATGATGATACAGCAACCGTACCCTCTCCTTCTGAACAACTCGACGATCTAGATACGTTGATGTTGTTGCTGCCAAGCTCATGGCTTATCTTCTGGTCCTGCCCTCCTTGGTATTTCTTGAGACAAATCCCAACTTTCTCATGCTATATGCACAAAGTGTGAGAGGTTAAGGTGAAAACTGGAAACCTTGACAGCATTTTATAATGTAGATCCAACAAATTTGTAGGTGGCAAACATCAAGGTGACTTGCTGGGCAATTTTGCTTTCTATATTGATAGCGAATCATACCAATATAAAAAAAAATGATGACTCATGGAAGTAAAACAATGTGTCATCTTTTCAGCTATACAAAATATGTAAAATCACCCATCTATGGATTTGACTAGATCTTCAATTGCTTGACATATCTTTGTGAAAACAAAAAGGGCATATCCTTTGGATTTGCTGGTTGTTTGTCAAAACCATGAGGGTCTTCCTTCAATGTTTCCATGCTGTGCGTGGACTGTTGGATTCAATTTAATCTTGAATTCTTCTATTTCCGAATCTCCACTACCAAATCTCCTCTATGAATTGAAATACCATACAACACAGGGATTTGAAAATTTATTTGCAAGTTTTATTGAGGGATGAATTCATGGAGAGATCTCTACGCTGGAAGAGAAAATAAAAAACGTTGAGCTCTTCAGTTCTTGTATATACAATGTATTTTCTACATGTCGTGGCCCTTCATGGATATGATCTCAAGGTTTTTTTTTATCTGTGATTTCTTTAGAGTTGGAGTTTAGTGCTCTCGGCCTCTTGATTTTATGATTTTTTTATTTTTTTTTAAACATTCCGCAGCATGACTTTGTTTTTCATTTTTTTTTTTTTGGTTTGTTTTTATTTTATTTTATTTATTATTATTATTTTTTTTTAATAATTATTTGTTATTAAAATTATATATATATTTTCAAAAAAATTTAAAAATATACATATATATTTTATTAAACAAAACAATTTAAAATTTTTTATTTTTTTATAATTGATTTGTTAATAAATTATGTATGTTATATTTTCAAAAATTTAAAAATACACATATATATTTCATTAAACAAAACAATTTAATTTTTTTTTATTTTTATAATTGATTTGTTAATAAAATTATGTATGTTATATTTTCAAAAATTTAAAAATACACATATATATTTCATTAAACAAAACAATTTATTGAAATCAAAGTTTTTCATTAAATCAAATGAAATGATGAAAACAATTTTTATTTTATTTTTTAAAACATAAAAATTCTTTTTCTGATCGTCCAGATCACACAAAGTGCAGGAGGAGAGCATAATCGAGAAATTATTATTATTATTATTATTTAGATGTAAGAAGTAAGGCTACCTAGTTACACTTCCTCGGCAACGGCGCCAAAATGTTTAGTCAATTTAGTGTCCTAAATTTCTAACATAAATTATCAACCAGGGCTATTAAACTGATGAAGTGTGATGCACTATATGTGCCTAAGTATCAATTTTTCTTACTTTGTTGTTTTTAGTGTTTTATTGATGTTTTGGGGTTTTTATGTTTGATTCTTAGTATGCTACTCTATGCTAAAAAGATGAAGTTAGATTTATTTCAACAAGGGAGAAAATGAAATGTTAATAAATGAATTAAAACAGAATTTATTTGCAAGTTCTGTTCCTAATTAGAAAATGATGAAAAAAAAGAGTCCTAATCCATGGATATTACAGCTTCTAAATGAACATTCATGAAATGAAAAGTAACTCAAAACACTACAACTTAATCTGATTCATTTAGTTAGAGATTTGTTGGAAGAGCTTGTGAAAAAGATTAATTCTAATGCAATGAGGATCTCCTAAAACATAAAAGGAAATGCTGAAACAACTTATAAAATTACAACTAATTCTCATTCAGGAGTTAGAGGTTTATTGGAAGAGCTTTTGAAAAAGATTAATCATAATGTGATAAGGATCTTCTATGAAACAAAACAATCAATAACTCACAATATTACAACTTAGTCTCATTCATGAATTAGAGGTTTATTGGAAAAGCTTTTTGAAAGAGACTAACTGCAGTATAATGAGGATCTTCTTTTTAACTAAATAACAGAAAATGAAATGCTAATAACTCAGAATATCACAATTGAATCTCATTCATTTAATAGAGATGTATTGGAAGAGCTTGAGAAAGAGACTAACTGCAATATCATGAGGATCCTTTATCTAAGAAAATGACATGAAAAATAATGCTAAAAGCTATGATTTCAGAAAGCAATCTAAGTAAGGAAATATGACAAAACAGAATTGAAAATAACTTATCTAGAAAACATGTAAAACCTCCTTGAATAGCAGGGGCCCTCTGCTACCAATTTGGTGAAATTCTTCAGCTCCTTAAAGTTGTAATCAAAACAACATCAAAGAACTGAACTTCTTTATTGATAAACTCACAAATCTACATCCCATTCCATCTTAAGCTTTGTTACAAAACACTCTCTAATCCTTTCTCTTCTTCTCCTATTTTTCACTACCCTTGATAGGAGAAAGCTTCTCCTATTTATACAAAATATGAGAGGTTATCTCATTAATGAGAGTCCATGAATCTCTCCCTCTATCTCTAGAGTTACAATCAAAATAGGAAATGATAAGACACATGTATTTTTAGAGTTTCAATGCAAATAAGAAATGAGACACATATCTTCTTAGAGTTTCAATACAAAAATGAAATGAGACACATGTCCTCATGATCCCATGATCTTCTCCACTCAAATTCGAATTTGGTTTTTGAAGGCCACGTAAAGGTCTTTTAGAAGCTTCCTTTTGACCTACACATGTCACAAAACTCATAACACATATATAGATATATGAAACTATGTTAATTTTCTAGTTTCTAATCATAAATTCACTTTAAATACATAAAATAAATAACTTTGGCTACTTGATGTAGGGTTTTAGGTCAGATGGCTATGAAATAAGAGCTGAATGGTTATGGAATAATGGAAATATGTATGAATATGGAAAACAATTTTGAGACTCAACAACTCCTACAAGGAGTAATATTACATGCAGATCTCATGGCAATGATGAGGCCAATAAAAATTCCAAATCTAGCCACTCCCTTGAGGTGCAAAGGGAGATTATTTATCATGATGAGTGCTTCCCAAAAGCACCAAATGAGGGCTTCACTTTCAGCCATGTCAAAGTGACCCATGCAAAAAAGATGTGGTGAGAGTGCCACCTATCACATTCAGATCTACTCAAAACAAGGAGTGCACTACCCTAGTACCTTATGTGGGATTGTGACCCACCTCCTCAAGTGCAAAATTTCAGTTTGCCTATTTCTGATTTTGCTTCCATACATAGATGACATATTGGTATTGTTTATGGGTATGTATTGGCAAAGAGTAATTAGTGTACATCTACCACATGGGATGGAAATTTATCCTATACTTCAGATACATGTTTCAGATGTGACATTCCTTCACCCATCTTCAATTCTGTTGAGTTTTGCACTCCTGAAGGGGCAGCCTGTGCACCTATCATGTTAGCATTGGAGGAGCAGTTTCTGATGTATTGGCTTGGTGAGAACTTAATCCATGATTGGAGCTTGATTCTTGATGGTGCCATCAATGGAGAAGGAGAAGAAATATAGCTCTTACCCTGTCAGTTGCTTGAGGACAAGCAACATTTTGGAAGGGAGGACTGTAATGTTCTTACTTAGCCTTAGCAAAAATGAGACATTCAATTTTGATTTAATTTAAGTTTTATGAATAAATGAATAAAGGAGGACATGTAAAACTCCTAAGAAGTCTGAATAAATCAATGCCCATGTGAACAAAGACAAATCAGGGCTATGAAATAAACACTTGCAGGTGTGAAAGAGTTTTGAGCCAAATATTGGGTCCACTTTGACCAAGTCAACTGCATTGTCTAGATTCATTGTATCTCCAAAAGGGACTGCAGAGTTCTATAAGGGGGCCTCTAATGTGAAGAGGGGTAACTCATCAAAGTGGTTTAGGATTTTCAAGGGCTTTCTCATGTTATAGAAGAAGAAGGAGAGAAACATGAGGAGGTTGTTGATAGATCATATTTCTGAAGTATTTGTCTGCTTAGACAAATACCATTCTCTACTGTTTAGTGGAGGATTGTGATTGGAATTCCTATTTAGGGGTTTCATCTCTTCCCTTGAGGATCATTGGAGGATTTATTTTCTGAAGTTGGCCACTATTTGGTTTGAGACGAAGCCCTTTATTTCATGAGCAGTGCTGGCCCATTGAGGGTTTTGCAGTTGTTATCTTTTGTAGCAAGTGGTGTTCTAGATCTACTTAGATATAGCTTGTTTTGAGAGGCTTTATCTATTGGAGTTTGTTATTCAGGCTCCAAATAGATATCTAATCCATATTTTGTATCAGATCTGTAGTTTCATTCTAGTTATTCAGTCTCCTTCACCCTCTACGTGGTTTCTGCTCAATACTGCATTATTTTGTGAGAGGGCTTTCTTATTTCAGTTTGCTATCTGTTTGGAGGAATATCTTTTGGTGTTAGGCTTGCCTTCCCTTGGTGAGCCATGGATTGGGTTGCTAATATATCTCTCTATAGATCTAATCTCTTTCAGAAATTTTTGGGTTTTCTGTAGCACTGCAATTTGTATTCAAATCTACAGCTTGTTATGCAATATTTTGATGTAATTCCAATTGGATCTTGTTCTTAATGTCTCATAGTTTCCAGATCTGTATTAGATCTAATGTTTCATCGATAAATATGTCAGAGATCTGAAATGTAATGTACATAATATGAACCATCTGAAAAATAACTCTCTATGTATTTCTGCAGTTTGTTACTAGTTGCAGCTCTAATTTCTGAAGGGATTTTGGCCTAGTTTCTTTTGTAATCTGCTGTAGAGGCTATAAGCTCAAATATAAATTTTATTTACTATTATATCTCTGAAGTATCACATCTTTTTCTTTCCTCCTCTAAGTTTCAATTAGAACTGTATAATTCTAGTTGCTGGGGTTTTTGTGTTTCAACAGCCTCTCTCTTTGGCTAATTTCTAGCTAGTCTTCATTTTGGGAGATCTGTTTAATGTGCCTAAACTGATTTTTTTCAGCTGAAAGTATATATATCAGTCACATACAGCATAAATGAGGGGATCATATCCCTGATATGAATTATTATTACTCAAATTTTCTTATATAGTGTTTTCTTTGAAGACCTTGTTGAGGTTCCTGAAAAGGGATTATTCCAGGTTCCATAGGCAGAGTCTATAGTTGGCCAGGTGGCCTCTAGTTCTCACCCTCTTTTCAGAGGTCAAATAACTAGTAAATGCATCTGTAGTCCATCTCTTACATAGAATCTTGAGAATCCCCAAAAAGGAATATTACATTTGTTCCCGATCAGCTTCTTGGTGAATGGTTCATCAAATCCTTGTTACCATCTATAATAGAGGATGTGGCTAAAGGTGGTGACATTATAGAAGAGCAATATATCGCTTGTGCCTAGTATTTATACTTGATTTATACTCAGTTTGGCACGCTCTATGAAAAATCCCAAATGCTTCGTGATCCAATTTCAATGTTCCTCCTCAAATAAAGGACTCTCATGTCAGAGACAGCTTGATAGGAACTGTAAATACACACAACACTATTGCATCTGATCCTGCGCCTACTTCTGAAATCAATGTCATCTCATTTGACAAAGGAAAAAGTGATAAGCAACCAGGAAGTAATAAAAAGGGTAAATTAAAGAAAAAGCAAACTTCTAACCCGCAAGAATGGTCATCTGATCAATCGTCAGGACCACAGAAACCTCGTTATCCATGCATAATTTGTAATGAGGAACATATTGTTATGGATTTTCCTCACCATGATGAAGTCTCAAAAATCATCAAGACTTCTAATGCATGAGCTATGTTGACAGACCCATTTCCAAATCCAGACACAAATTTGGTTTCTACAAATCCAGATCCTAGTTCCCAAGTGTTAATGTTATCCACTACAAAACCTTGACAAGATATTTTGGTGTCGAAATGAAATAAATACTATGGTAGTCTTGCCACTGATCAACCTACTACCTCGAAAATGAATCCATCTAATGAATCAGTACCACCTCCTGTTATTCCTGAATTGACAATTAAGCCACCGAAGGGAGTAACTCATAAATCGACATATAATCCTCGAGAAAGAGCTACAAAAAATTATAATATAGTTGAAGATTTGGCTCAATCCCCTTTAGCTGTGTCTGCTCTTGAGGTATTACAAAATTTTCCCTCCTATAACAAGGCCTTATTGTCGGCCATTGGTGGAATTGATCCGACTGATTCTAATCTTGTCGTCTTTAATCATGCGGGCTATGTGTTGTAGCTACCAACAGAATTGGCATTCTCCATCCAAGTGAATGTTCTCAATCACCTTGTTCATTGCACTATTTTTGATGAGGGAGAATCTACGTGCATTATGTATATAATTTTTTGGAAATCACTTGGCTCGCCACAATTATCGCAATCATCAATGACGTTGAAGGCTTTTGATGGAAGAACATATAAACCTTGTGGTATTATTAATAATCTGCAAGTTGAATTAAGGGGGAAAATAGTAAGTATTGATGTTGAGGTTCTTGATGGACCCCTTCACTATAATATTTTACTCGGAAGACCATGGGTATATGCGATGACTGCAATTGTTTCTACATATTTTAGAATGGTTGCCTTTCCTCATAAAGGTACTATTACAATCATTAATCAATTATCCTTTTTTGCCTCCACTTCGCAAGTAACTAGAACCGTTCCATATATTCACTTACCCCAACTAGAAATCCAAAACATTGGTGTAGGACTCTTAAAGGATTCCACTCTTATGGGAGCCTTTGCATTACCGCCAGCCACGACGTCGGCAGAAATTGCAAGCATAGAGACCTGCTACATGATCTCTTCCACTCTATCTGGCTTAAGGAAGAGTACGGGTGATTCTAATATTTATACGTTGGATGATTTTTTACTACTCAACCCTATTGAGCTACAATATCAATCAATCTATTTGGCTTGGGCAAAAAATCCGAAATCAGCGTCACCGATTGTTTGGGTTGATCATTCATTAGATTTTGGTACTCCATCTGATCCATTTTCCTCAAAATTTTTGACAGATGAAAATATTTTGGAAGCTATGATGGTAGAAGGAGAACCATGGGAAGATTATCATCATCGCTCCCATATTCTTCATTATGAAGAAAATAATCTTAGTGAACTATATCAACCATCCATTCAAAATTTATTTTCAAATTCTTCTCCAATTAATGCAATTGAATCTTAGCGAAATTTATCAAATATTGAAGAAACAGTTTCTATCGATATTTCGACTAAACCTGGCATTGTAGAAAATATTCATGTCAATGTATCTTGTTCTCCATCAGAATTTGATTCATACCACTCTTTTTTTCATGAATTTTGTGATTTATTCGCTTGGTCTTACGAGGAAATTCTAGGCATAGATACTAGTGTAGTTGAACACACTATTAATATGTATCCTGATGTCAAACAACTGCGTCAAAGGCTTCAACCTGTTCATCCGAAGAAATTTGCTACCATCAAAGCAGAAGTTGAAAAGATTTTGCATGCTAGTTCCATTTACCCTGTTCCGCTAACTGAGTGGGTTTCCAATATCGTTCCTCTTATGAAAAAACAAGGAAACATTAGAGTGTGCGTCGATTATTGAGACGTTAATCAGGCTTGTCCAAAATTCAACTATCCTACTCCCTTCATCGACCAGATTATTGATGACTGTGTTGGATGTGAAATTTTTTTTTTCATGGATGGATTTTCTGGCTACAATAAAATCAATATCCGCCCAGATGACCAAAATTAGACAACATTCATCTGTCCCTGGGGCACATTCGCATATAGGAAAATTCTATTTGGTTTAAAGAATGCTGGGGCAACCTTTCAGAGAGAAATGGATTATTCTTTCAATGACATCAAGCACATTGTTCAACCATATCTAGATGATTTACCCATGCATTCATGAAAACGGAATGATCACCCGATGCATTTGAGAGCCATTTTATTACGATGCCGACACTACAAGATATGCCTCAATGTGCAGAAATGTGTGTTTTGTGTTGGTTATGGTCGATTGCTCGGATTCGTAGTCTCAAAAGAAGGAATTCGAATAGACCCACTGAAGGTACAGGCCATTCTTGATTTTCCTGCACCATCAAACTTACTTTAGATACAAAAAATTCAAGGAAAAGCTAACTTCCTAAGAAGGTTCATTTCAAACTACGCCGAAATGGCTAAAGGATTTGCTTAATTATTGAAAAAAGGGGTTCCCTTTCCTTAGGATCAAGTTGCTCAAGCTTCTTTTGATGTTGTCAAGGACCATCTTGTCTGAGCGTCATTAATGTATCCTCCACATTATCAAAATTATTATTTCCTATATATCACTGCGGCTAAAACGACCATCGCTATGGTTTTGGTCCAAGTAGAAGACGGAATTGAACATCTGATATATTATTTGAGTCGTAATCTCATTGATACGGAAGTTAAGTACTCATACATGGAAAATCTTCCCTTGGCAGCTGTTCAAGCTGTCCAAATATTTCGCCATTATATCTTGCTCTAAAAAAAAACAATAGTTTTGGATTGCAACCCCATGACTTACATCTTATCACATCAATTGCTGAGGGGAAAATATTAAAAATGGATTGTCATTTTGCAGGAATTTGATTTGAATTCATCAAATCCAAGTCAAAGAAATATTTAGCTTTTGCTGAGCTTTTCTGTGACCTTCCTTGTGATAGTACTGTAACTACATCGGAACCATCTATTCCAGACGAGTCTCTATTTTTTATTAGATCATCTGATCCTTGGTATGGATATTTCATCATTTATCTCCAAACCCAAACTTTTTGACCTAATACCTCTCTCTCTAATCAGCGACCTATTTGATACCAAGCCAAAGATTATCTAATCGTCGGTGATACACTTTATCGTCGTGGTGTTGATACCATTCTAAGGAGGTGCCTCACTCATGAGGAGGTCGAAAAAGTGTTAAATGATGACCATGTTGGGGCTTGTGGTTGACATTTATCTGGTTATGCTACCGCGTAGAAGATGCTCCATGCCGGTTACTTTTGGCCTACTATTTTTCGAGATTGTGTCCTCGCAGTCAAAATTTGTCATGCATGCTAGATTTATGACCGTAAAATCTAAAAAATGCTAGCACCAATGCATCTTTTTGTCCCTGTTGGACCATTTACGAAATGGGGTATCGATTTCATGACCTGTAACCCTCCTTTGTCCGGGGGGTAGGGTTATATTATTGTCGCAGTCGACTATTTTACCAAATGGGATGAAGGGATGCCTACATTCAATAACAGAGGACAAACAACTGCATTGTTTCTCTTCAATCACGTCATTGCATTGTTTGGGGTCCCACAAGATATAGTTATGGATCATGGGAAGCATTTTCACAACCATATGATGTCTGAATTGACAGCCAAGTTAGGATTGTCACATGATAATTATAATCCTTATTATCCACAATCAAATGAAAAATTTGAGGCTATTAACAAAATTCTTAAACGAATGCTTCAACGAATAATAGGAGTCTATAAAAGGAACTAGCACTTGATCCTGTACTCCGTCTTGTGGGCATATCGAACCTCAGTGAGAAACGCAGCCGGATTTACTCCTTTTCAATTGGTGTATGTTTTGGAAGCTATCTTACCAATCCAATGTGAAATATCATCATTAAAACTCATGATAGACTTGTTACCTGACACCTCAGAATAAGAAGCACATCTCCTTAACCTCATCCATCTAGATGAAACACATCATGAAGCTGAATTGGCCAACAAAGCCCATAAGAGACATATAAAGGTGCAATAAGAAAAAAATGTCTAGCCTCGCATCTATTCAGAGGGCGATTTGGTCCTACTTTACCACTAGGAAGCTGATGTAATTGGTACAGGGAAATTCGAGCCATTATGGCATGGCCCCTATACTGTCAAAAGAGTTCTTGCTAAGGGTGCATATGAGTTAGTTGATTACGATGGGATTCCATTGGCACAACCTAGAAATGGGTTGTATTTGAAATGTTACTATGATTAATCATGAGCATGGTAATTTTTTGTATTATATCGTTTATATGTTGTTGATTTGCATTCATTATCTTAATTTTTCTTTCAAAGTTTTCTTGCTGTTAGTAATCTGCTTTAAATTTTATGGCAGATGCCTGATTCTTCGGAACCATTTGTTGGATATGTTGATGGTGCTAGTCGTAGTACGCAGAACTTATCCTCTGCAATGTGCGCCATTTTCACTCCGAACAATGAATTAGTGAGTTTTCAAGGGATTTTTATCGGTAGATCGAAAAATAATATCGCTGAGTATAACATGTTGATTGAACTTATCTCTAATGCCATTTCATTTGGTATTAACCAAATAATCATAAGGTTAGACTCACAACTTTTGATACTACAACTTACTAGTATTTATACTGTTAGAAATCCAACACTGCTTAGATTGTTTCTTAGAGTTCGATTTTTGGAGAGATATTTTGATTTTATTCAATATCAACACATTTCCAGAAATATGAACACTTTAACTGATTCATTAGCTAATCAATTTTTAGACAGACATTTTTGACATAGGTAAGGAAAACATTCATATCATTGAATATGATTGCGCATTAAACATGGAAAAAAATTTCAAAAAAATATAGATAGATAGTTATATGTTTTTTACAAAAAAATTTCCCAAAACACGTTGGTCATCTGACCTCAAAATGTATGGAAAAATTCATAAGTAAAATAGTGGTGCTCATGATAGCACGCTATGGATCTAGCAATCCTACAGAGCAATCGCATCCAATGCTTAGGAACCCCAATTGTGTGTCACTGTAGTCGCATGGGAAGCTCTTCGATCCGGTAATCTAGAATCCCGAAGGTCAATCCCTATATGTGTTGTTGAAGCTCAGCAAGAGTCTCAAGCATATCAAGGTCCTGAAGGACTAGTCTCCCAACAACCCTCTCTACTGGCGCATCCGCTTCGTGCTCTTGTTCCTCTACTTCTTGAACGCGAAAAATATCTACATTACATTAAACATCTAGTTTAGTCTTGGAAAGAAATAAAAAATAAAAATAAAAAATTATAAACCTTATAAAAATAAAAAAGCATGGTCAAATCAATCTTACCTATTTCACCCCACTGAGTGCCTTATGGTAAAACTAGATCTGGATCTCCTCGGAAGTCGATGCCTGCATGTGCATACTCATCAATGGTGATGATACTTCACCTGAACCAGGCGAAGAATGTAGTCGAGAACACAATGATCTATTGGCCTAAATTTCGACCCATGAGTTCTACCCATCTCTACATTCGAGGATATCTAGGGTTGGATATATTCAATGTTACATGTTGTGGCTACATCAGTGGAATCCATTCCAAAGTGAAAGAGATAAGGATGGAACCATAACTGAAATTTGTCTTCCTTCCTCCCTTTTCTTTATTCATTTGTTTCTTTATTTGAGATAAAATAGCTCCATACCAGTTTAAAAATGTTGGCTCTAAACATTCCAGCGCATACTGCATATACGATCTATTTGCTACATGGAGTGTAACAGTGTTGGCTAGTTTAGAAATTGTGAATAGGATGGTCCTCAAAGGAAAATACCTTACATCACAGATGTTTATTTTTCCATCTTTGCTAGGTTCTGACCCCGGATAGCAATACTTCATAACATAATCCCTCATTGTTTCTCCTCCAACAGTAGATCCTATGAGTTAAATGGGAAAACCTCTCCTTGACAAACCTGTGAGAAAATACATATCCTCAACTGTTATGGACAACACTTTATTTTTTATGTGAAATGCCTCTATCACTGGATCCCATTCTCGAACAAGGAATTCTGAGAGTTTTATTTGTTTCTTCATTCCCGACAGTTTGAAGTACTTAAGCAGCCCACAATCTCTTAAAGCTCTTACAGTACCCGGATCATTCAAGGAAATCATATCTTATTCTTCATGTTATCTTTCTCTCCATGTAATCATCATTATAATTTGATGGAAACCTAAAAATTAACCATAAGATCCATTATGTACCATTCATTGCAAAAAAATAGGTAAATTTTGGACACAACATGAAAACAAAAAACTTCAACTACGCCCAACGCACTCCATGGGCTGAGACAGAGTGTTTCACATGTAGTTACACTTCATTGTACCTACTATGCAATGCATGTTTCAACATTCAGGGGTGTGTTGCCCTCAATTTTGGCAGAATTTACCCTAGGGGCCTCAAAACCCTAAAAATTTGCAAGGAATGGTAATGAAATGAATACTGAAAGAAAGAGGAGGTTTTTACTACTGACTTGGATCAAACGACGATGGAATATGTCCACTGAAATGACTACAATCAATGACTGAAGTTCGGGGACAAAATGAGGTTCAAAGCTCCAAAATGAAAATGGTAACTATGGGATGGTAAAAATGAATAATGAAACTGCTTTATATAGTCATTTAATTACTTGCAAGTTAAATTTATTGCTATGACTATAGTTTTATTATGTTTTTATCATGAAACAGGTATTTTTAATCCATTTGATGTTGTTATGAACAGGGAATACAACTGACGAATAGGTCAGTCATGTAGATTTATTTCAAGAAAGACTTGACCACAAAGCATGCTTTTTTCTCCTTATTTTCGAGCTTTGTTAAAAACGAAAAAGGATTTCAAGCGCACTTTTCTCTCTTTTTCGAGCTTCTATAACAATGAAAAAGGAACCCTTGGAGTCTTCTTTCATCTCTTTTCAGACTCTGATAATGTGAAAATATTTCTGAGTACTTGTCATTTCAAGCTCGTTAAAGTAAATGAATTGATATATACTCAGTATAAGTTTAACCCTTTTCTGGACTAAGATGGATTATTTACAAAAAAGGAATACATTGGTTAAACATGACCAAAGAGGTTCTTTCAGATATTATTTTACACTTTTTTTGGATCTGAGAGACAAATTTATGAAAAAGTACTTTTAGAGTCCTCTTTCGTCCTCTTTTTCAGACTCTCTAAACATGAAAAAGGACCAGGCTATCACGGTTGTTAAGCTCTTTAAAACATAAAATAGCGATGAGCTTGTCAATCATTGCAAGAATCGAGTTTCATTCATCTCTAGACTCGCTAAATTATTAAATAGCGATACTTTATTCTTTGTTCACCCGAAGGGTTGAATTATAGATCAAGCAAATGTTATCCTCCTCAAGCTTGTTAAAAAATAAAGAGGTACTGGTCAACAAATGATCGGGGAAAATTTGGGAAAAGCGAGTAAAGTTTATTTTTGGTAGCAAGTCGCCCCTAAACATGACATTTCTTTCACTCCATGTCCGTGACTGTTTGGGTTGGGTAATCATCTTGACGGTTCATTCACACCTATGGTTCATCATACCTTCACTTCGGTTTTGGGTCGATGCTGCCAACTTATTACAGTGATGCCAATATGTTCAAGAAAAGTTATCTAGTGATTAAAAACTCATCCATCTGCAATAATCATAAACCTTCATTTTCATGACTGTCATCCCTGAAAATTGCTATATCAATTCATACCCTTGTCTCTGAAATCATTAACTCCAGTTTTGCAATAAGGTGACTTCATGTTGACGACAAATCAATATCCAAGAAGTTCACTTAGAAACATTAGATTCCAGTACCATGAGGCTTGTTACAGCATTGACAAGATCCTCGCTTCCGAACCTTTGACTGAAAGATTTTGTTTAGCATTCAACATCAAATCATCTATTCATGCCTTACGAAATTTACTTTAGTACCTTGAGGGCCATTGACATTAATGGTGGTTCTCTCAAATTTTTTAACAGCTCACATTATTGGATGGTAATCAAACGATGTCTTTCCATGTTTGAGGAAAAATCATATATTCGCATGGCTAGACTTGTACCTGAATGATCGAGTGAATGAGATAAGAAGAACCCGGATCTAGTTTCAGCCATCCGAGCTGTGATTTTAGGATTTTTGTACACATCATCTATATGGTGACCTTACATACATATTTTCATCCAAACGTAGGCCTATATCTGTAGGCATGTTTTCATCTGGGCAACATTCCAATGTAGATGACTTTCTGAATTATGTACATGTTATTAGATTGTTTTATGTGCTGATTATGGGAATGCCTACCCTTAGCATTTATTATCAATAGAGGATATATCATGATGTAATGTATTGTAAGATTGATGTAGGTGACCATTCTTCTTTGTTTCTAGGCTCATCACAATGTAAAGCATCTCAATCAAATGTTCTTATTACTTGGATCTCATGCTTTAGGGGGCAATTGTTATAGGTCAATTTGGGTACCATTATCAATGACTTGGTTAACTAGGCATCATCTCCAGGACCGATGATCAAGGGTCTATCATTCCCTATCATCTCATTTGCTATATGCCCTAAGAAAAGAAACAACATGAATCAAACAAGACATTCATCAAGCAAGGATTTTCCATGGTTTGAAGCTTATTATTAAACATGTGGGAGCTCACCAATGTAGGCTCTAAGGGGCCTAAGTGCGTTTCATATGCAGGTAGCCCCATTCAAGGCTACTCTGAAAAGAATTTCTTGACATTCAAAGGTGCGTTGGTCACATTGGGAGAAAAATTCTCACTGTTCTAGAATCTCACTTGGCTAGTGTCTTCTAGAAGGGTTCACATGTGTCAAGCTTCGGATCCAAGTGTCCATTTGACATCTACATGAATGGAAACATGTCTTTCCTATTTTTGGAATGTTATTGATTACAAAAAAACCCACAGTTCATCTATAAATTGAACACAGATCTAAGTGTTTTAAAGGAAGAATTTGAGTAGGGAAATGCTGGAGAATTTTCAATAGAGAATTTGATTTGTGGAGCTGCTACTAGAGATATTTATGATGTGATGAGACTTGGGAAATCTGCTAGAAGGTCACTTCAAATCAGTCACTAGGTTGTAAATTCTCTTTTTATCATCAATAAAGAGTACTTCTTGTTTTTCCCTACATGCATCTATGTTTACTTTGATTTTCCATATTGCAAGATCTTGGTTGATGAATGTAGTTTATGCTTAACTGATTTAGCTAAATAGCTTTAATAGATATATATATTATTGCATATTCTACTATTTTAGTGTTCTTTCTTTCAGGAAGCATTCAACCATTCAAAACTGCTTGAATTTGAAGCTGTAGTGGAAGCGATAAAAAGGAGCCATTTGGAAGCCACTGAAACAAGTAAGCATCCAATCCTCTCTGTGTATCTGTTCTGAGTTAGGAGAAATGATAGTATAGTCTTTCAATTGTTCTTCTAGGCTAACACATGCCTAGGGAAGCATAATTTATCCGTAGATTACAATTATGGCCCAACAGTCATTCCACACCGGGCGGTTTATGTTTTCGTGCATTTTTTATGAGGTACTTGTGCAAAAATGTTGTAACGTACTAGTGCCCTACAGAAATGAAATGCAATGGGCTGGTGTGTATGAAGTGCATGGTGTCTGGTGTGCCAATTTTTTGTGTGCACCGGTGCTTTCTCGTGTTCAATGCATCGGTTCGTTTTACGATGATAAGTGCACCAGACGAAATACATCTGCAAACACCTCCACCCGCTAACCTCCTATAGTAACCTCCATTAGAAACGGGTGTTTGGGGTATTTTTATAAGGGGTTCCTCAAAAAAATCCACTATAAGGTCTTTTCCTTGTAGTGTGTAAACAAGTTCAGTAAGAACAAAATAATTAATTAGAAACAAGAAACACACATGAACAACAAGATTTAAGGTGGAAACCTCCTGTGGGGTAAAACCACCACTGCTATCATCTATAGCTTCAAATTTATTATTAGGAAACCTTCTTACAATATGGTACTAGTGCATACTCATACTTGCACGCAGACACCCACTAGCAGAAGGCTACAACCTTCACTCTTTCTCCAACTCCTAATGGAAGGGAGCTCTAACCCCATGATATCATTTACCAACACCCACTAGAAGGGAGCTATGACCCCTTGATCTTGTTTACTAGCACCCAATGGAAGGGAACTCAAACCCCTTGGTTTGATCACCAGCTACCACTAGCAGGAGCTTCAACTTCCTAACTAAAGGCTCCAACACTCAGCAACATCATGGCCCATGTTTCATAAATTTTCACATTGGGTCCACATGCTTCAACACATTACAACTTGAAGGCCACTTTTCATCAAGTTTTCAGACTGGACCCACTAACATCATTTAAGCCCAATACGATAAATAAAAACTGAAACTGATCACTGTACCAATTCATTCAACTAATCACTGGATCATTGTATCAAACAAACACTAAACCAATCAATCACTAAACTAAACAATCACTCGACCAATCACTAACTCAAATCAACCTCAAACAATGAGATTATTGTAACCAAAATATCAGAACTGAACCCAAAACACTGCATCTACATACTGAATCAACTGCAACTTGATCAATCATATGAAATAATATGTAAGCTATTGTTTTTAAACAAACCTGCATATCTACGCACTTTTAATGAATGCAACATGTGTATAGGTCTGAACATACTAAGTTATGAACTAGTGTCAATTTGAACAAGAAAATGACTTACATACGAACATACTAAAAAATTATGTCAGATCACAGATCTTTGAACCCCAAACAGTTAGCTGCATTATGAAAATTCTTCAACAAATAAATACTCAATCAATTCAACTTCAGATATCACTATTAACTTGGATCAACATGAAGACTTAATCAACAGAAAACAAAAATACAACAATACTTCATAGACAAATAAGACATATTCTTCAACAGAAACCCTGACTCTCATATGCACTTTTCAAAAGGAATTTATGCATGTATACATGCTTTTCTGGAAGTAACTAGTGTACATATCTCAACATACTGCATAAAATATACACTAATTCTCAGAAGTGAATCCACATGTGTACATTCCTTACTCGTGTCAATCCTACATACATATCTTCAATTTCCAACTCACACTTGCACAAGTCACCAAAGCTTTAGACATACCAAATCATGTCATACATAATAATAAACACATGTCAAAAATCTAGATCAAATCAACCCACGATCAAATCACACAATATATGGTAATTTAAGGTCTAATGATCCTGATCCATTATTATAGTACTAGGTGCATTCTTATTTTAGATTAACCACTCATTAATAGCCCATAAAATGCAATAAAATTGCATATCAAATTAATCATCAATCACTCTCACATATGCACCCTCTTACACTTCGATCTTCTCCTCCTTACATAGCTAGAGCCTTAGCCATACCATGAACCAAAACCACACTAGTTTGAGTGGTAATCCTTGACGAGATCAAATAATTGCTACTACATTCAATATTGTTGGCTAATACCATGGTAAATACATTTGGTATTCAGAGACTCATAGTACACGAAATGTTTGTGGCTTTTCTTCTTCATACCCACATGTGTAGGAGACTTTGTTTCACTGAACCTGTGTATACACTACTTCAATTTATCAAACTTGGGTAAATACATGAATTTTATTCACAGAACCTATGTATACACGACTTATCTTCATCAAACCAGCGTATGTACACAGATTTGCTTCATATAACTAGTGTATATTTCCTCAAACTTTACCTTCATAATTTCTATATCACTACCTGGTATTTCTTTCTCTATCACATCTGAACTGGCCTATAGATAGATCTTGTTGACATCTTCATCAAGTAGGTTTCTATAGAAATACAACTCATCGAGTAGGTTTCCCTCAAGGACAACACATTACATCATAATTCCAGCAATCTCCACCCTTGGAATTGATGGCAACCCCGTTGGTGTTTGATCACCACAACCTATAGATACCTGGAAAGTGCATCAAAAACCAAGTTAATCTCCCCCTTTGACATCAAGGGAAAATGGCAGATGAATGCCGAATAAGGTATTATCTTTCCTTGTAGAGACATGAGTACTTTAGATCTAATCTGCACTATATACTAACCATGCTCCCACTGGCTACATGTTGTTTCTTTTGAAAATATTTCTAATGAAGTACATGAATCTATAACTCAATTTAGTATGACCTTTCCTATCACCAAGGACTCATACTTACATCAATCGCCCAACCAAGTCGGATTACATAACATAATCTTCCCATCATGGGATTACATACATAGATGAGTTGACCTTCAACAGTCCAAAAAAGACTAAATATTGTAATGGTTACATCATAGGTATCTTGAAGAAATTTCCATCAAGAAACTAATATGGCATGCATAACCAAGAAAAAAAGACCTCAATAGTGAGAGATCATCAAATGAGAATTTCACAGTAGCATTGCATCATGACATAAGATGAGGCAATGGAGTATCATCTATGACATCAACATCATTATCAACTAATCATAGAAAAGGTCTTCATATATGCATCATCAATGAAACAGATGATCATCTTCAACAACATATTAAGCAAACATACTCCCAACAAATGAATTATAACCAGAAAGTCTAATGATCCCCCTAAACATGTCCTACATGTTCACTCATCATATCAATTGATACATCAGATCATCTTAACAAATCAGACAATTATCAATGTCAAAATCATATATAATCATAACTTAATGCCACAACATCAAACTATAACCATCACCATCATAACAAGAAAGTGAAATAATATTTTTATGAAGCATCTAAGATTCTTTCTTGAGTTTGTCCAACTATTTTTCTATCAGAGAAAAATATACGCAAATGTCTGTACAGGAACTCGCGTACATATGTGACCACCCTTTATAAAATCCGTGTACAGAAAGTGAAATTATGAAATTTCACAGCTTCAGCTCCCCTTAAGCTTGTACAGTCTGTACTTGTCTTCTGTTATCACTTCAGATGCACTGTCAGAAATATAAATAACCATAATTAGCAAACCAACCATGGGAATTATCATATATCACCCCATTGTAGTGATACATTATTTATCTCGATAATGTATATCACTTAGCTCCTACAGTCAAAAGTGAAGTAATATTTAGAAACACAAGACTGTGGTAGGGTCAATATTCCCTACATTTTAGACTCGTGTTGCTTCTTTCTCCAAATTTTCTTGAAATTTCCCATTATTTGATAGAGCTTATCCAATATCCTAGTTCTAAAGCAAAACACTTGAAGGGAAGATTACCTCTAAACCTTCTGATATCTAGTTAGAGTTTCCTCACAAAATTTTCCTCATCTTCTTCTGATATATAAATTGATTCCTTGAGAACTTCCTTTTATTTTCCTTTTGCAGTGGCTTTAAATGCAGCATATCTAATATCTAAAGGACCTACTTTTCTCATTTCAAATTTTGTTAGAATCCCATGGATTTGTAAAATAGTAAGGCTCTGTAGATCCTGGTTTTCTTTCATGGTGGACAATTTTGACTTGAATTTTTGAGTTAGATATATCAATATTTTCTCTAATAAGGTTGAGTATTTTATATATTCACCCATATTTCTCATAGAATTCACAATGTCATCTATTCTCAGCAAGAAACTTGAAATAATTTCATCATTATGAATTTTGAGAGTTTCATATTGAATTCTAAGAGTTTTAAGTTTAGCACTTTTTAACTTGTCATCGACTTCATAGTTTTGGATGAGCTTGTCCCATATCTCCTTTGTTGAATTTATCTGGATGAATTTGACAAATTTTGATTTTGTTAGGCTTCCCAACAAGGAATTGAGAGCTTTTTCATTGGTTTCGTATCTCTTCTTTCTTGTTGCATATATAGGAATAATTGTTGGATATTGATAGCCTCTTTCTATGCTTCCCCATACATCTGATCCAAGACTTTACAATTAATCTCTTATTCATATATTCCATAAGATTAGACTAATTCCATTGAACAATGGTGGGCTGATAGTAAATACTCCTTCAAGACTTCCCACCGTGACAGATCTCGTTGAAGGGATCAAGCTTCTTTAGAAAGAACTACTCATATACCAATTATTGGGAAAAATACTGGGGAGGGGGCGGGGGGTGAACCAATATTTTAAAACTAACTTAAAATTTTAATTTTCATATTCTAATTTTTGTACGCAACTTGAATGAATAAAATTAGCATTTTTATGTAATTGTTATTCAAGAATCTAGCATATATCCAATAGACTTATGTATTAGTAATGTCTTCACATTTTTTTCTTCAACCAATATATGAGTGATTCATTATACATTAGATAAGAAGTTAAAAATTTCAGTAAGAACAAAATAAATCATTATACACGAGAAACACACATGAACACCAGGATTTAAGGTGAGAACCCTATGTGTGAGAAACCCACCACTGCTTGTGTCTTTGTATTCAATTTTATTATTATGAAAATATTCTTACAATATTTTACTCACGAATACTCATAACAACACATATACACCCACCTACAGAAGGCTACAACCTTCACTGGTTTTCCATCTCCTACTTGAAGGGAGCTCCAACCCCCTGATCTCATTTAGTAGCACCCACTAGAAGTGAGCTCCAATCCCCTTATCTGATCACCATCTACCACTGGCAGGAAGCTTTGAATTCCTCATTGAAGTCTCCAACCCTTAGCACCATCGTGGACCATGTTTCATAAATTTTACACTAGATCCACCTGCTTCAACACATTACAACTTGTAGGCCACTTTTCATTAAAATTTCAGACTCAACCCACTAACTTCATTTAAGCCTAATATCATAAATCAAAACTGAAACTTATCACTGTACCAATTCATTCAACTAATCACTGAATCATTGAATCAAATAACCACTGAAACAATCAATCACTAAACCAAACAATCACTCAACTAATCACTAACTAAAATGAAACTCAAAAAGTGAGATCATTGTAACCAGAATATCATAAATAAACCCAAAACACTGCATCGACATACTAAATCAACTACAACCCTGATCAATAATATGATAGGATATGTATGTTACTGTGCTTAAAAAAACTTGTGCATATACGTTTTTTTCATGAATGCGACCTGCGTACATATCTAAACATACTAAATTATGAACTACTGTCAATCTTAACAAGATAATTACTTGCACACAAACATATTGTCATATCAGATATCTTTGGACCTCAAATAGTTATATGCATTATTTTCATTCAATACTCCATCAATAATCAATAAATAATCAATCAATTCAACTTTAGATATCACTATTAAGCCCATCTCAACATGAATACTTCATCAACAAACCCTATAAATACAACAATATTGTATAAAAAAAATCAAACATATTCTTCAACAAAAAACTTGACTTTCATACGTGCTTTTTATAAGGAATTTTTGCATGTATACATAGTTTTCAGGAAGCTAACCCACATACAAATCTCAAAAAACTACATAAAATATTTGATATTTCTCAGAAGAGAACCCGCGTGTGTACACGCCTTACCTGTGTCAAACCTACGTATAGATCTACAATCTCCAACTCACACTTGCTCAGCTCATGAAAACTTCAAATATACCATATCACATCATGCACAACAATAAACACACATCAAAATCCTAGATCTATTAAACCCATGATCAAATCACACAATCTATAGTTATTTTAGGTCTAATGATCATGATCCATGATTGTATTACCTGGTGCAAACTTATTTCTGATTAACCACTCATTAATAGCCCATATCATGAAATAAAAATTCAAATCAAAGTAATCATGAATCACTCTCACATATGCGCCCTCTAACATTATGATATTATTCTCCTTATATAGCTTGAGCCTTAGCCAATAGCATGAGCCAAAACCACACTATTTATTGTGGTAATACTTTACGGGGTCAAATAGCCATTACTACATTCAATATTGTTGGCTAATACCATGGTAAATACCTTTGGTATTTAGAGAATCATATGCATCAAATGTACCTGCCTTTTCTTCGTCATACCTGTGTGTGTACGTGAACTTTCTTCACTAAACCTGCATATACACTACATCGCTTCATCAAACCTATGTACATACACAAATTTGCTTCATAGAACCTATATATATTTGACTTCTCTTCATTTAACCAACGTATGTACATGGATTTTCTTCACAGAACTTGAGTATATCTCCCCAAAATTTACCTTCGTCATTCCTCTATCACTGAGAGATATTTCTCTCTCTATCACATATGAGTTGTCCTGTAGATACATATTGTTGACATATTCATCAAGTAGGTTTATATCGAAATGAAAATCATCGAGTAGGCTTCCATCAAGGACAACACATTATATCATAATGCCAGCAATCCCCCCCCTTTGGAATTTATGGAAACCACATTGGTGTTTTATTACCACAATCTATAGATACCTGAAAAGAACATAAAACACCAAGTTACTCTCCCCATTTGAAATCAAGGGAAAAGGAGGGACCAATGCCCAGTCAAGGCTTATCTTTCCTTGTAGACACATGAGTATGCTAGATCTGATCCAGACTAAATATTGACCATTCTCCCCATGAGAAATGTTGATTCTCTTGAAAATATTTTCAATGAAGTACATGACTCTATAACTCAACTGAGTATGACCTTTCCTATCGCCAAGTACTCATACTTATATCAATCACCCAACCAGGTGGGTTACATAACATCATCTCCCCATTATGGGATTACATACATAAATTACTTGGCCATCAATAGTCCAAACATGGAAAATATTCTAACGATTACATCATAGGTCTCTTCATGACCTTTACATCAAGAAACTAATATGACATTCATAAAAAACACCAAAATACATCAATAGTAAGATATAATCAAATGAGGATTTGACAGTAGCATAGCATCATGACATAAGATAAGGCAATGGAGTATCATCCATTACAACAACATCATTATCAAGTAATCATAGAAATGTCTCCATATATGCATCATTAATGAAACACATGAGCATATTTAGCAACATATTAAGAAAACATAATTCCAACAATTCATTACAACCAACAAGGCTAGTGCTCCCTTGAACCTGTGCTATATGTTCATTGATCATATCAACTCATACATCAGACCATATTCATAAATCAAATGATCATTAACTTCAAAATCATATATCATCATAACTCAATATCAAATCAATAGAATGTAACCATCACCATGAGAATAGGAAAGTAAAATAATATTTTTTTGAAACATATCATAGTCTTTCTCGAGTCTTCCCATTGTTTTTCTATCAGAGAAAAATACATGTGACTCTCTGTACATGAACTCGTGTGCATACGTGACTATCTTTAATAAAACCCTTGTACATAAATTGAAGCTCTCCTTGAGCTTGTACAATCTCTACCCGTCTTCTGTTATCACATAATATTATGCACTGCCAAAAATATAAACAACTCAAATTAACAAACCAACCATGGTAATCATCATATATTTCTCCCCCTAAGATGATACATTATTGATCCTGATAATGCATCTCACACCACTCTTGCATTCACTAAGAAAAGTAATATTTAGAATCATATGACTGCAGTAGGGTCAATGTTCCCTACTTTTTTGAATGTTGATCCTTATTTCTCTCGATTTTCTTGAAAATTCTCATTATGTGTTGGCGCTTATCCAATATCCTAGTCCTGTTCATCATAATTTTCCTGCAATCAGTGGCCTTATGCCCAAAAGAGTTACAACATAAACAACATCCATGAAACCATATTTTATGCCTTGATCTAGGAGATTATTTAATAAAGGGAATCTATGAAATTTTCATCATATTCATTAATAATAAATGCCAAAATTACTTGAAGATCTTGGTTAGACTCTCCCTCTTCTCCAAGTGATAAACCATCGCTATCTTCATTTTTATAATAACTTCTCCTATTTTGAAACCGCTTCCCTCTTTCATGATTTTCGTTATAAGGACACTTAGCAACTTAATGACCAGCTCTTCGAGTAGAAAAACACTGGAAGGGAAACTTACCTCGGAACCTTCCAGTACTTCATTTGAGTTTCCTCACAAAATTTACATGATCTTCTTCTCATATATAATTTGATTCCTTGAGAAATTCCTTTTCTTTTTCTTTTGAAGTGGCATTAAATGAAACTTCTTTGATATTTCAAGGACCTCATTTTCTCATTTAAAAGGTCATTAGAAGCTCGTGGAGTTGTACAATACTAAGGTTCTGCAGATCCTACTTTTATTTAATGGAGAACACTTTTGACTTGAATTTTGGAGTTAGAGATCTCAAGATTTTCTCTACTAAGGTTGAGTATTTTATATATTCATTGATATTTCTCATAGAATTCACAATATCATCTATTCTCTATAATATTCCAAATTTGAAATAGCAGCAATATAAGACATAAAAATGTAAAACTCTGCAAATATGAACATGAAATAAGAGGGATGAATGTATAACCATCATTTTATTAAGATATCAACAGAAATATAGAACAAGATCATGAGGGACAAGCCACTCAAACAATGGGAACAAGTCTCCAATGAACAAAACAATCAGCACATGAGTTGTTGCAACTATATAGAATGTCGGAGAGCAATGAAATAACTATCTATAATAGTGTAGCTATTGTTGAATACATATATAAATGGAATTTGGTTGATAGAAACAAAATAAATTGCCATCAATGAATATGTGGGATCTAATACAAGATTTCTAGCCAACCCGGAAAGGATTTCTAGAAATATCAAGAAATATACAATGTGACAAATAACCCCAGGGTTAATGTGCCACTGAAAACTGGATCTGATATGAAATGAGGCTATGAAATATCTGAAATAATTATTTCCTCCTCCAATGGTATTTCTAATTATAAGGATGATCCCTCTACTCAGAAATAGACCCTCTTGATGAGCTCAATGAACACTCCCAAAAAATGCCTCCAAAAAAAATGCAGTTCAGGATGGTGACTAATATTTGAGGGATAGAATATGGTTGTACTGATGCCAAATATGTCAAAATATGTCCAGGAGTCCTTCTTTATTATCCTCCAATGAATAGACAACCTCTCCAATGAAAAAAAAGCCCAGAAATGACTCTAAGAGATCCTCCTTTGCTTCCCCCTGCAACACAACCCATCTCTAAACAGAAACTGCGTTGTAGATGAAGGAGGTAGCTTGGGGAAAATTCTAGAATGAGTAAATTTATCCCAAGTTACCTCTCCTTCCCTGAGGATGAGGTAGGGATTCTCGACCAGGAACACCCTTGTGATAAACAACATTGCAACCCTGCTAAACAACAAGAGGAAGACAATTCTGAAAAGACCAATAGAAAATGATAATAAAAAACATCAATAACAAAGGCTCCTATCCTCTCCATATATAGAAAGTGAACCTATTCATAGTGGGTCCCATCCATATTTCCCAACAAGCTCATGCAAGTTTTCCTCCACTAAAACTGTGATGTACATCAATGAGATTCAATGTATCTAGACAATGTTGTTGACTTGGTCAAAGTTGATTGAATAAACATGATCCAATCCCTGTTCACACCCAAAGGTGCTTAATACAACTGCTTGTTCCTCCTCCTTTCAGATTAGGAGTGTTATTATTCCTTATAAAGGGGTTTTATTAGTCTCCCCACCCATTTATTCCTTTACCTAGTGATAAAACAACTATAATATTCCATTTAGATGAAGTCTAATTTTTTGGAATATTACAGTCCTCCCCTCCAAAATGTTGCTTGTCCTCAAGAAATTGTAAATGAGGAGAAAAATTTCTCCCTTCCCCTTCTTTTTGCCTCCTCATCAATATCTCCCACCACACCTCAACATAATCTGCAATAAATCTATCCTCCAATGGTTTCTCCCAAGTATGCAAAACCAAATGGTGTACATCATGAGAAAGTGGAAGGTGTGAGTGGAAACCTTCTTGTTGTCCCATGGCCTCCTCAAGGTAGGAGTGATGATAAACATAGGGAATCTCATCCCTAATGAGAGTCTCCCATGCCCATGCTATCATCCAAACGAAATGAGCTATTCTAGGTGGCTCATCAAAGAAATCATCAACCCCCGATTTATGAAATGTGTTGGGGTTGCATGGAGAGTTTAGATTTTTCCATCCCAGTTGTTTCTCTCTCAATTTACAGTAAGTATGGGGTTGTTTCTGATCTTGGGCTGAAATGATATGGCCTCTAATAATGGACCAATTTATCCCACCAAACAATTCAGCCATGAAGTGCCTCCTCCAAGAACTCAAGTTCTCCAAATGGCTCCTCTGACATGAAGAAAATAGATGTAGTATGTAGATCATGGTTTTCCCATTGTTTCTAATGAAACATAAAAAATTTAAAGTAGGGTGAATCATACTCCCAGTTGGCACTTCCAACCTTTTTCCCACTCTCCAAACAAAGCTCCTGAGGAATATAAAAATAACAACAATATATGGAAGCAAAAACCAATGAAAACAAGCTACCATATGACAACCAGAGAGTGGATCATAGTTCCACACATGGAACCAGTGCAAAGAATCCCTTGAATGCCTCAAATAAGTGAACAACAAGTGCTTTTCCAGCCTCTTTTTTTCTACCACAATCATCCTACAAGATAGGATCATGAAAGTAAGATGTGGTGCCAATGGTGCACACCAAGCATCATGTGGCTTCACCCACAAACCACCAAAAGGTTAGCTAATATCAATGCTACATTTGGCCTCAAGTAAATAATAGTATAATGTATAAAAGGAATGACCCTCCTTAATACAACATGTTTCTCATAAAATTTAAATAAGTACAAATCATAATAGAAAATTGTACCTTCTCTGCCATGTACTTTGGTCCTTGAGCCGAAATAGATCAACTGGAAACTATACCTCACTCTCAATGAGTAGGGAACTGGCTGTGCCAACCTCCCCATAAACATCTGGGCTATGCATCTCTCTGTATGCTGAAATATATCATGCTGGATGCCCTCCCAAGTGAACTTCTCCATCAAAGAATGATATGCATAAAAGTGCATAGAAAGGAAGTCCTCATGTGATGCATGTAGCAACTTCTCCTTAATCTCATAAGCTCTAGTAAAGAAGAATCTACCATAATAATATGTGACCACATTATCCACCATATATCTGTTATCTCCCTCTGAGCCATCAAGAATCATGCAGGCACCAAGATCCTTGGAGTACTCTACCAAAATTTGAGATCTCCAATATGGATCAATCTTCCCAAGGGACAGCACTAAAGATATGAAATGTGTGTTTTATACTATTTACATGTACTCACTGACATCCCTCATGCCAAATTCATGCTCCAAATTTCTCCCATTCTCATCATGCAGCTGCTCATGCTCAAATAGAAGTGGTGACCTTTGGGGGTTGGCCTCCCATGAGAAGCTACCAACCAAAAAAAACCTCCTGATCTTGGCCAATGTAAACATGAGTGGCCTCCCTCTACCCCAATGTATGGAGGACTCCTTCCTCAAAAGAAGTACCCTCTATTTCTCCAAATCCATGGAGCATCTCCCTTGCACCATGAAGGTGCCATCCTCCATCACTGCAGCAACTTTTGCTAGTGCAGTATTTGTAGTGAGAGTGGGTGATGCTAAAAATGGGATAATATCTCTCTCCTTCTTGAGTCCATACCAAACTCTTTGCGTTGTACTGGACTCCTCGAAGGTCTTCAACCCTCCGGAATCTAAGAGTGGTGAACCAATTGGAAAAATGTCTCCTACCAACTCTAGATCTGGTGGCCTCCCAGGTGGAATGCCCCCATGTAGTGAGACATAAAAATCTAAAGTGGACTATATATATGAGTGGAATAATGTGTCCCTCTCTTCACTGCACAATACAGGCTCCTTTTTTTTTGTAGAAACCCCTCGAAATAGATAAGGGTCAATTCTCATCATCCCTTAATGCTGATCCTTCTTTTCTTCTCCTTCCATCTGCCAGGATTCATAACCCACAAAAACCGATGCATGTTGCTCCGTAATTGTGCTTTGGTTCCCACATGTTAAATCATTTGGAACTTCTTGCAAGTACAAAAGGGCTCCTCTAATGGAAACAATGGATCCCTTCCCATCTCCATGTGGTGATGGATTTTCTCCCCATGGTAAAGCGTTGCTAGCTCTTCTCTGCTCATCCTCTTCATCAATATGTGAGATTTCCTCATCATCAATGAGAGACCCTTGATATTGGTCTTCCCTTGAAGGAGGTTTCTCCATGTCTTCATCAATAGAAGAGGGTTCTTCTAAAGGTGGGGATATTTCTCTTGGTAAGGTACCATGCATGTTTTTATTCCTTTCATTAGAAATATGGAGTGGAGTTGGCATGATAGATCTCTCCAACTCATGGAAAGGTTTTAAGTTTTTGGGTTCCACGAGAGATGTTTTAAAATGTTTAATGTCAAATATTCTCACCAATTTTGTAGTGAACCCAGCATAAGTGTTTACATTTGCATGATAAAATGAAGAAGAACTATTAAACCACCAATTATGGGCCATACCTTCGAGATGCAGCATTGCTACTCTAATGGCCTCGTCTTATGAAAATTGGCGTAGCTGGAAATATGAATCTAGCTCCTCCACCCAAGATTTTTCTGTGCACTCTATTGATCCATCAAAGTTAGATAGAAATATTCTACCTCTCTTGATTCTATGATGGTTTCTAGATCTTCTAGCTTCCTTCAGTTTTCCAAACCCTTGGAAGTCAAAGTGCTCTTTGAATCTCCATGATTGAGACTCATACCCCTGAAGATAGACACTAAGGGTCTCCTCCCTCGGTGCATCTCCTTCCTCCATCCTTCTTGCAGTGAATGTGGGAAATAGACTACACTATGGATTTGCATGTGTGGCTGAATTCTCACACCCATCATGTGAATAGCTAGGGCTTGCTTCCCTTCCAAACCCTCTCAGGAATTTCGTACACTTCTCCCCTTTCATCTCGTTGAGATTTTATTTGATATTTTTAATAGCTTGGAAAAGAAGCAGGGAGACCCTCTCTTCCTTTATTTCTCTAAATAATGGATTTATTCCTTTTTTTCTTCTGTCAATCTTTTCTTTTTGTGAGAAGCTTCTCCTCCAAATGGCATAATCTCTTGGATGCACAGGCTGAGCCAAGATTATGCTTCGATGCCACTGTAATATTCCAAATTGGAAATAGCAACAATATGAGACATAATAATGTAAAAATATATAAATATAAACATGACATAAGTGTAAAACCATAATTTTATTAATATATCAGCAAAAATATTCAACAGGATCATGAGGGACAAGCCACTCAAGCAATTGGAACATGTCTCCAATGAACAAAAGAATCAGCACATGAGTTGTTGCAACTATATATAATGTCGGAGAGAAATGATAGCGTTGTATAATAGTGTAGCTACTATTGAATACATATATGAATGGAATGTGGCTTATAGAAACAAAATAAATGCCTAGCAATGAATATGTGGGCTCTAATACAAGATTTCTAGCCAACCTAGAAAGGATTGCTAGAAATATCAAGAAATATACAATGTGAAAAATAACCTCATGGTTAATGTGCCACTACAAACTGGATCTGATATGAAGCTATGACATATGTGAAATAATGATGTCGTCCTCCAATGGTATTTCTAATTATAAGGTTGATCCCTCTACTCAGAAATAGACCCTCCTGATGAGCTCAATGAACCCTCCCAGCAAATGCCTCCAAAAATAACGCAGTTCAGGATGGTGACTCCACTGTGAGGGATAGAAGATGGTTGGCATGATTCTAAATATGTTAAAATATGCTCAGGAGTCCTCCTTGCTAATCCTCCAATGAATAGACAAACTCTCCACTGAAAAACAAGCCCAGAAATGGATCTAAGAGATCCTCCTTCGCTGGACCCTGCAACACTGTTAGTATGAATCTTGATACGAGGTGTATGAAAAAATACCACTTTATTTGTGCATAAAAAATAGCCCTAACATCATAAATGACTACTAATATCTTCAGATCTGCGGTTAGATGATCAAGACAAATGCTGCAAAAATCTAGATCTATGCATTAGAAGACATTAAATGGTAGAAAAATAAGTTTTACTCCTTAGATCCAATAGACAAGACAAGAATATATCCAATGAAATTTTATATTAAGGGCACCTGGGAGGAAAACACAGGAGAGTGTTCCTTGTTCTCCTCAATGGGATGGGTTCTTGTAAGTCCTCAACACTTCAGATTTAGAATTCCTCTCTCTTGATGGTGTAGAAAACCCAGACAAAAATGGAAAAATATGGCTATGATCATGGATCAATAGCTAGACCAAGATTTGAGATCATGGGAAAAACCCTTCTGTTTATAACAAAATATTGATTTAGTCTAGAGATTGGTGTGTAATAACCAAATCTAGATCCAAATTTTATGGAATATTTTATTATATTTATTGGAGGGAAAAGGAATTTGACTTGAGTCAAATCCCCTTATTTGTAAATAATAAATAAATAAATGATTTATTTATCATTTTAAGCATGTGATTAATTAATAATAAATAATTAAATGATTTATTTATTATTTTAAAGATATGATTGAGTAATAATAAAATAAATAATGATTTATTTATATATTTAAGGGTGAATTAGTCATATTTAGCAAAGAATATTATTTAAATAAGATTTAAATAATTATTCTTAGAAAATAATAAGATAAATGATGATTTATCTAATTAATTTCCTTGTTTTCGGTTAAATATAACCAGAAATATTAACTAAACTACTGTTTAACTAATTATTTCTTGAGGAAAATAAAAAAAATGTATATTTATTTAATATTTCCTTATGGGGTTTCCTATTTAGACCATAAAAAACTTAATAAAGGTGATTTACTAAGTTATTTTTCATAGTGAATGCGATTTTAATTGGGGTAAAATTGGTCTTACTTGGTGTCCTTGGGTCCATCTAATAAAAATGGATTAGATGACCAAAAAATGGTGTAACAGATTTCCCCCCAGCGTACGAGCATTAGGAACTAATCGTATGACCAAAGTACGTTGTAAGAGCTCAATCACTAGACAACAAAGGGGAATTCAAAGAGAGAGGATTGTAAATTAGACCAAAGTGCTGAAGGAACTAGACCCTGAGGAGGTGACTTGCAGGTGCGACAAGTCTTTTTGATGAGTGACTACCTGCTATAGGAAGTAGGGGAGGCATACCTATGCCTACTAAGGCAATAGTACAAACAATAAGGTGCCCAAAAAACCATGAAACACAATAATAAAACATATTTTGCCATAAAAATGAGCCAAATAAATAACACGATAATGAATCCCACATACATATTGTGCCTAGGATAACAGCTAGGGCTTGTACAATAATATCTGAGTAGATGAGATATAAATACAACCCATATGCCCCTGAACACAGGAGATGGCTCTGAAAATCTGACTGATACATGCAAACAAAAAGGCCCTGCAAGCAGCTGAAGGCTGACATCATCAAGTGTATGGAGCTGTATCGAAGGCTGAAATGAAGAGGTCATCTGAGTGTGTGGGGGGCTACCTTTAGGGCCACCCCCTCATGAGGGTTGAGATATCTCACACACACCCAGGAATCGTCGACGTCAGCTGCTGCATTACTGAACCATTGAGTATATGGATCTCGATCATGTTGAAAAGAGCTGGAGCTGAGAATGGCAAGAAGGAGTCCCTTTTCCTGATCCGAGGCATCGAACAAGAGTGGAAGTCGGAACCAAGGTACACCGTCCTCTAGATCTGTCTTCTGGAATGAATGAGCTGATGTCGATAGAAGGAGATCTGCCATAGGTGAGGCAATAATAGATCCTCAACTAAGGCACGAGAGAAAATAGTAGAGTGACTGACAGAATGACACTAATGATGATGAAGAAATGGGGGAGACTGAGTAGTGAATGAACCACTTCCCTTGTTAGAGCATAAATGGAATGGATGACCCGACAACGACTAACGCAATATTATGAGAGATAGGGGACAGTGGAACTGGAGGTCATAATGTGCGACACAAGAAAGGGACCAAGAAATGAAGGATGAAGGACTATAGCCGGATAGACTCCATGAAAGCTATGATGACTCAACTCAGATGCTCTAAACAAGGGTGACTTGATGGTTCTTCCACATAGAAAAGGGGGCCAATCGGGACCCTAAAAGCATGAGTACAAGATGGTAGCTCATGATGAAAGTCGACACAAGTGTGGACAAGTATGGAGGCAACATGATGCCACCGGTACGAGTGTTGCAAGTGAAGAAATTTGGTTTTGAGGAGGGGTGAAGTGGCGCTTCTTGGAAAAAATGTGTCCTGGTGAATTATCAAATCGAAAAAGATAATAGATACCCATTTGAGGGCTTGGTGATATCTTTCCAATGGTATATACGGTTCGTCAAAATGAGGTACAATTTGGTCACAGTAAGTGAAAGAAAAATCAGGGGTTTTCCTTTAATAAGGCATTTTCCTTCCAGATTCACTTATTTGCCGGTGGAGTTATGGTGAATGTCGTGAGGAACGGAGGCCTTAAATCTTGCGACAGTTGTAGGGGATAAACCGATTGTTGGAGTTCGAGATCTATCAGTTGTAGGTAAAAGGCCTAATCCTACTCTTTCATTTCAGTGGATTGGAAGTTCAGCTTAGATACCTAGAACTCATGAACAGGTCAGGTCGCACTTTCTTGGGGTCCGTTCGATGACCTGGGTAGAAGGTACTGGGCATAAAGTTGCTACCTATCCCAGGGAATGACCTAGAAAGTGTGACCTTTCAGAGAAAGGGGGTTTTAGTGTTGTTATGGGCTGAGATCCGATATTTTATGGTTGAGGGGCATGGGTGCCCCCAGACATGTTATGGACATGCCAAAATGTATTTAGAAAAGGGGAGATCTAAACACATTTTAATGATGTGGTGTGCCACTTGTTTTCAGTATGGTTATGCGGTTTGAAAAAGGAAATAAACGATTACCAATATCTTTTGGTACTGCATATACGAATCAAATGGACTTTAAGTTTATGGGTTGGCATACATGGTGTTGCTATCCCAAAGGTAGGGCTTGGGGATAATGAACTAATGTTCTCCCAGAAAAATCATAGTTTGGTCAACCACAATGTCTATAAGACTAGGTTATTGATGTAATATGAAGGAATGATGAGGGGTATCATCCCTAGAGTGATCCAAAGTGATATGGGACTCTAGAGATTCTTCTAAATGTGGAAGAATAATGGGACTAGAGCCGACATGACTAGATTCACTAGGAGAGTTGTGGGGAATTGATTCTCCTGGTCTTTCAAACATGGGTGCCTCCTTACCCAAATATTGGGTGTCAATGTAATGGCCACAAGGTGTATGTGGTTCGAATTCTTGAGTTTGATGTAAGTCGGGATAGAAGTTAGGGGTGGTGACCGCTTCCACAATGTCATCATCGTAATAGAGGATGGGGTGACTGGTGAAAGAAATGTCATCTAACGTGGCGAAGCTACCTAAATCATCATATTGAGAAGAGAGGTTCACATGTGAATCATCACAAATGTTAACAAATGAATAATCAGATAAAGGATCTACCAATGTTGAGCCCAGGGTGATCGTTGAAGGGATGTCAAGCGAAACATTGGGGGAAGTCTCCAAGGGGACTTCTACCGAGGGTCTCATGGATGATGATAGGTGGAAAATGGTGGGTGAAGGCTCTGTCATCTCGATATCAGGATGGGGAATGTCAATGGGAGAATTCCTGTCCTCTGGTTTTGCCGAAGAAAAACACGCAAATATGGGAGTGGTGGACTCGTTGCGCTTGGCCTCGAATTGGCAAACTGCTTCCAAGGAGGAGCAATACTCTTCAAGGCAGGGACAGAGGTGAGTATAGTGGTCATGGAAATCACATAAATTGCAAGTGTGATTTGTGTGCAAAGACTTGATTTTCGGGACTGAATTCGATATAGTGACATATACCTTTGGGATATCAGACTCTGAAAATGTCTCATTGACCATGGAATTAAGGTGAGGCAGCTCCGGACAAGTATGGGTGGCATGGACGGCAACATCACACAAAGCACACTGTATGGCATTCTTTGGAGGCTGAAAAGGGGCAGGGTTTGTTGGGGCAGCCTTGTCCTTTGATGCCCCTTTGTGAGCTTTTCCCTTCTTAAGCGAAGCGGTCGTAATGGGAGGTGGTTCTTGTTGAGGTGATTGAGGCACTGTTACAGCGGTAGAATTCATAGGGACCAGTTGGATCGGGGTTAAATTAAGATAAGGTTTTGGTTGATCAGGCGGGGTAGCGGCTGGAGGATTGAGGTACCAGATGAGAGTCCCAAGGGTCGGGTTAGGAAGAGAGAGAGTTTCCCTAACAAGTACTATGTACACTCATGGTGGTGGACCTAGGAACGGTATCTGAACAGAGGGGTAATTACCAGGCACGATGGCTCTAAGATGGCGAGGAACCATTCCAGGAGGGTATAATGGGTCATGAGTACCAGGTGAAGGTGAAAGGCTAGGAGAAGAAGGTTCAGAAGGCTGATCAGAGGACATCATGAGAATCTAGTAATCAGGTGAACCAGATGGAATAGGTTGAGTGGCCACCTAACCTTCAGATGGTTGGGTAGCCACAAATCCCTGCTATGCATCCAACTGCACCTGGGGGGGTGGTGACTACTGTTGCAGGGATTGAGAAGGCAAGGGAGGCAGAGGTGCTGATGCTGGAGGTGCTAGAGCGCCAAGGTACAGATACATATAATAAGGCGGTTGGGTAATAGTGTGGTAAACAGGAGGTTGGGCCAAAATATGAGGCATGCCTTATCCTGGATACATGTTACTAGGAGGGGGAAAAGTGCGGGAGGTGCAGGCCCCCCCCAAGAAAAACCATAACCCATGAGAGGTTGAGTGTATGGATGAGAGAAAGCTCCAACGTCTGTAGGTGCTTGCATTGCCCGGTCTGCGTGGCACGACCTAGCTTTAGAGGAGATCAAGTAGAATGGTATAAACATAACCCAACTGAGTGTAGATCGGGTCATATTTTAATGCCATTTGGAGAGCGGCTTCTTTGGTTTGAGGAAAATTCAATGCGACATCTTTCCCGATAGGAGGCAAGAGAGATATAAGGAACCAGTCCATGTAGACACGGTCTTCGAAGGTAGGGGTTTGACATAGGCTCTTTCTTCTCCGCCATTCCTGGATATGATGGCGGATAGGCGGGTCGGAATGATTGTGAAAAGGAGTCAAATTCAAATACCAGTTTCCTGTGAAAGGGGAAGGCTGGAAATGTAAGATAAAAATGCCCGAGACAAGAATCACAAAGGTGATATGAGAGGAAGTGGCACGATCAATTTACCACTTAAAGCTTACTTGTGTGTTCGTTGGAACAGCCAAGATGACGATTCATGATAATAAGGTGGAATGAACCACCATGTGAAAAGATCTCTAACATGATTTGAGATCTTATTTAAATAAGACTATAAACTGGGATGTCTAAAGGGAACTTTGTTGGAATAGCGAGACAGCCTTGCATCATGGTGTGTGATAATACTATCCAAACTAGTCAAGTGGGGGAGGATGAGTTTGCCATGAAAGAGAACAAGGAGTCAGCCCAGGACAAATGTCGTTGCGGTCCCACTAGTGGTATTGGCTTCGAGGCGGGGGTTTCCACTAGCATAAGATCTGCCCACCCGAGACATGGTGAAGATTGTCGGGGGAAAGCCAGGAAAAATGAAGGAAGAACCCCAAGGACGAGAAGAAAATTAGATTGTGTGAACTTGGTGGAGGACTAACTTGAATCCTATGCAGAGGAGTAAGTCTTCCTACCAGAAACTGAGGATGAAGGCTAAGAAGTCTCTGGGATAAATGCCTTGGTGGTGCAATGGTGATGACACAAACACGACACAGAGGAAAAAGAGACCGACAAGGGCGGGGAGGTGCAGAATCAATTGATTACAATGTCGAAACAAGGGCAGAGAGGTGCAGGATCAATTGATTTCAATATTTTAGAGTCTTTGATTGGCGGTGTGATCCAAGCCCTTTTTCTCTTAGGGTGTGTAAGTGTGTAAATTTTATCATTGTTCATTTAGCGTAGAGAAAAAAAGAATAAATGTGTTGTATGGATATAAATAAACCTGCAAATGTCAGTATATAGGCCTACAAAAACCAAAAATAAATAGCTGATAATGCACTATTCTAAACCCAAGGAGGCGGGTCTCTCAACAAATAGTCTATAGGTGAGTAAAAAAATAATCAATACACACTAAAAAATCCAATAGATCTAAGGTCAAGAGGGAAATGGATCTAAAAGAAAAAACCTACTGGAACGTGGTGCAAAAAACAACAACAAATCAGAGGAAAATTTGTTGTAAAAATGGTGGCGAAAGGCCATCTCCAGGGGGGAAGTAGAGTGCACCCTAAAGGAAAACCCAAACAAAGCTAAATGAGTATATTTGGATGGATATCAAGCCTATCTGAAGTGGATCTGAAGTTGAGGTATCAGATCTGAAAAATAAATGGCTGAAGACTCTGAAATTTCAGACAACCTGCAATAGCAAACACTCTTCCAAAAAGAGTGGAGGGTATTGAAGCCCTAGGGGGCTAGGTTCCCATGTATTTGAGAAAAACAGAACATATACAGGGCCAAAATGGGTGGATACGGAGGTCAGAAAACCCTGAACAGAGGCTCAACAAAACCTAGAAAAATTTCAGAAAAATCCCTGCAGAAAGTCCAGGTCACAGTTTTTGGCCTGTTTTCAGCAAGGGTCATACTTTTTTGGCTGTGAAGTGCGCCCTGGAGGTCCATGTTGTAGGTTTTGGACAGAAAAGTACGACCTGCACTTCCGACACTCTTGGAGGCTGGTTTCAAAAAAAATTATCGTCTCAGCTGCAGCTGATGTCTGTCACCTACACAATGGGTCTGAAAACACGCAAAAGTTATAATTTTTATCATTTTAGGTTTTTATGGGTTGAAAAAAACATCAAGAATAAGTAGAAAAAGGGGCTAAAGAGAAATCATAGGGTTTGAAGCAGCTGGAAATGCAAGGATCAGAAAAGTGACAGCAGTCGTAATGGTAACCGTGTGGAGTCACCAGTTGTTAGTATGAATTTTGATTCGAGGTGTACAAAAAAAGACCACTTTAGATGTGCATAAAAAACACCCTGTTAGTGTCAGTCTATTCATACTGCCATCAGTGATCAAAGTTACTCTTTGCATTTGCATATTAGGAGTCCCATAATAATCAATTTCACCATTCCGCTAGGTCATAGATTCATTGATGGTAGTAATTTTTATCAGTTCTCCCTCATGAGGTACTTGTTGATTTTCCTTTCTATGATCTTTGGTCATTAGTCACTTTAATTCTCAAAATCATGTCAGTAGGTCATATGATGGGTCTCATTAGTTTCTAGGGTCTCACCATGGTCAAATGAGCGAGTCAAGTATCAATAATATCAGCAAGGTCACGAGGATGCCAATAAGCTCAAAGTCACAACACCAGAAATAAAATCAAAGAGACATTTATATTCATCTTGATGTAATTTTCACCTCAAAACCATGTTTTGAGGTGAAAACGTGATATTTTTCCTTTACTATCATTTATTATGTAATTTCATATCATCATATGTAATAAGTCACAATTCAGAAGTTGTCATCTCCAAAAAATATCATTTATTATGTAATTTCATATCATCATATGTAATAAGTCACAATTCAGAAGCTGTCATCTCCACAAAAGTAATGTTCCTATCTTCAGAGAAGTTTTCTGCAGCATGTTAAGCACCAGATCATCTTCAAAGTAGATCCATCAGAAAAATCCCGGAACGAGCTTTCCAATGGTATACTACACTCTCAAAACTGACTTCTGAATTGAATTTTATGCTTAAGTGAAGTAAAAGCCCTCTATTCCCTAAGTTCCCCCTATTTCCCATTTTTCCCTTTTAAATTTATGTTTAAAAGTTTTGATTTTCCCTTTAAAGATCCCTTTTTCCCCCCTCTGATTATAATATCACATTATAAATCTTTAAAAAAAATATATATATATATGCGATTTTTTCTAATAACCACTTCCCCTTTCCACACCCATAGTTCATATCATATAATAAAACTTTATAATATAAAGTTTTCAAATCACAATCGCAAAAGTTTTCAAATCGCAATCGCAACTTCTATATGGTACGTTATGATCGGTCCATTGCAAAACTTGCGATGCGATTGATCGCATCGACCTCTGATCGCAAGTCTCCTCCCTGATCCTCCAATCGCATCGCAAAATTTATATATGCGACTCGATCGGATCCCCGGTTTAATCCCTCCGATGCGATTGACCACGCCTCTCCCCTCTGATCTCGGATTGCGATTAACCTTTGGGACCCACCGTAAGATACTCTGCCCGTTTATAATATAAAGGGTTCTCCCCTTTGTAAACTCAGAATTGTATTAATTTCATTTTTATAAAGGTTTTCCCCATTCCCCTTTCCCAATCGCATCGGAACTTCTATATATGTCATTCCGCTCCACTCCCGAGCCTGATTTGCGATTTCGATTATACCCCGGTCCCACCATTAAAATCCTGCACCATTCATATCAAAAACCCCTTTCCCCTTTGTAAAAATTAAAAAATTATCTGTTTTGTTTCTCCCCAATCGCATCGCATAATTATAAATGTGTTATTTTGCCTGCCCCATCAGACCCAGGCTTATCACATCGGAACTTTTTCGGGTGTTGCTTCAACAAGGTTTAATCTTTGATCTCCAATTGCGATTACTGTATAATATGTTGTGTCCCTCTTCTCCCTCTCTGATTCCGATTGTGATACACTATGGTTTTATATATAATATCCCTTCGTCTGGTTCACTCCGATTGCGATTTATATGCGGGTCCTGCCTCCTCTCCCTTCCTTTTCCCATCTAAAATACATTTTTCCCTTCACAAAGTATGGAATTTCATTCTGCCTTCTTTCAACGACAGTTTATTAAAAGGTCAGAGAATAGTGGAAAGTAAAGGAAAAGTTGGCTGGAAGTGAGTTTAAAATAAAGATGGTTACAACATCAGAAAAATAGGAGATCTGTTCACCTATTTTCGTTTATGCAGCGCAGCCTAAACAACAAAATCTTCAAAGCATACAATGTGATGTTGTCCCTTACTTTCAGGGGAAAACAGTTGTATTACTTTCTATGATTGTATTTCAGCTGTTAGAACAACTCCCTTTTCTGTGGATCTGTGTTCCCACATTTTAGCCTATTTATTGTAATTGTAAATCATTTGTAAGCGGTCTAAAAGCTTAGAGAAAGTAAGGGAATAGTGTGGAAGAACATCTCTGCTCTACATTGTACAGTTTGACAAGAATTAATAAGAGATGCAGCTCTGATTTGTGGGATCCATGTGGTATGAGAGTTAGCATTTGTTTCTTTCTTTTGTTTCATATGTGAATTTTTATGTGTTTCATTCATCCATAAAAATTTCCTTTTGAATGTTTTCAAGATAGATAGGTAGAATCCATTTTATATGCTCTACCTTGGGAAATCATTCATACTCTGTATTTCTCTTTTGTTTGAAAAGGATCCATTTGCTGTGCCCTTTTCAGCTCCTCACCAGTCTTTCCATCCCATCCTTATTAAACCTTAAATGCTAAGTTTCCTGCCTATCTTGCCCCATGAAATATCTCGTGTCCTGATTAAATTCCTGGTTTCAAACTACCTCTATATCCCGCACATCCTTGAAATTTATTCATCCATTCTATTAAAACTTTTCCGTCTTTCTATCTAGCCTAATATCAATCAATTTATTGTGTTCCATTGAATATTCATTCATGGAGAGAGCCCTCTCCTGTCCTTGTAGGGCTAGCTACAAAGCTGAGCGTGGTTTAGTTTGTTACCCTATTTTTCCTTTGCAGCCTGAGGTCCAATTCAGGTGCTAACATTCTCTGGCGACCATACTAAGGAAACGTAGTTCACAATTTTTTGTTTGTTAGTGTTATTTGTTTTATAAACTACAGACAGAGCCTAAAGTTATGCCAGATGGCCTTTGAAATGCACATTGATTTGCAAGTGCATAAGTAGATAAATGCTGCTTCAGTCAATCTCCGACCTAGTTTTTATAGACAATAAACATCTAACTTGAAAGATTTCCCCCAGTAGATCAAATAATTCCAGAATTTTGAAAAATGATGTTCAGATTTCTGCTAGGCTGCAGAAGAAGACATTTGTGAAATAGACATTCCACCACACTGTTTTCAAGAAGATACACCAGGGCTAATCCTGATCCAAATCCTCCCCCTGTGTTTTAAAATCCAAATCTTATCCCAGGAATTGTTAGAAGACAAGAAGGATCATTAAGCCCCAGACCTGTTTTCAGATCCTATACCCATTGAATGGTTTTTTTTAGAAGATCTTTCCTTTTACGAAAATTTTGAGCTTTCTTTATTTAGGAATAAGTCTGAAAATGACATTGATGATACAGTTTTAGATCCTAACTTCCTTGTAGATATTGAAGTCCAGAGAGAAAATACCTCCATTGATGATTACATTTTGAATTCTCCTCAGTCCATCACTGTAACTGATATTCCTGAGCCTTCAGAGTCATCAGGAACAACATTTTCCCCTTCTAATTCATCAGTATTCCCATCAGTCAATTCCCAATTATCATCTCCTCCAGTAACACCTCCCTCAAATCCTACAAATCCTATTGTAAATCCACCCAGAGTTATGGCTGCTAGGTATGCACCTCTGGTCTTGCCCCAGGTTCTCAATGATATGCCTGCTGACTATCAGAGCAAAATTCCAATCTTTGATGCCACTCAGAGCGTCACAGCTCAGCAACATGTTGATAAAATGAATGACTTTTTTAATTTTCATGAAGTAGAAGCAGAGAATGTGACGATGAGGCTGTTTGTTCAAAGTTTCGGAGGAGAAGTCAGAAAGTGGTTTAGAGCCCTACCGCCAAGCACAATTCGCACTTTGTAGGAGTTTCATACTCAGTTCTTGGACCGGTGGGAGGTAAAAAAGAACCCACTCCAAATTCTGCCTGAATATGAGAACATTAAAAGAAATGTAGGTGAAACCGTGTAGGATTATTGTTTGAGATTCAATGCTACATATAATGCTATTCCAGCTAATTTGAAGCCTCTTGAGGGACTAGCATTATTAAAATTCCCCGATGGATTTGATGCCGACATGGCATATCAACTGTGTGAAAGAGATCCATCTTCACTTGAAGACATGCAGAAGATAGTGGTTAATGTTGAAGCAAATCTGCTAGCTAAAAGAGCACGAGCCAGAGCCGAGAAAAGAGTCACAATAAAAGAGGAGGCCTCCACTTCAGACAGTAAAATGGACACTCTTATCAGAACGGTGGAGAAAATGGTTGATAGGTTGACCATTGCAGACAGACCTGAGCCTCAAATAAGAAATCAGAATTTCAGAGGGCAGCAGCCGCAATTCAGATTTAAACAAAGAGACCAGAGAACGCAGGACCAAATTGCGCCACCACAGCAGCAAATTAAAACTTCTTTGTAACAAAACTACATGCAAGGGACAGATTCAGATGACGATGATCCTGTGATTGAGGCTAATCATTTCTTTACGGTTGATGGTGCACCCATTTTCCTTACAGAAGACGATGAATACATAGTGGCGACTCCAGACATTCAAAAAGACCAAAATTTCATTTTAGCCAATGATACAGTACTGGAAGAAGAGTCTGATGACTATCAAAGAGGGTATATGAACACTCTGACGGCTCAGAAAAGGCAGTACTCTTTAAGGAACAGAGAGGTTACATTCATCCCCATCCAAAAAAGAAAGGAACTTCAAACGAAAAATGACACAAAAAAGAAAGCTAAGGAGCCGGCTGATCCTTCTTCTAGTAAAGCGCCTGCAGTTGCTGATATAGCCAATGAGAAGAACCAGTAGAACACAGTGAAGGAGCCAACAGAGAAGAAAGACCCACCCATTAAAGAGGTAGAAAAATCTCCCTCCTTTAATCTAGAAAATGAAATCTCAAAATTAAAAGTGTCTATGCCCCTCACAGAGTTGGTGAAGAATAGTACGTATAAAACTCAGGTGTCCAAAGTCTTGCAAATCGATTCTATATCTGATACGGTCAACATAGAAGACGACTACCCTAAACTTATTTTCGGTCCAGCCACAGAAGAATCTGTAGAGAATGAAGTCCCCCCTTTTTACTTGAGTCTTAGAGTACATGAGTTTATCTTGCATAACGCTATGTTGGATTCCAGGGCCTCACATAATTTGATGCCCAAAGCTGTCATGGAGAAGCTAGGTCTTGAAATCACTCGTAAATATCATGACTTGTATTCCTTCGACTCAAGTAGGGTCCACTGTATTGGTTTAATTAAATATTTGGTAGTGTCTTTAGATCAGATTCCGGCGAAGAATGTCTTGATGGATGTAGTTGTTGCTGATGTCCCACCAAGGTTTGGAATGCTCCTATCTAGGTCTTGGGGTGCAAAACTTAAGGGAACCATATAGCTTGATTTCTCTTATGCCACTATCCCTGTATTTGGCCAGTTGAGGAAGTTGTATAGGGAAAAGAAAATGAATTATATGATTACCAGCAAAGATAAGCCTGTAAACCATCCCATAAATGTTGTCCATATAGATTTAGAGTCTTTTGTCTTGTATTCTGATGGTGGTTTGAATGATGAGAATGTTCAATTGGTACAAGTAGATGAAATACCCGAGATTTCAGAGAATTTCAGAGAGGTCCTTAAAAAGGAAAAGGACAAAGCAGCAACACTTTTGAAACTCCTGCCTGCCAGCAGCAAAGGGACAATGAACAGCCAGAAATAAGCCAAGGTAAAGAAGAGAAAGAGGAAAATTTCCAGCATCTTCAAGAAGAAGAAGAAGGCCTGTGGAGTATGGATTTTGATGGAGCTGTTGGTAAGGATGGAGCTGGCATTGGAATATGGATTAGAAGTCTTGTTTTTCAACCTAAGAAGGTTCCCAGTAATGTTAGAGTTTGTGCTTATAAGCTAGCTTTTGATTGCTCTAACAATGAAGAAGAATATGAGGCTTTGATTGCAGGCCTCAAAATTTTGAAGAAGTTGAATGCAAGAAGGATTTCTGTGTATGGCGACTCCGAACTAATAATCAAATAGGTGAAGGGAGAATATCAAGAAAAACATCCAAGATTGAGGGCATACAAAAATGCAGTCTTGGACATTTTGAAAACATTCCCAGAATATACTTTGACATAAAGGAAAAGACGCCCAGGATGCAATCAAACAGGGAATTATCTCACTACCGCAAGTAACTCTGAAAGATTCCCCTGAGGTAAAGGAGAAGTATGTTAAGTTACTTTCTAAATTTTCTGATGTATTTGCATGGGATTATTCAGATTTGAAAGTGTATGATAAGAACATAATTCAGCATACAATTCCTATCAAGCCGGATCAGAAGCCTTTCAGACAGAAGTTGAGAAGAATCAATCCAAAGCTGCTGCCATCAATTGAAAAGGAGGTAAATAGATTGTACAAAGCAGGAATCATAGTTCCTATTAGATTTTCCGATTGGATTTCGAATTTGGTCCCAATGCGTAAAAAGACTGGAGAAATAAGACTGTGTATTGACTTTCAGAACTTGAATAAGGCATCCTTAAAGGATAATTAACCACTTCCAAAAATGGACCATATTATGCAGAGAGTAGTTGGAGCATCTAGAATGTCACTACTTGATGGCTACTTAGGGTATAACCAGATCTTGGTGCATGAGGAGGACCAAGATAAAACTACCTTTACAACACCTTGGGGAACCTTCCAGTATGCCAAGATGCCCTTTGGACTGAAGAACGCTGGAGTCACTTTCCAGCGTGAAATGGACATTGCTTTTGCAAATGAAAAAGACATTTTTCTTGTTTTTTATTTGGATGATTTGACAGTGTTTTTAGGTTCAGATGATGAGAATTTGCACCATCTAAGAGTGGTTTTTCAACATTGTAGAAAGTTTGGGATTTCTATCAATCCCAAAAAGAGCCTTTTTGCCATGGATGAGGGAAAATTGCTCAGGCACATCATCTCCAAAGATGGCATTCGCATAGATACGGCCAGAGTGGAGGCAATCCAGCTCATAGATCTTCCACGGAACAAGAAAGAGATTCAGGCTTTTAATGGTAAGATGAATTTTTTGTGCAGATTTATACCTAATCTGGCTGAGCATTTGAGAGAAATGACCAATATGTTGAAAAGGGATAACACTGTTAAGTGGAATGAAGAGGCCAATAAATCATTCAATCTAGTAAAGTTAGCTTTGTCTAATGCCCCAGTGCTGATCAGTCCCGACTATACTCAAGATCTTATTATATTTTCATTTGCATCCGACCATACTATGGCCGGTTTTTTAATGCAAAAGAGAGATGGGGTAGAAAAGCCAATCACTTTTTTCAGTAGGATTATTAGAGATGCTGCTTTAAGATATAATTATTGAAAAGCAGGCATTGGCTCTTGTCAAGGCATTGAAATATTTCAGGGTCTATATTCTACATTCACACACTATAGCGTATGTCCCTGACGCAGTAGTCAAGGATGCGCTCATACAAACTGATCCAGAAGGTTGAAGAGGAAAATGGATAGCAGCTATGTTGGAGTACGATCTGGAGATTAAGCCTACGAAGTTGATCAAAGGCCAAGGTTTGGCGAAATTGATGGCCCAATCAAATCTACATGCTTTAGATATAAACCTCATTTCAGCAATGTCGAAAGAGGAAGATGAAGGTTTGTTGGTTCCCATTTCAGATATTTTTCTGCAGTCCCCTTGGTATTCAGATATTGTGTATGTTCTTCAGTATCTGTCGCCTCCTCTAGGCATGTCTAAGAGCAAAGGTAGATATTTGAAGCTTAAATCTGCAAAATATTGCATTTTGAACAGTGCTCTATTTTGGAAAGATCCGGGAGGCGTTTTTCTAAATTTCCTGGTTGAAGAAGAAGCTCAGAAGGTAATGCACGATTTCCATAAAGGTGACTGTGGTGGTCACCTGTTTTGGAAAACTACAGCGAACAAGGTATTGAGAGCCGGGTATTATTGGCCCACATTATTTTCTGATTTATATAAAACAGTGATGAATTTTCATGAATGTCAAATTTTCCAAGGGAAGAAGAAATTGCTTCCACTTCCTTTGAAACATGTTTCAGTGAATGCGCCCTTTTAGCAGTGGGGGCTCAATTTTATAGGAGAAATTCACCCACGTCCTCAGCACAACATTGATGGATATTGACTGGGACTGATTACTTTACGAAATGGATCGAGGCCATCCTTTCCAGGCAAGCAACTGACACGATAATTATACAATTCCTGGAATCAAATATTTTATCCTGTTTTGGTTGCCCATGTAAAATTGTGACAGATAATGCAACCGCGTGGAATCCAAGAAAATGGTCGATTTCTGTGATAAGTACAACATTGTGCTGGGCCATTCAACAGCGTATTATCCACAGGGCAACGGCCTGGCAGAGTCATCCAACAAGTCATTGATGAATATAATTAAGAAAATGTTGGAGGCAAACAACAGAAATTGGCACCGGAAGCTTATCAACGCACTGTGGGTAGACAGAGTCAGCAGTAAAAAATCAATAGGTATGTCACCTTTTGAGCTGGTTTATGGTACTGATGCCATCTTTCCTACCTCTCTTACATTTCCTATTATGATATTATTACAAGAAGTTGGTCGTGAAGATGATAACAACCAGCGAAGAATCAACCGGATGATTCACCTTCAACAAAAAAGAGAAGAAGTGTCACAGAAAACAAGTCAGTTGCAGGAGAAGATTAAAAAGATCTATGACAAGAAGACTAAAGCAGAAAAGTTTCAGTTGGGTGATGTAGTGTTGAAATGGGATGCAAGAAATGAAGACAAAGGGAAACACGGTAAATTCGACAACCTTTGGAAGGGACCATACATAATTACAGCATACAGGGGTTAGAATGCTTTCTTGCTTTCAGAAATGGATGGCCAGGATTGTCCTGGAGGAGCAGTAAATGGTAGGCTATTGAAGCACTACCATTGTTGAAGACATGGATCAGAAACTATCTCATCATCATTGTATATACCATTTTATTTTTCCAAAAGCAAAGTTCAAAATCCACAGTCATTCAAGTTTGGGGCCCGAGGTGAAGGCTATAAAACTTGGATGATATGGGTATAGTTTGGTTTTATTTTAGTTTTTAGTCTTAGTCTAGAGTCAAAGTCAGTTTGCATTTGTGTCAGTTTTCAACATTATTGATTCCATGCCCAATGGATAAAGGCTACTTGGTCTACAGTGTTCTTGGCACCTCCAGGGAGCTACCATCCCCATTGGAGCCAATGTTAGTGTCAGTCTAGTCATACTACCATCAGTGATCAAAGTTACTCTTTGCATTTGCATATTAGGAGTCCCATAATAATCAATTTCACCATTCCGCTAGGTCATAGATTCATTGATGGTAGTAATTTTTATTAGTTCTCCCTCATGAGGTACTTGCTGATTTTCCTTTCTATGGTCTTTGGTCATTAGTCACTTTAATTCTCAAAATCATGTCAGTAGTTCATAGTATGGGTCTCATTAGTTTCTAGGGTCTCACCATGGTCAAATTAGCGAGTCAAGTATCAATAATATCAGCAAGGTCACAAGGATGCCAATAAGCTCAAAGTCACAACACCAGAAATAAAATCAAAGAGACATTTATATTCATCTTGATGTAATTTTCACCTCAAAACCATGTTTTGAGGTGAAAACGTGATATTTTGCCTTTACTATCATTTATTATGTAATTTCATATCATCATATGTAATAAGTCCCAATTCAGAAGTTGTCATCTCCACAAAAGTAATGTTCCTACCTTCAGAGAAGTTTTCCACAGCATGTTCAGCACCAGATCATCTTCAAAGCAGATCCATCAGAAAAATCTCGGAAAGAGCTTTCCAACGGTATACTACACTCTCAAAACTGACTTCTGAATTGAATTTTATGCTTAAGTGAAGTAAAATCCCTCTATTCCCTAAGTCCCCCCTATTTCCCCTTTTTTTTTCCTTTTAACTTTATGTTTAAAGGTTTTGATTTTCCCTTTAAAAATCTCTTTCCCCCCCCTACGATTATAAAATTGCATTATAAATTACTTTTTAAAAATATATATGTGATTTTATTATTAAACCACTTCCCCTCCATGACCCATTGGACTTTATAATAAAAAGTTCCATATTATAAAGCCCCCGTCCCTTTAACCACTTCCCCTTTTTCCTTCCCCGCCAATCATATAATAAAACTTTATAATATAAAGTTTCAAATCGCAATCAAAAAAGTTTTCAAGTCACAATCGCAACTTTTATATGGTACGTTCCGATCGGTCCATCGCAAAACTTGCAATGTGATTGATCGCGTCGACCTCCGATTGATCCCTCTGATCCCCGATCCCTCGATCGCAAGTCTCCTCCCGATCCCCCGATCACAGTCTTCTCCGATTGCACGATCGTGACATCCCTCGATTGAAACCTCTGATCGCTCATCCCACCGTTGATTACCCCCACTGATCGGACGGCCCACAATAAATCACAAAAATCCCATCGCAACTCTCGATCGCTTTTCCCCTCCGATTGATTGCATCGCAAGTTTTGCGATTGCGATTACTCCCCGCTCCCGATCTCCGATTGCGATTACATTGTTATTTCATACACCCGCCCCCATCCCCGATTGCAATTGCGATTAAACCCTGGTTCCACCATACGGTTCCTCCACCCATTCATTACAAAACGACTTTTCCTTTTATAAGGGTTTAAATTTCATTTGTTTTGTTTATTATAAAGGCCTCTCCCCAATCGCATCGCAAATATATTATTGTGTGTTATATATCACTCCGCCAGTTCATTCCGATTGCGATTACTGTTATATGATATCTCTCCGCTCTTGCTCCGACTCCGATTGCGATTTATATGCGGGTCCCGCCTCCTCTCCCTTCCTTTTCCCATCTAACATACATTTTTCCCTTCACAAAGTATGGAATTTCATTCTGTCTTCTTTCAACAGTAGTTTATTAAAAAGTCAGAGAATAGTGGAAAGTAAAGGAAAATTTGGCTGGCAGTGAGTTTAAAATAAAGATGGTTACAACAGCAGCAAAATAGGAGATATGTTCACCAGATTACCTATTTTCTTTTATGCAGCCTAAACAACAAAATCTTCAAAGCAGACAATGTGATGTTGTCCCTTAATTTCAGGGGAAAATTGTTGTATTACTTTCTATGATTGTATTTCAGCTATTAGAACAGCTCCATTTTCTGTGGATCTGTGTTCCCACATTTCAGCCTATTTATTGTAATTGTAAATCATTTGTAAGCAGTCTGAAATTTTAGAGAAAGTAGGGGAATAGTGTGGAAGAACATATCTGCGCTACATTGTACAGTTTGACAGGAATTAATAAAGAGATGCAGCTCTGATTTGTTGGATCCATGTGGTATGAGATTTAGCATTTGTTTTCCTCCTTTGTTTCATATGTGAATTTTTATGTTTTCCATTCATCCATAAACATTTCTTTTTGAATGCTTTCAAGATAGAAAGGTAGAATTCATATTTAAATGCTCTATCTTGGGAAATCATTCATACTTTGTGTGTTTTCTTCTATTTGAAAAGGATCCATTTGCTGTGCCCTTTTCAGCTCCTCACCAGTCTCTCCATCCCATCTTTATTAAATTTTAATTGCTAAGTTTCTTGCCTATCTTTCCCCATGAAATATCCTGTGTCCTGATTCAATTCCTGGTTTCAATTGCCTCTATATTCCGCACATCCCTAAAAATTTATTCATTCATTCTATTAAACCTTTTCCATCATTTTATCTAGCCTAATATCAGTCCATTTATTGTGTTCCATTGAATATTTTTTTACGGAGAGAGCCCTCTCCTGTCCTTGTAGGGCTAGCTACAAGGCTGAGCGTGGTTTAGTTTGTTACCCTGTTTTGCCTTTTGGCTGTACTCCTCGAGGTCCAATTCAGTGCTAACATTCTCTCTACACATCGATTTCAAATTTAAAATACAAGTATTAACATGCAACATCTTTAGTCTCAAGTGTAGTAGTTATAGGCAGTGTGACAGGGAGGAACTCAAGGTAGTGAGCACAAAATCTCTTTTGTATTCTCGGCCCAATCTACCCCAACTGAACTTCCTAATCTTAGTCGGGTAGATTTTGATTAAAATTTGATCATTATAGATGACTGGCAGTCAATGCTTATTATATTTTGATGCCAGCTAAATGTTACGATGCTAATGGCATTTTCTATGGATTGTATCCATATGTTTTTTTTGGAACTTAGTATTACGGTTGATGCACAGCTTGTCTAGCCATACTGGTTTAATCTTAAAACCCCTTGAAATATTCTCCATGAAACTTATGGATGTATCTTATCTGCGCTTTGACACATTTTTTGCTAATATAATATGCCTTGTTATTGTTAAAAAAAAATGATATTAGAGGTTACATGCAATATTTTTTTGGTTCTAGGTAGATCTGTCTTCTTGTTTTCAGTATTTTGCCTCAGTGGTCCTCTTTAGTTTAAATTTTCAAATATTCAAACAAGTGAGAAGAATCATATGATTGTTAAGAGATTCTTCATTACCTTCATCTGAATTCTTGTAAAATATTCTCTTAGATGATGATAATTGCTTTGTTTTCATTTTAGTTCTTGCAATTCGTCTCTTAGCATGTAGTTTTAATAGTTCAAAGCTTACTTTATTTGCCTTTGTTTATACAATGTAATATATATATATATATATATATATATATATATATATATATATATAGTGGATAGGATTTCATCGATGAATCATACAAGGGACAGGAATTTATGGTTGTTTATGCACGTGGCAACAGGAGAAGCACAATATGAAGTTAAGGTCCAAAATTGTTGGAATTGATTAAGTTTTCTATTATGAAAGCTAAGCAAAGGTGATGAATCTAATCTGCCTTGAACAATAGCCATGTTAGTATGTGCTTTTGTAGAGTCATATCGAGATACCTTCTTCAGTTTTACATAGGTTATTTAGTTTTATATGTGGGAGTTTTTTTCTGAGATCATTAATTATCTAGGGCATTGGTCTCACAGCTGAATCTCCCAATTGTAAAGATTTTTTCTCAATAGTATTTTGTGAAAGATGTTGAACTCATTGAAACCAACTCAAGCAAAGGAAAATACTCATTTTTCCTCAATATTTTACTCTCATTTTGGTCTCAATTTAAAATATATGTCTGTGTCTGTGCATTTGTATGTCAGAGGGAGGGGGTGTTTGTATTGGTTTAAAAAAGTGAATCTTGAACAAACATATCATTAACACTTGATTAATCTAAGTAAATACAGAGATGTTTGTGAACAAACACGTGCCCTTCATCTATCCAAAGAACATCACCCAAGAGTTTTGCAAAAGTTGTAGCTATTGGTATTGTGATTCCTGTGCAATCTTGAGTGGCAGCCATGTAACTTCTAATGAATAAAGATGTATCTTTTCAATGTCATGAAATTTTATCCTCCTTCACAACTTACCCAGGTTGTCTTGTGTTCAGCCTCTTGGTTGGTACAATATTTCACAGACCTTGGAGTACCATGAAGTAGAAAATCTAGTATTTATCATGACAATTTGCCTTGGGCCTCTCTTGTGCTTGGTGTATTGTTTGAAGGGTATTTAAAAAGAACAGTGGCTCATAGATTCAGGAGTATCCTGATGGAATGGAAGGATTGCCTAGGGAAAGTCTTAATGATCTATTTTTTTATAGCTTTCATGAAAGGGCAATGTCTCATAGACAAGTATCCTCATTTTTTTCTTTTGCTCTTTGGTAGAAGGCAGTAATAAAACGAGCTTCAGGTATCTTCTATTTATCCCTTGACAATTTTTATTTTGGGTCTAGATAGATCCTAATGCCCAAATCAAGTGCATTAGTTTCTCATATAAGAAGAATGCGGAGAATAGAATGTCACAACATATTTATAACATCCATCAAGCTAAAATAATAAGTTATGACTATGCAACGTGAATATTACAGGAGCTCATATAGTCAAAAAGCATTGGCAGTTTCCAGAGAGCCCATATCACTTTTGAAGTGGTGAGAGTAGTTGGATTTTATTGGTGCTTTCTTTAGATTTTAGGTCTTTGACATTAAAAAATAGAAATTCTTTTCTAGGACCTGTACTCCCACTCCCATTATGTACTGTTTCAATTGTATATTTTTTCCTGCGAAAATAAACCCATATTTTCATTCATATAAAAAGAAAATATATTTTTATACACATTTTTCATGTCTATTCTTCAAAGATGAGCCCCGACCTTTGTGTGGAAAAAACTATCAAAAAATTTAACAGTTATCTGTATACCTGAAGCATACAATCAGTGCTAACCTATCAAAAAGCATACATGAATACAAGTTCATGTTTGTACAGTATCTGAATCATGTGGGTTTATACAAAGTCTATTATATAAACATACAAAAAGGGTTGCCCACATGTGATAACCACCTAAAGCACCAACATGGGAGATTCTTCTCCAGCTTAGCTAATAACCGCTGCTAGTCGAATTTGTCATAACAATTTGGTTTTTCTAAAGAATATCACCTTCAGAATTTTCATTCTTTAGCAGTAGTGGCAATTAGCCAAGAAGCTAGACCACACAAAGTTCCCAAGAAGCTAGACCACTGTGCCATCATTGTCTCTTTAGAATGCACAATGGGATAAATTTTCCAAACCATTTAATCAAAATGAAAAGGAAAAGTCGTCCTTAAATGTTAAATACTGTGAACATTGCCTTGAATTTGGTTATTCAATTTGCATTGAATTGTGAAATGCATTCAAAATGAAGTATGAAACCAAATTTTCTGCGCAGGATGAAACCAAATATGGGCAAAGACAATCCCCAGTCAACTCGTCGAAACCTCCCTACACAGAAAAACTTTGATGGAAATAAATAATAGTTTCCATTCAAGTGTACAGGCCTTAATTGATAGCAAACTTTGTGCACATGAAATACAATAGCAGGCTAGAACATTTGACATGGCATGAATCCAAAATGTACATAAATGGGTGCTTATTTAAGTGCTTGTTGTGGAGGGCTTGACTGGTGTTTTTCCTTCATTGTCTTGATCCTCTAGCTTTGATGCCCTTTGCCGTTATAAATTATTGATATGATGCTTAATGTTGACCTATCTAGATCCTTGATGGCAGTAATGAGTGAGGTTGGTGTTGGACTGTCCATTCACTTATTTTGTTTGTCGTTTCTTATGTTGCATCCATATTAAAGAAATCACGTTGTTGGTTATAGCTTATAATAGTGGCATAGCCACACAGGTTACATAAAAATACTTGTAAAATAACGAAAATCAATTTGATAAACTAGAGAAGCCATGGATGGCTTACATGATCTCAAATAATTTAAAGGGCTAGGCATATTGGATTTCTTTGCATTGGCATGCTTGTCGATTGTTGCATCCAAACTAGGTGAATTTGGATATTGATAACACATAATTGTAATCTTAATCTCAGTACTGTAATTTTCAACAGGGAAATAGATATACCTTTGTTGTTGGGTTGGAAATTTGGAAAACCTTACTACTTTGGAATTTTCTACTATCACGGTTATTAGGTCATGAGGAAAAATGTGATGGGATTATCTTGGTTAATTTCAAGTTACCTAAGTTCTAAAACCAATTTCAAAGAACTATGTTTCACCAGACTATAATACAATGCGAAAGCAGGTTAATTGACCAACTATGAAAGTCTAAAAATTATCTCAGGCTTGTTATCATCTTGTGTTATTGTCAATCTACAATTGTCTGGTCTAAGTTGAAGTTTGAAGTTCAAGGGTAAATGAGCCTTAGTCCGAAAGGATCCTCATCCGAGGTAAGGAGATCTTGTCAAAACCTTGTTGAAGTTCTCCTTTTTATGTGACATTCAATACGATGATCAATATACAAATATTTGAATATGACACCTTTTTCGAGCCTCATCTTTTCTATGTATATCTCTGCATCTTTGAAAACATTCGTGTTATTTCTGTGGACGGTAGAGTCAATGTGTCTTATATATATAAAGTTAAGAACTAATAGAAAGTCAACTTTGGGAATCTGAACTTATGGGGGTCAAAATTAAAGTGTTTTATGGACTAGTTTCATCATTCCAGCTGCAGTGAGGTATGGTCACTTGGTTATGTTACAAAGATAAAGGAAGCCTGTCACTTTGAATCATATATTATGTATATGCTTTTAAGTTTTGGATTGAAGTATCCTAGGAAATATGTTTTATGACTGTAAGCTTGACGTTAGAAATTTTTAAGGTCTTTTTTGTTGTCCTATAGTGCATTTGCATCTCTTGTAGTAAGCAAGGTTTCTTGAATAAACTAGTTCTTAACGCATCAAAATTTCAAAGTTTTTGTGGCAAGAGATATTTGACCATTTTTTTCTCTTGTGGGAAAGTCTTGGTTCCTTGTGATTTATGAGGAAGTTCATTACCAAGAATATTGATGCTATGGCAAGTAAAATATAAGGCCATGAGAAGCATCTGATCCCAAGTTGATCAGTCCAAGAATAAGATGTTTGGATAGGTCCCTTGGGGCGAAAAATACCCACACCCTCCACCTATTCACACCTACCAACCCTGGATTATTCTTTGAGGCACCATAAAAAAAAAGAATAAGATGGGACTAAATAGATAGCCATTGATCAAAATCCTTCTAGGGGAGGGGTAGCTACTAATGATCTTTGCAATCCAAAGTCTTGAAAGAAGAAGAGGATGAGATTGAAGCTTGAAGGCAGAATTATGATAGCAAAGTCTCTTCCCTAGGATTCATTATTTTAGATGGAATACTAAAAATGGATTTTTCAAGCTAATATTCTAAAATAATAGAGAGAATAATTGTAGCAATGGAGTGGTTGGGATCAACCTTCATGAAAATTTATCGATTTCTTGCTAACCATACTTTCCAAAAAATAGATTTTGGCAGAGTTAGCCATAATTGCTTGTGATAATTATTGCTTTAAATTTTCTAGCATAATGTTTATCCCAAGAAGAAAAACTTATAAACAAAATTTGTACATACCACTCTCTCTACCAAGGGTTGCAAGACGAGGTCCCATACAAACTTTGTGAAATTGCATTCAGGGAATAGGTGTTGAATGAGGTGCATGTATTGTAGTATATAAAGACAAAAGGGATTGAATTTAATTGGGTTGGGAGCTTTCTGTTATCGTACTTAAATTCTATTTGGATTACTAAGTGATTTGATCCTCCATATGATTTTTTTATTGATTTTCACTTGCCCACTAAGGAGGGTAAGTTATCCTTCACTAAGAATCCATCTGGGCATTTGCCCATTCATTCTTGCTTTATCCTATTATTTGTGTAGGTAGTATTAGGCATGTTGGGTTCCACATCCACTAAGGTAGAGTATTTGCAAAAGGATCAGAAAATTTTGAAATTGGATCATTCCTTTCCTTATGTCCCATTTCTTGAGTATCAAATTCAAATCTCCCCTAATTATGGGAGAGGGGGAGTCTAGTAATCCTCTGAGCTTAAGCCCCTCAAAAAGATGTTGCAGGTACACTTGAGGCCCATAAGAATTCAATAGGTTCAAGGGTCAGTTTAGTTCCCCGGAAAAAGTGGTTATCAACATTGTATTGTCTGATTTTAGATTACTAACTAGGTCGAACTCTAGTTTTCATCCTATCACTAGTCTACTAGAAAGGCCTTGTGCATTGGAATAATCAAATTTCCAGTTCTTTATATGAATCACGGTATCTTGAATGAAAATGATCGAAATTTTGTGAACAAAATGAATGTTTTTAATGTACCAAGTAGTAGACTTCACTGCTTAAACTCTGTCAGCAGTGGGTCACCCTTGAGCTAGGTCTATGACTTCACAAGGGAAAAGGCTTAACCAAAGCTGGCTATGGTTACCTAATCAGTACCAAAAATGGTTAGTGCCTAGGTAAGAAACCCCGACAGTACTCCAACTTACAATCCCTTGTTCCCCATCAGCTTGCACAACAATTTCAGATTGCCCTCTATGTTCACTAACAAACATTGTGGTTCTAGTGATTATCTGATATGTCTTTTCTGTATGTGGTTGCAAGAAAACATATGGAGGAAAAATATTTTTGTCAAAAATATCTATTTTGTAAGACCCAGGTCATATGAATTTACACATTTGTGTATATCCTTACAGACTCATTCACGAGTCTCAATATAGAGCCTTTAAAGTCATTCCCATTTAGTCATCTAAAAATAGATGCAATGGATGTCTAAAAACAAGCAAGAACACTTTTCAAACCATGCATGTGCCATCTATTTGATAAGACATTGTATGCTTTTACTGATGTATTTTCCAAAAAGAAACAAAGCTACTATCCTAGGCTCACCTGCATAATACTTAGTCACGACTCATTAGCAGGAAGCACGATCCCAACAAGGGAAACCTTGCATCCAAGGATTTGAGACCTGCTCCATCCGAAACTTAGACAGGGTATTCCAAGGATATTACAGGCACACTGTGAGCCATATCATCAAGACAAAATTTCTATAGGCTGTGACTATCAAATATCCAGGCACATGACATATATCCTAAAAACTTATCTTTTAAAGGATATAATCACAAACATGCCATTCTGGATAAGAATTGGTTAGCTCCATACACAATATTGTTTGTCAATAGTTGAAGTCTCATGACCAAAAGTTTGTATTAAGAGATAGAATATGCCAATTTTAGTTTTATTAGAGTTGGACACCATACAAAAAGCACCGCACAGAGAAAACCATATACAGGAGGGTGAAAAAAACTGAAGGGAACAGAATTATCACAGGCCAGGGGTAGCTCATTGTATACATATGTATACAAGTATATTATTGGCTCTTTCTTATATAGATAAGACTCAATGACTGATTTACTCTTCATAAAGCTAGAAATTTTTTTAGAGTTTTTCACTGGAAAACTAGGAATCAAATGTGCATGGTTCTTATAACTTTCAACTACTTGAAGTCATTGTATAACAGTGTGTAGATAAAACTGCATGATAGCCACATAAAATATGATGCAAGAACCACACATCTTAGTTGGACTGGAAAAATGGATCTGTAGGCATTGAAGTAAAAACTGATAATTTAACACCATGCTACCCAATGAAATATTAATGATCTTCCACAATGGATAATTTCGAAACAACAAGCTCCCTATGGTTTATGTCACCAATACCAAATGTAATCATTCATTGACTCAATCATTGTGCCTTCTTGTGGCATTAGAAACAGCTACATGAATAAGCTTGTCCACCTCCTTTCAAACTTCCCTCTTGTTCACAGGGGTATAGTGCTCTCCTTGTCACCCTCCTGAAAATTCCTTCTTTTTCACAGGGGTATAGTGCTAAAGCCACACCCTAGTGTACCAATATTGTTGTGGCCTTGTGAGTTTTGTATTTGGATCATAAATTGATTCCTTCCAATGAGAGAGATAACTAGCCATTAGTGGAATGGAAAAGGATGCTAAAGGATGCCACAGAGTAGATAAAGGATACCACAGAGTAGCTAAAGGATGCACAGGAAGAGCGACGTTTCATTTTTTTTAAATATTTTAAACTTTCGTCGGAAGAGTGATGCTTCATTTTGCGTCGAAATATTGACGCTTAATTTTTTTTAAATATTTTTAAATGTTTTTCGGAAAGCAACGTTTCATTTTTCATCGGAAGACCAAGGCTTTAAAATTTCTTTGGAAGACCGACGCTTGATTTTTTTAAATATTTATAAACATTTGTCGGAAGAGTGACGTTTCATTTTTCGTCGGAATACTGACCCTCTAAAATTTCATCGGAAGATCGACGCTCTAAACTTTCATCAGAAGAGCAACATTTCATTTTTCATCGAATGGCCAACGCTTTAAACGTCGGAAGAGATAACATCGAAATTTTGACAGTGGTTTGAAAAATTGATAAACGTCAAAAGACCGATGCTTTAAACATCAGAAGAGCTAATGTTGGAATTGTGACAGTTGTTTGAAAACCTTATAAACATCGAAAGACCGACGCTTATGTATCTTCAGAAGACTGATGGTTTAGTTGACGTTGGATTAACGCGACTTTGATAACGTCGGTAGACCGACTATTTGGCTAACGTCGGAAGAGTGACAGTTGTTTGGAAACGTCGAAAAAAGTGTCGCTCTTCCGACACTTTATTGAAGTGTTAGAATTATGATGTAATGGCTAACCACGTTTTTCCTGGCCTCAAACTATCGCTCTTATGATGCCTATGTGTCAGATTAGCGATGAAGTGGCCGTCAGAAATTGGGCCAAATATACTAGTGAAAGTTTGATGCAAGATTGCATATAAATGCAGTTCAGTTGAAGGAATATCTTTGTTGTTGTAAAATTTCACCATGGAGATGTAAAATATGAGTATGATACTCACTTATATTGCAGCAATATCTTTTAGTTCAGCTCTTATAGTCACCCACATGTTTTTTGGATTATGTACTTGTTGGTACTTGAAAGGAAGAGTTGAAGGTGTACATGTGCATGGAAGCTGTATGTGTAAATAGAGAACTGTAAATAGGTTCATTGTACATTGATACATGCACATGTGGTTGTCAAGATGTATCATGTTGTTTATCGACTTGTATCGATTGTGTCACATATGTTTTTTGACTTGTGTCGATTGTGTTGTACACTTTTTGCATTGATTTTGTGTCAATTGTATAGCACAATTTATGTCGACTTCTCATTGATGTCGCATTTTGCATGAATTATGTTTGAGTCACCTTGGATCATTGATTAAGGCAAAGATTTCATATTTCTTCTGCAAATTTCTCACCAAAAATTTTCTGAGTGAGTGCAACAAATACAGTTCTTGACAGGAGGACAAGTGCATCGAGGAAGGGCAGTGTGAATTGCTTTCTAGTTGTGGTTCAAATTCACTAGCAATGCAATGCAAGTATTGGGAGGCTGAAGAGAAGAGGGTGCAGTACTCTAATTTGTCATACAAATCAGTTTTAGTAGTCAAAGAGACCTTTTGGGGTCCATAAGCTTCTCATTTTGGAGGTGTGATCAGAACTAGATCAAGGACCTAAGGATTAGTTCAAAATTCAAAATTACAGGATTGGGTTGAAACCAAGATGGTTGCATAGTCTCGTCTTCCTAATTTCAGTGCCACAAATGGTTTGAAAAATGGACACCGTATGAAGAATTTATTGCACTTTGAATGTCGAGTGGGTCTGGCGGAGCACGGAGTGGCCAACCCTCCTCCCATGGAACCTCATCATATGACCAGTGTGGGAGCTTAATGTTAAGAGTGCTTAAAGAGCCTAATCTCAGGTTTAATATTTAATTAAGCTTCATTTAAGTGGATTTTAATATGGCAAAGATTCTAGAGGCACTCCCAAATTTAGGCGGACTTCCACTTTTAGTGGAGTTAACTGCCAGTTGCCCCACATTTAGTGGAGGAAATTGGGGCAAAGTTGTTTTCGTCATAACGCTCTTATTATTGAACCAAATTGGATGAAATTTTAGTCAATTTTGGGTATCTTCAACCTTTTTAACACTTTTGGATAGGTTTCAGGTCGAATGGAGGTGATCTTCAGTATCTTTGGCTTCAGGGAAGATGAAGGAGCCATCAGGGCCACCATGAGACAAATTCAGTTTAAGGCCTAACCACGGGAGTTAGAGTTATTTTCCAGAGTTACAATAGCCTAAATTGGATAATTCAGATGTTCTAAATCTGATGAAATTGTTTACAGAGCTTTTAGATAACATTTGAAGGCCGAAAAGCTTCAGTAAAGTTCCAGGGGCCCTTATTCCCAACTTTTTCCAGCAGCAGTGCAAGGCTTAGACCGAGCTATTTGAGACCATTTGCAGTGAACCAGTGGTCATTATTGGATGAAAAAATAATTTTTAATCCATTTACAAAGGTTTCATAAAGTTTTAAATACTTTTAGAGGTTGAAAATGTAGCAGCGACATTTTCCTTGACCCTAGTGCGAAGGGGTGCCGATAGGTGATCTAGGCGAAACCGGAGAAGTTAGCGGCTATTTTTGATGAAAAAAAAAATATATATTGAATGTTTCAGTCATTTTGGAACCAATGGAAGTGGTTTTAGAACAATTTTAGAACTTCTAGATCTCGAAAAGCGAATGTGAAGTTCTGGGCAGCCCTGGGCAAACCGTGGAGGATAGCTTATTTGGGGAATGTAGTGCTCAATTTGAGAAATTTATCAGTTGGTATTTGATGTTTGATGTGTATTGGATACATAAGGAGTGGTTTCAATGATAGAAACAAAATTATAAGGGATTTTGTGCCATTTAGAAGCTCAGAGTAGCTTAGTGCACCGACAAAAGGAATCGTGTCAACAAGAGCCTAAAGCTGTTTTCAGAGTTTGGACAGCCATTTGAGGGATATTAATGGTATTTTCAGTCCTTTGGATCATTTTTTTATTCATTGGAATAAGTATTTACTTTCGTAAAAAACTTACCATAATCCCAAAGAGCTGAGTCATGATGACAAAGCTCAAAGGAGACATAGCCCATGAGATTTCGAGTGAACTTCTAGATTAAATTGCTATTGTGTTTGAATGATTATTTGCTGCATTATGTCACTATCATACATGTTAAATTACAGCAAGAACAAATGAGGTTAAGACACATAAACAATAAAAAATCATACACCACTTTCAAGTAAATAATTCCACAAAATTGTCAAGTACAAGCTAGATCATTTTTAATTTAAACTGAGTGGTAGGTTCTTGAAACACATACAATTTATCCAGACCATTTTCAGATCAGGTTCGTATCAGAGCATAGTTGCTTGCTTGATTGTATATCTTGAAAGGTGTTTAAATAGTGTAAAACACTGACTATTTTACTATTTGAAAACTTATTGTTGTTTGAGTTTGCTTGAGATTTGGGGATAACTACTAATTAGCTAAGTCCTGGAGAGGAAAAAAAGGAAGAAAAGGCATGAAGGCATCTTCCTTAACCCAAAGGCCCTCAAATCCACCCTTAGAAAACAAACCCTCTTGATGATTGTTTGTTAAGAAGCTCTTGGAGTTTGTTTGTTGTTTGGCTGCTTGAATAAGAGTTGGTTTATAGAAATTTGGTTAAAAAGCTTTGTCATTTGTTTTGAAAGCTTTGAGAACTTTTTTGAATTTAATTTTTTCATTGAAATCATAATGACAACTTCTACAAGTGAATTTTCCTCCTTCACAAGATTCTTCGATGATTATATGAAGCGTGACTTTATTATATTGAAGGACATGGTGCATATTTATTTTTTGAGGATAAACAAGAAAACATTGAACTTCGTGAAAAGTTGTTTGCAATGAAGGAAGAGAAGGAAGAAATTCTTCAAAGATTGCATGATGTGGAGAGGCAACTCCATCAAGCCCAAGAGGCTTTGACCAAGAAAATGCATGAGGAAAAAGTAATCCATTCTAACTTGTCTTCAGTTTCCTCTTTAGAAAGATCTGTTGGTTCTTTCAAAAATCATACAAGAGGTATAGGGTAAAAATTAATTATTAAAGTGGGCTATGAAGGCAAGCGATTAGGTACGCATGCAAAAGGCATGGTTGAACCTGTTCTTGTTGAGGAACGACCCAAGAATCTTGGTCTTGGTTATGTGCAATTTAATGGCGAAGACTCCAAATTCTTGAAGGCATGTGATGCTACTTTAAAGAGAACCTTTATCCAAAATTCTAAGATGAAAATATGTCAAATTTGTTTCAAAGATGATTTCCATTGCTTTAAGCCTTTGTTGCAGCAAGAATATGGTAGACATGCAGCTTATGATGAGCATGCAAATTTAGACAGTTTTCAGCATCAGAATGATGATGTTAATACGCAAATGAAAGCTGTAGCCTCTACTAGTTCATCTCCTCATGAAGGAAAAAATGATGAACATTAAAAACAACAAAAGAGGTATAAATATTCTCATAATAAATTTGATTTTGTTTCTGAAAAGCATGATAATTTTACGTGCTTAAATGGAAGAAAGATTTGTTGTACATATTGTGGTCAATTTAACCATGATGTTTCGAGATGCTGGATGAGGAAGAAAGCATACAAGAAGCAGATGAGACAAAAAAAAAATTCAAATAAGGTGCATAAGTTTTGCACATATTTCCAAAATAAGGGACATGATGTCTCTCATTGTTGGACTTTGCATCCAACTAGTCGTCCAAAGCACATGCAGCAAGAGGACAGAAAGATTGGCGCAAGTGGAACTGCGGATTCCATTATTGATGTGAAAATGGAAGATTCACATGAAGAAGTGTTGCAGCAGGAAAAGTCACCATGGAGGTGGCTTAGAAAGAATTAAATGGACTTCTTAATACAATAAGAAATACTCCTTTGTACATATGCACATTTTGGTTGTATGCATGTAATTCTGTTGAAAAGTTGGATGCAAGATTGCATATAAATGCAGTTCAGTTGAAGGAATTTCTTTGTTGTTGAAAACTTTTGCCATGGAGGTGTAAAAGATGAGTATGATACTCACTTATATTGCAGAAATATCTTTTAGTTCAGCTCTTATAGTCACCCACATGTTTTTGGGATTATGTAATTGTTGGTATTTGAAAGGAAGAGTTGAAGGTGTACATGTGCATGGAAGTTGTATGTGTAAATAGCGAACTGTAAATAGGTTCATTGTACATTGATACATGCACATGTGGTTGTAAAGATGTATCATGTTGTTTATCTACCTGTCGATTGTGTCGCATATGTTTGTCGACTTGTGTCGATTATGTTGCACACTTTTTACATTGATTTTGTGTAAATTGTATAGCACATTTTATGACGACTTGTTGTTGATGTCACATTTTACATGAATTATGTTTGAGCCACCTTGGATCATTGATCAAGGCAACTATGTTTAGATTCCTTCTGCAAATTTCCTGCCAAAAATTTTCCGAGTGAGTGCAAGAAAGACAGTTCTTGACAGGAGGACAAGTGCATCGAGGAAGGGAAGTGTGAATTTATTTCTAGTTGTGGTTAAAATTCACTATCCATGCAAGGAAAGTATTGGGAGGCTGAAGAGAAGAGATTTTAGTACTCTCATTTGTTCTACAGATCATTTTTAGTAGTCTAAGAGAGCTTTTGGGGTCCAAAAGCTTCTCATTTGGGAGGTGTGATCAGAATTGGATCAAGGACCTAAGGATTAGATCAAAATTCAAATTTATAGGATTGGCTTGAAACCAATATGGTTGCATAGGTATCATATTCTTAATTCTAGTGCCGTAAATGGTTCGAAAAATGGACACCGTATGAAGAAGTTATTGCACTTTGAATGCCAAGTGGGTCCAGCGGAGCACGAAGTGGCCAACCCTCCTCCCATGGAACCTCATCATATGACCAGTATGGGAGCTTAATGTTAAGAGCGCTTAAGGAGCCTAATGTCAGGTTAAATATTTAATTAAGCTCCATTTAAGTGGAGTTTAATATCGCGGAGATTCTGGTGGCGCTCCCAAATTTAGGCGGACTTCCACTTTTAGTTGAGTTAACTGGCAGTTGCCCCACATTTAGTGGAGGAAATTGGGGAAAAGTTATTTTGGTCATAAATCTCTCATTATTGAACCGAATTGGATGAAATTTAAATAAATTTTTGGTCTCTTAAACCTTTTGAACACTTTGGGATAGGTTTTAGGTCGAATGGAGGTGACCTTCAACAGATTTTGCTTTAGAGAAGATGAAGGAGCCATCAGGGCCACCATGAGACAAATTCAGTTTGAGGCCTAACCAGGGGATTTAGAGTCATTTTCTAGAGTTCCAATAGTATAAATTGAATAATTCAGATTTTATGAGTCTGATGAAATTTTTTACAGATCCTGTAGAGAACATTTGAAGGCCGAAAAGCTTCAGTAAAGTTCCAGGGGCCATTATTGCCATCTTTTTCCAGCAGCAGTGCAGGGCTTAGACTGAGATGTTTGAGACCATTTGAAGTGAAATAGTGGTTGTTCTTGGCTGAAAACATCATTTTGAATCTTTTTACAGAGGTTTCAACAAGTGTTAAAGACTTTTATAGGTCGAAAACTTAGCAGAGACATTTTCCTTGACCTTAGTGCCAGGGGGTGCCATTAGGTGATTGAGGCGAAACCAGAGGAAATGGAGGCTATTTTTGATGAAATAAAAATAAATATTGACTATTTAAATAATTTTGGAACCAATGGAAGTGGTTTCAGAACATTTTGATAATTTATAGAGCTTGAAAAGCTGATGTGAAGTTCTGGGCAGCCCTGGGAAAACCATGGAGGATAACCTATTTGGGGAATGTAGTGCTCAATTTGTGCAATTTATCAGTTGATGTTTGATGTATGATGTGTATTGGATAAAACAGGATTATTTTTAGTGACAGAACCAAAATTTTGAGGGATTTTGTGCCATTCAGAAGCTCATAGTATCTTAGTGCACCGACAAAAGGAATCATGTCAATAAGAGCCTAAAGGTGTTTTCAGATTTTGGACAGCCATTTGAGGGATATTCATGATATTTTATGTCCATTGGATCATTGTTTTATTAATTTGAATTAATTATTTACTTTTGTTAAAAACATACCATAATCCCAAAGAGCTGAGTCATGATGACAAAACTCAAAGGAGACGTAGCCCATGATATTTCGGGTGAACTCCTAGATTAAAATTGTTGTTGTGTTTGAATGATTATTTGCTGCATTATGTCACTATCATAAATGTTAAATTAAATCAATAAAAAATGAATTTAAGACACATAAACAGTAAAAATTCATACACCACTTTCAAGTAAATAATTCTGCAAAATTGTCAAGTACAAGCTAGATCATTTTTAATTTAAAATGAGTGGTAGGTTCTTGAAATACATACAAGTTATCTAGACCATTTTCATATCAGGTTTGTATCAGACCATAGTTGCTTTCTTGATAGAGCATTTGGTTGCTTGATTGTATAGCTTGAAATGTGTTTAAACAGTGTAAAAGATTGACTGTTTTATTGTTTGCAAACTTATTGTTGTTTGAGTTTGATTGATATTTGGGGATAAATACTGAGTAGCTAAGTCCTAGAGAGGAAAAAAAGGAATAAAAGGCATGAAGGCATCTTCCTTACCCCAAAGGATCTCAAAGTCACCCTTGGAAAACAAACCCTCTTGACGATTGTTTGTTAAGAAGCTCTTGGAGTTTGTTTGTTGGTTGGTTGCTTGAATAAGAGTTGGTTTTTACATCCATTTGGTTAAAAATATTTGTCATTCATTTTGAAAGCTTTGAGAACTTTTTTGAATTTAATTTTTTCATTGACATCATAATGACCACTTCTACAAGTGAATTTTCCTCCTTCACAAGATTCTTCGATGATGATTTGAAGAGTGACTTTATTATATTGAAGGACATGGTGCATATTTTGTTTGAGGATAAATGAGAAAGCACTGAACTTTGTGAACAATTATTTGCCATGAAGGAAGAGAAGGAATAAATTCTTCAAATATTTCATGATGTGTAGAGGCAACTCCATCAAGCCCAAGAGGCTTTGACCAAGAAAATGCATGAGGAAAAGGTAATCCATTCTAACTTGTCTTCAGTTTCCTCTTTAGAAAGATGTATTGGTTCTTTCAAAAAGAATACAAGAGGTATAGGGTCCAAATTAATGATTAATATGGGCTATGAAGGAAAGGGGTTAGGTAAGCATGCACAAGGCATGGTTGAACCTGTTCTTGTTGAGGAACGACCCAAGAATCTTGGTCTTGGTTATGTGCAATTTAATGGCGAATACTCCAAATCCTTGAAGGCATGTGATGCTACTTTAAAGAGAACCTTTATTCAAATTTCTAAGATGCAAATATGTCAAATTTGTTTCAAATATGATTGCCATTGCTTTAAGCCTTTTTTGTAGCAAGAAGATGGTAGACATGCATCTTATGGCGAGCATGCAAGTTTAAACAGTTTTCAGGACAAGAACGATGATGTTATTCTGCAAATGAAAGTTGTAGCCTCTACTAGTTCATATCCTCATGAAGGAAAAAAGGATGAACATTCAAAGCAGCACAAGAGGTATAAATCTTCTCATGATCAATTTGATTGTGTTTCTACAAAGCATGATAATTTTATGTGCTTAAATGGAAGAAAGATTTGTTGTACATATTGTGCTTGATTTAACCATGATGTTTCGAGATGCTGGCTGAGGAAGAAAGCATACAGGAAGCAGACGAGGCAAATACAACTTTCAAAGAAGGTGCATAAGTTTTTCACATATTGCCAAAAGAAGGGACGTGATGTCTCTCATTGTTGGACTTTGCATCCAACTAGTCGTCTAAAGCACATGCAGTAGGAGGACAAAAATATTGGTGCAAGTGGAACTGCGAATTCCATTATTGATGTGAAAATGGAAGATTCAAATGAAGAAGTGTTGCAGAAGCAAAATTTTCCATGGAGGTGGCTTGGAAAGAAGTGGATGGAGTTCTTAACATAGTAAGAAATACTCCTTTGTACATATGCACATTTTTGTTGTATGCATGTAATTCTGTTGAAATGTTTGATGCAAGATTGCATATAAATGTGGTTCAGTTGAAGGAATTTCTTTGTTGTTGCAAAATTTCGCCATGGATGTGTAAAAGATGAGTATGATACTCACTTATATTGTAGCAATATCTTTTAGTTCAGCTCTTATAGTCACCCACATGTTTATGGGATTATGTACTTGTTGGTACTTGAAAGGAAGAGTTGAAGGTGTACATGTGCATGGAAGTTGTATGTGTAAATAGCGAACTGTAAATAGGTTCATTTTACATTGATACATGCACATGTGGCTGTCAAGATGTATCATGTTGTTTATCGACTTTTGTCGATTGTGTCGCACATGTTTGTTGACTTGTGTCGATTGCGTTGCGCACCTTTTACATTGATTTTATGTCAATTGTATAGCACATTTTATGACGACTTGCTGTTGATGTCGCATTTTGCATGACTTATGTTTGAGACACCTTGGATCATTGATCAAGGCAACAATGTTTAGATTCCTTCTGCAAATTTCTCGCCTTAAATTTTCTGAGTGAGTGCAAGAAAGACAGTTCTTGACAGGAGGACAAGTGCATCGAGGAAGGGAAGTGTGAATTTCTTTCTAGTTGTGGTTAAAATTCACTAGCCATGCAAGGCAAGTATTGGGAGGCTGAAGATAATATGGTGCAGTACTCTCATTTGCTGTACAGATCAGTTTTAGTAGTCCAAGAGAGCTTTTAGGGTCCAAAAGATTCTCATTTGGGAGGTGTGATCAGAACTGGATTAAGGACCTAAGGATTAGCTCAAAATTTAAAGTTACAGAATTGGGTTGAAACCAATATGGTTGCATAGGTCTCGTCTTCTTGATTTCGGTGCTGCAAACGGTTCAAAAAACAAACACCATATGAAGAATTTATTGCACTTTGAATGCCGAGTGGGTCCCGCGGAGCACAGAGGTGCCAACCCTCCTCCCATGGTACCTCATCATATGACCAGTGTGGGAGCTTAATGTTAAGAGCACTTAAGGAGCCTAATCTCAGGTTTAATATTTAATTAAGCTTCAGTTAAGTGGATTTTAATATGGCAGAGATTCTTGTGGCGCTCCCAAATTTAGGCGAACTTCCACTTTTAGTGGAGTTAACTGGCAGTTGCCCCACATTTAGTGGAGGAAATTGGGGAAAAGTTATTTTGGTCATAAATATCTCATTATTGAACCAAATTGGATGAAATGTTAATAAATTTTGGGTTTATTCAACCTTTTGAACATTTTGGGACAAGTTTTAGGTTGAATGGATATGACCTTCAACATATTTTTCTTTAGGGAAGATGAAGGAGCCATCAGGGCCACCATGAGACAAATTCAGTTTGAGGCCTAATCAGGGGAGTTAGAGTCCTTTTCTGGAGTTCCAATAGTCTAAATTGGATAATTAAGATGTTATGAATATGATGAAATTGTTTACAGATCTTGTAGAGAACATTTGAAGGAAAAAAAGCTTCAACAAAGTTCTAGGGGCCATTATTGCCAGCTTTTGCTAGCAGCAGTGCAAGGCTTAGAATGAGTTATTTGAGAACATTTGCAGTGAAACAATCATCATTATTGGCTGAAAAAATCATTTTGAATCTCTTTCTAGAGGTTCAGCAAGTGTTAAAGACTTTTAGATGTTGAAAACTCAACATAGACTTTTTCCTTGACCCTAGTGCCAGGGGGTGTTGATAGGTGATTAAGGTGAAACCGAAGGAGATGGAGGCCATTTTTGATGAAAAAAAAATCTCTCCTGACTATTTCAATCATTTTTGAACCAATGGAAGTGGTTTTAGAACATTTTGAGAACTTCTAGAGCTTTAAAAGCTGATGTGAAGTTCTGGGCAACCCTGGGCAAACTGTGGAGGATAGCCTATTTGGGGAATGTAGTGCTCAATTTGAGCAATTTATTAGTTGGTATTTGATGTCTAATGTGTATTGGATACAACAGGAGAATTGTCAATGATAGAAACAAAATTATGAGGGATTTTGTGCCATTTAGAAGCTCAGAGTAGCTTAGTGCATCGACAGAAGGAATCGTGTCAACAAGAGCCTAAAGATGTTTTCAAAGTTTGGAAAGCCATTTGAGGAATATTCATGGTATTTTCTTTCCTTTGGATCATTTTTTTATTCAATGGAATTAAGTATTAACTTTTGTAAAAAACATACCATAATCCCAAAGAGCTAAGTCATGATGACAAAGCTCAAAGGAGACGTAGCCCACGAGATTTCGGGTGAAATCCTAGATTAAAATTTTTGTTGTGTTTGAATGATTATTTGTTGCATTATGTTGCTGTCATATATGTTAAATTAAAGCAAGAAAAAATTAAGTTAAGACACATAAACAGTAAAAATTCATACACCACTTTCAAGTAAATAATTCCGCAAAATTGTCAAGTACAAGCTAGATCATTTTTAATTTAAACTGAGTGGTAGGTTCTTGAAATACATACAAGTTATCCAGACCATTTTCAGATCAATGGTACCAATTCTAGTCACACTGTATCATCCATTGTTGCCCATCTCTATATGCATTTGGAGATTTTTCTCCTCCAAGTCACTTAAAATCTCCTTATCGACTGTCATGTGGAAGGAAGTGCCATTATCCAAATACCACACCGATCCCAATGCACTTGACACCATGCATGAGATCAAGGAGAATTTAAGTTCAAATTGTGAGGCAAGGGCCTCACCAGCTGCAGCTCCAACAAACTTCTTGATCTTCTTCTTCTGTGGATAGCTAGTAGCAAGATGCCCATGTTCGTGACAATGAGAACACTTCACCTTTGTCATGTCCAATTTCTTGCCTTTAAACACGGATTTAGAATGGAATTTCTTCCCCTTCCCATTCTATTCCTTTGTAGCCAAATCACAATCCTCTTCATCATCATGCTTTGATGAAGAGACATCTCTGGTGTTCCACCTGAACTCCTCCTGCACCCGATCCGACCACATTCATTCCTAATCCGAAATTTTTTCCTGTACGTTGATAGTTTCTTAATAGCTGTGCCAACTCTTGGGAAGTCCCAAGAGAGCCAATCTCACCAAATCGTCATCTGCAATATTTATTCCCACATTCCCCAGTTCATTCCAACATTGGACAAACTTCGTGAGATACTTTGGAATGTTGTCACCCTTTTCCATCTTGATATTCCTGAGCTTATCTTTGAGCACCAATTTCCTATGGTCACTATTGCTTTGGAAAATATATATCAAAGCCTTCCACAGAGCATATGGTGTGGCTTTCCCATGAAAGCTTGAGACAATGTGGTCTCATACACCTTCCAACATAATCCTCCTCACCTTCGCCACTTTCTTTTGCCATGCATCAAGTAATGCAACATCTATCGAAGTGGCCTTAGGAACATCACTGTCAATGAATACCTTCAAGCCATTATCTTTGAGCACCATTTCCATCCTATCCTTCCAAGAAATGGAGTTCTAGCTGCCCTAGAATGCATACTCTAACCACAAGCCATTGAAAGCCATTTCCATGTTAACTCATCTGTAACACCAAGAAAGTCTTTCTGCAAATTTGAATTATTTCCACCAACAAACTCAACTTCTGCTTCAAAATTTCAATCTTCTGTGCTTTGATACCATGTAGAAATTTAATACAAAATATGTATTTCCTAGATTCTCCTAATTTAAAAATTATATGCCACTGTTAAGTACATAATCACTTCTACAAAATCTTTGCAGAATTTAAAACACAATCACCAATAGAAATATCATGAAGAAAGATCAATCAAACATAACACGGATAATTTAACGGGAAAGCATAAAGCCAAAAACCCCACTATAATATATTATGTATATATCATGGATCATGAAAAAATATCATACAAAGCTCAAATCTAAGAGCTCTCAGTACAATATACAATTGTCTCACACTGTCATACAAAAATTGACAAGTTTCTTAGCCAATTTACTACCTCCAGACAACCTGCCTCCACTGCACAATCCCAGCTGAGATAAATCCCTAAATAAATGGAATGTTGCTTTCCTTGACTGCGCAATTTTCATGGGCACATCCAATGTGTGTGTGGTTGCATGTGGGCACCAACTAATATCACAACTGATAGTCAAATCTATCCCTTTCACCTACATCTCATTTGCATCTCCACTAGATTTGACATGCATTTAGTTAAGAGTAGTAAATCCTCAGTTGCATGTGAGACCACTGATTGTGAATTAATTAATAATTAATTCACATGATCTCTCACTAGTGTATCTTTAGTTGCAACTAGAACAATTGAGTTTAACTTGCTTAACTGAGTTAAACTACTTTACAACTCTCATGAATACACTTCCAACGATGTTACAACTTCGAATCACTCAGTTACAACTAAGCCCATTTGCATGTCCCACCAACCAACCACTCAACTCGAAATTCCTATAGCTAACTGACTTTCCACTTCAATTAACTATTTTCAAGTGCTCATTGAGAATAGAATATTGCTTATTCTCCAAATAATATTAAGGGATAATAATAGCCAACATGAATCTATAAATATACATGCAATATATAAATAGAACTTGCACATACATCTATAAATAGACATCCACCTAAAAAGAGCATGAGGCTCCATCCTAGTGTAGGTGCATAATTTTCACTATGATCTTCTTGTTGAATCTCAACATATTAAAAGTTAAATATCACCTTTAATAGACATCTACACCTAATTATAAGATTCATTTTCAAATAACAAGTGACAAAACAACAAGTTAAACAAAACATAATCTTATCATTTATTAACATTATAACAACATGTGATAACATGCAAAATGTAACAACTAAATGCAAATGTACTTCAATCATTGCTACATATTCATGAACTTAAATCTGTAAAGCCATCTATTATTGTTTTAAATGACACATTATCATGAAAAATGTACCTAAATGTCACCTTTAATAGACATCTACACCTAATTATAACATCCACCTGTTCAAATGCATAATTTACCACATGTGTTTTGTAATTTTCAATTTCAATATTGATTCATTTTAAATAAAAAGTGACAAAACAACAAGTTAAACAAAACATAATATTACCATCTAAGTTAACATTATAACAAAATGTGGTCACATGCAAAATGTAACAACTAAATGCAAATGTAATTCAATCATTGTTACATATTCATGAAATTAAATATGTAAACCATCTATGATTGTTTTAAATGACGCATGATCATGCAAAATGTACCTAAGTATCACCTTTAATAGACATCTACACCTAATTATAACATTCACATGCTCAAATGCATAATGTACCACATGTGTTTTGTAATTTACAATTTCAATCTAGATTCATTTTAATTAACAAGTGACAAAACAACAAGTTAAAAAAACCATAATCTTATCATCTAAGTTAACATTACAACAACATGTGATCAGATGCAAAATGTAACAACTATCTAAAATTTAAAATCATTCCATAAAAATAAATGTAACAACTGTCCAAAATGTAAAATATGTCCAAAATTTATATCATTCAATAAAAGTAAATATAACACATTTACTAGATATAAAAATACTCTCAAGTAAAATGTTACATCCATCGAGTTATAGAAAAGTAAATATAACACATGTACTATAGAAATACTATCAAATAAAATGGCATGCATCAATTTAGAGAATTTGGCTGAAATGTATTTCCAGCAACCTCCTTTTGCTCTCATATGAAGAATGGTGGACCTGCACAACGTGTGCAATTGCATATATATACATGCCTAAGATATTTATCTATGTATAAAAATTAAAATTTAATTTCTTAAAATTGAATGAAAATGTAGAACTTTATAATTTATAATTTTAATTTTTTTTAATTTCATGCTATACCTCATGTAGTCCCCACTCCATTTTCCCTTGTGTATATATATATATATATATATATATATATATATATATATATATATATATATATATATATATATATTGAAATTAATATTTAATGTTCTAAAATTGAATGAGAATGTAGAACTTCATAAATAAAATTTTTTAATGAAATACCTCGTGTAGTTCCCCCTCCATTGTCCCGTGTTGTCTCTACATCGATGCATCCTCCTGGATAAAATGTACAATATACATGTTCAAGTATATATATATATATTAAAAATTTAAAAAATTTCAAATGAAAATGCATAAACTAATGCAATTTATTAAAAAAATTGTTAGACAACTTCCTCAAATTGTTTGGATGTTCCTATCCCCATCATTCAATCCATCACTAAAGTCCTTGGAGAACAAAAATCATGTCCACAAACCTAAAATTCAAAAAAATTAAAACTATAAAATAACTCAAGGTCTATCTCACTTTTTAATGAAACTTGCACTTCAATTTATAACTTGAAACATAAATGGAAAATTTAATACTTGTGATAGTCGATTATTTGGCACATCTCCTAATAGGGAAGAAGAGGGTGACTCCATTTCGAAAACATCGGACGAAAGCAGAATGTGTTATCATTTAATTACATACATGTCTATACAATTATCTATTTTAAAAATATACACCTCATGATGGGTCGATGTAATAATAGAATAATAATTGTACATCAACATCATGAAATCTTAAAAAGCACTAACATTTCCCAAAATATCATCTCGATTTCCAGAACCTGAAACTTGGAACGTGATATTATCAAAATTTTCATTCAACATGCATGTAAACTACAAATGATGTGTTGTCACTCTAGTAATTTCTTAGGTTGTGGGATTTGAATTTTTAGTCCAAGCAAACTAGAGGTAACCACCAACCTACTTCAAATCCTAGGATCTAGCCTTCCTAGAATTCAAAGAAGGCTCTCTCTTTAAGATTTATCTTTGTTTTTTATTTATGTTTTTAGGCTAGTTATGATAAAATAATTGGTTTTTTTTTAAAGGTTTTGGTGGGAAAAAATCACTTAGAAGTAAACTAGAGAGAAATCTGTTGGGAAAAATACTGAGAGGGGGGGGGGGAATCAGTATTTACAGCATATTCAAACTTTTTACTTTTTCATGCTCTAAAACCCATACGCTACTTTGCTGAAGCCAACTAGCGTATACACGCGGATATCCTTCATGAAACTCGCGTATACCCAGAGATCTAATTATGCCATTAGTTCTTCACTTACATAATTCCATCATTCATTTATTAGATGTTCTATAAACAGTAAACATGTGTAGTAAGAACAGAATAAACCATCACCCAAAGCATCACACATGAACACCATGATTTTTAGGTGGAAACCCAAGTCGGGAGAAAACCACCGCTGCAGTTGTTCAGCCTTCAATATTTTATTATAGAGAAAACATCTTACAACATATGTGCTGGTGCAGACTCTACCAGCACGCAGGCACCCACCTACGCTCGTTTACTAGCCTCTCCTGGAAGGGAGCTCCAACCCCCTGACTCGTTTACCAGCCTCTCCTGGAAGGGAGCTACGACCCCCCGATCTCGTTTACCAGCCTCACCTGGAAGGGAGCTACAACCCCCTGACTGAAGGCTACAACCCTCAGCACCACCTTGGACCACGTTTCATCAATTTTCACATTGGATCCAACAACTTCAATAGAACACAACTTGCAGGCCACGTTTCATCATATTTTCAGACTGGACCCTCTCCATACATTTAAGCACTGTCAAACATCAACAACAGATAGCTAAAACAGGGCAGATCAGATCAGAGATTTCATACCCCATGCTTCAGCAAACCCTAGTTTGCATATGCGCTTTCCTTTCACTGATGTCACGTATATACGCGCTTCCGTTCACATAAACCAGCATATACCTCTGTACATATTTCATTGCGCATACGCGCTTTTTCTTCAGCTAAGCCGCGTATATACGCGCTTCCTCTGCGGCGAAGTAGCGTATGGATATTCAATCATTACAGAGCTGCATACTTCTTCAGATCATACATTCAGTTCATATTCAACCCTTTACTTCAGACAGATGTTCGCCTCATCACAGATCTAATCACTCATCAACAGATCTAGAAGATACAAATACATTCCAGATCTAGATCCCTTCTTCATCATTTCTTCATTGGTGCATCACACATTCAGATCTATCATTCAACTATAACCCTTTCCATTCAGATATACTTCAGAGAGAAGTATTCATTCAAGCTCAGACCTCTTGTACCCACACTCATGATTTGCACAATGAATTTCTTCTCTTTATATAGGTTTACCCTTTTTCAATACCATGAGCCAAAACAATACCATGAGCCCAAAACTACAATACTTTCCAATGGTATTCCTGGACGGGGTCATTTAGATAAATCATTACCCAATACAATGGGTCAATACCATGGTGGTTACCCCTGGTTTTGCACTTTATGAGCGCTTTTGCCCATACGCGACTTGTCACGTTCTTTCCCGCGTGCATACGCGACTTCCATTAGACAGATCCGCGTATGCCTTGACACATACTCTTTTCATCATAGATCTAGCACAAACTGAATTTCTTTCTTCATTCCCTCCTGTATTCACTGTAGATACATCAGATTTACTTCATCAAGAGCATATTCTATCAAGCACAACTTCATCAAGTAAGTTGTCATCATCTTCATCAAGTGGGTTGCCATAACACTCAGCATCATATTGCTAACAAACATCATTTCATATCAGATTTACATCATTTACCAAGTCCATCAGATCAAGACAAACTTCATCAAGTGGTTTGCCATCAAGGACAACACATGTCAACAGTCTCATGTCTTCATCTTCATTCAGTGGGTTGCCATCAAGGACAACACTCTGCATCATATTGCCAACAAAATCTACTTGTCCATTGGGCTATGGAGTCTAAATCCAGATAGCCGTACTAGAAGTCGAGGCCAAAAAGGTACAAATTTTTTCAGGGAAAGATAGATAACCCTTAGAGATTTGGGAAAAGTGTTTTTGGTGAAATGGTATGATCAAGATAAAAGGCTACGAAGGATCCTTTGATCCAGAAAGTGGGAGAAGGAGGCAGGGGTCTAACGGGAGTAGGAGAAATTAAGAATTCCTAACACCGGAAATTAGCAGAAAACATTTAAATGGTAACTAGTTAAAAACAAGGAGTAGAGGACTAGCGTGTAGTAATGTTCCTAGTTACTCATTAAGATAGAACAAACATATATAATGGAATGCATGAAACTCAAGAAAGAAAACAATGAAAAGAAGAAGGTACTTTACTCATCAGTTTATCACAAGGATCCTAAATTATGATGCTAGTTTAGCTTTGTCCAGTCTACTACTTCGAAATCAACACATAACAGCCTCCAATGTTTCAGCAAAATGTCTATAGTAAAGTCTAGAAATTTTATTCCACACTTAATACTTCAAATGTAGAAGTATTTATACAAAATGTATTTACAAATATCCTAGAATACATATAGGAATATCTTTAGGAAATAGAAAATATCTTTACAAAATAAGAGCGACAATTGCTTAACAAATTAGCAAGCTGTCCAGTTATCCAAAATAAATAGAACTACTTTATCTAATCAAGGAGCTTTGAATGATTTGCTGTCCTGCTTTACTGGCTACTAGAAAATATATTTAGTTGAGTTTCCTTGGTTGATACTTTTTCATCTGATACTCTTTAACGCTGCCCTTTAACTCAGATACACTTTGACTAATATTTCCACTGTTTTACTGATGTAATTATATTTCTTTTGGCTGTAAAAAATCAGCACACTGTCCTTTTGTTTATTGTTTTTTCTTGAATGATTTCAAGGTAATTTCTTCATTGTTTTACCTCTGCTTTTCACATTAAATCTGTAAATGCTTGCCACTTTTCTTCACTGGGAATTTTTACATTCTTTAGATTTCTAAAATTCTCATCTGCCTCCGTGTATTTGGAAAAATTGGGCTTAAACACAAAAATATGTTTGATCTCATGTTGAAGAAATAACAAATCTTCGAAGTGTTGGAGGAGGACTTTGCTTTTAGGAGTGCCTTGTGGTAGTGGTTTACTTACTTGCTCCTTGGAAAATTCTCTGATCAGGTGATCATGTTCTAATTGGATAAAATGCTCAAAATTTTATTTTCTTAGAATTGGTTGAAACTAAAACGACAGGAAAGGTCTCGTCAAAATGATCTTGTAGCTGCAAACGACACTCAAAACCAACACTGTATGTGAAAGATATTCAAGTTTGAATTTTCTCAATTTCAGGGAAAAGCCCAAGTTGACTCAGTTTGACTTTGAATAAAAAATTATTAAAAAAAGGAATATTCCACATAATATTATGTAGAATATTTGTGCGGGCCAATCAAAGGGCGCCACGTGGCCTGCCGAGAGGCTGCCATGTGACCCCAGGACTTCAAACAAATGTCGTTCAATTTTTTTTTTGGAATTTACTGGATTTGAACCTCGACTTATTGGCAAACAGTGCCACGTCTTACCATCTCACCACATCGTTGGTTCTTAATAGGTATGGGGCGGCGGTGTTATTTGAACATTAAAATGTGTGTGGGCAGAGAATTAAAGGGGGCCAGCCCCCTCACCGTATGACCTATTTCAAGAACTATGGCCATGTATCAACCACCGTGGCAGATTAAATGGTTAACCAACCATTATATGAGGTGGTGTTCACATGTTATATGTCGTCGGGTGCAGAAAAGTTATGTTACGGTTTCAATAACCGTTAACTCCAACCGTCGGCCTAACCTCCCCATGTGGCCACGTCCACCCTCACAGTTAATGATACCCTAATCGCATAGATTTTTTGGCAGAGTTCGCCCAGAATGGCACCACACCCTAATTTATCGGTGCTAACTGCAGTTCCACCAGGTTTGGTGGAGGTTTTCTAGGCCTGATTGGGCAAAAGTGGTTTTTCTCATAATTTTTGTTAGGAGAGTCCATTTGGAGTGAATTTGTTTTTTATTTTGGGTATTTTGAGCATTCTAGAGCCAATGGTGTCGGTTGCAGAGGAAAAAAAGCTCATATTTAGGTAATTTTTCAGTAGAGAGGCTTGGAGAGCCATTAGGGCCTAAGGAGTGTTGGAGCTGTATTGGGCTATGGTTAACCTCTGGAGGTGAAACAAAAGCCTATATTTATTGTTTTCAGTATCTTGAACTCATTTCTACAACTATTTTTTTCTGTTTAGGCCTTCTTCACACTGTATAACTAATTTTGAGGATAATAAGAGCAAGGACATGCCCATTTGGGGGCCTCCGACCCGGCAGATATAGCCCAGGAGGAGTGAAATGCCTTATCATATGTTGTATTATATCCTGTGATTTATTTGTTGTTTTTTTATAGAGTTAAAGATGTTAAATAGTAAAAAGAAATAATCCTCCTACACACAAAAATACTCATAAATTCACCAAAAGCATTTTGTTCCAATTGCAAAACATATTAAACAGTTTGCACACATAAGTTTATGGATAATGAATACCTTGCACCAGCAAACAAGTAGTTTCATTTCTAGATCATTAGTGATTACTTATATTATTTCTTTAGGAAAAGTTTGTAAAGGGCCAGAAAGCTTCGGGATCTCATCCTTTCTTTAAAGGTGACATATCCTATAAATGCCCCAACAACCCATCTCTGTATTAGAAATAAGAAGTTCTCACATTTCAGATCAGATTGGTATTAGAGCATAGGTTTGAGCTCAAAAGTTCTGAATTTTGTGCAAAGAAATATTTTATTGTTTTGCAAGATTGATGCTTACTAGGCTTAAACTTAAAAGAGGGGAAGGACAATTGATTAGAGCACAAGACAATCCTAAACCAAGGAGGGTAAGGGTGCCATTATCTCCACCTTCTATCTCACCCTCAATAGCCTTAGAAGCAACTTCAAGCATGTATTCAAAAGAAGCAGAAGCTCATGAAGAAATGGATCCCAAGGAAGAAGAAAGAATATTTCAGAAAGCTTTCTTGGATATGACTGAAATGGTAAGGATCCTCTATCAAGAAAGAAACAATAGGATTATTGGAGAGGGATCTAAAAACCAAAAAGAAGGAGAGGATTCTTCCGGAGGAAAGAAGGACAATGATGAGTTAAAGAAATGGAATGATGATCCTTCATCTCCATTGTCATCCTCTTCCTCAACATCATACTCTTCAACTTCAGTAAATCAGTCACATAAGTAAAAAACAACTAGTAAAAATCCTTTGTTAAAGCTTGATGTCAAATTTGAATTTCCAATGTTTAACGATGAAGTGAATGCAGAGAAATTAGATAATTGGATCAGATAACTAGAAGTCTATTTAAGGATTAAAAGCCTTCATGATGACGACATGAAGATTCAGTTAGCCTCACTAAGGATGGATGGAGTAGCATTAGTTTGGTGGGAAGCCAAAACCAGGGATGAAATCAATAAACTGTTGATTAGCAGTTGTCATTGATGTCAACCCAAGCAGCACCAGGGGCTAACCCAATATTGAATGGGAATTTTGACCTAACAAATTAATATATTGTGGGTCAATAATGTTTTTATGGTTTCTACTTATCGATATGTTTTCGTTGATATATGGCATGCCATGTAATTCTTCACGATTTGAGAGATATTCATGTTTGAAGTTTGTACCCCCAGTTAGTGGGTTAAAACCCCATGGGGTTGGGGCATGGGTCATTGAAAAGTCATAATTAATATTTTTTAAGCTCCTAAAATCCCTCCCACATTCACTTGTTGAAGCCCCTCTGAACTTAAGCATTTATAGAAATTGTGATCCTCATTTCCTCCTTATGCAAGGGATTTGGCCATTTGAAACAGGTCATCATGGAATTTTCGCTCTAAATTTTTATCTATGAAGGTTCAGAAGCTGAAATTGTTATGAGGTCAAAACAAAATCCTGAGGAAGCTTCTGTAAAGATTTCAGATCAAGGTGTGTAACATTTTTGGAGATATGATATGTGGAAGTCAGGGTTTTTGCAAGCTCCTGAAATTCATCTCAAAGAATTGACCTTGGTAAAATCATCATAACGCTCTCTCTGAGTATCGGATTGGAATTCTGTAAAAAGTGACAGATAGTGCACAGTCTGTGCTTTTGGCTCTATCAATTTTAGATCCAAATAAAGATATAGTGACACGTGGCAGGCCGTACAAGTGCGCTCTGCTGAAATAGTCCATAATTAGGGCATTGTGAGAGATTGGGTATAAATCTCTCTGGAAGAATCCAAATTGGGTCAGACCTATGGCATTGGAAATACGACTTAAAGGACTACTACAAGACCAAAAATCAAATATTGAGTATCTGAAATAACAGAGATACACTAGATTCAATATCGAGATCCTATAAGGCAAGAAAAATCTAGATCATGTGTTGTCAAGGGTTGAAAAGGACCATACTTTCTACGACAGAAAAGAAAAGCAAGGTGCAGCAGAGGGTAGCATGACAAGAGTAGCAACCAAGGTGCATAACAGTATTAAGAAGTTCATCATATGAAATCTTCAAGTGGGCAGCACTGCATACAATCATTGTAAAGGTATCATTGTACTTAGTCATTGTAAATACATTATTGTACAAATTGTACTAGTGTCTATCTGGAAAGTGTTGAAGAGGCAGTGTTGGGAGGTCTAGGATCATCATTAGGTGGTTGTGTCAAAGTTGGGGTTATGGTCTAGTATATTTTCTTTTTCTGCATGATTCTATATCATTTTAAAGTGGACCATTTTCCCTAGTACGAGAGTCCATTCTTCTTTTACTATTCTATAGGGTGGTAGGGTGGTGCTAGGGTGAGTTGCAGCTCATTGGGTGTTGGGGCATCCATTTAGTTGACTACTGAAGAATCTTGGGCATTGGAGCGTCCATCCAGTGGGAGCTGGAGAAGAATGCTTTTCTAGATTCTAGGAAGTTGGAGCTTTATTTTCAATTGGAGTTGAATATTAAGGAATAATTAGAAAATAATTAGATGGTTTTTGTCCCGGAGTGGGTTTCCACATTAAAAACTGTGTGCATTTGTGTTCCTCTTGTTTACTGCTATCATTGTACAAACACTGATAATAATTGAAGATTAACTAATTCTCTCATTGAAAGGAATACTGATTCACCCCCCCCTTCAGTATTTCCAACAATTGGTTTCAGAGCTTGGTTCCTTCAATAGCAGTTTAACAGCTGGAAGAATGTCGTGGAGCATACCAAGAATGGTGTACCTCTATTCAATGAAAATAATTATACACTCTGGAAAGGAAGAATGGAGGTCTATCTCTTGGTGCAAGGTTACAAAGTATGGGACACTATTCAAAATGGATTTACATCAACTACAGATGAACAAGGTAAGAATAATTTGGTAAATGATGCAAAATAAAAGAATATTATTATCAGTGGACTTATTGAATCTTCTTATCATAAGGTGTTGGGTTGTAAAAAAGCCAAAAATGTATGGGAGAAGCTTGAGAATATATATGCAGGTGACTCAAATTTCAAAGAAGCAAAGCTTCAAATCTATAGAGCAAAATTTGAGAAAACACAGAATGAAAGAAGATTGCAACATTGTTGCATAATTCCAACACGTTGATGAAATAACCAATACTCTAGAAGGATTGGGAGAGCCAGTTGAAAACAAGACTATTATACAAAATATTCGTAGAACGTTACCAGGGAGATTCAACCCAAAGGTATCGGTCTTAGAATACAGTGCAAATATGGACAAAATCAGCAAAGAGGAATTACATGGAGTTCTCATAGCATATGAAATGAGACTTGATGAAGAAGAGGGTACTTCGCATCTAGAAACTACGTTCGTTGCATCTAAGAAAACCAATAAGGATAAAAAACCTTCAATTGAAAATACATGCACCTGCAAGTGTGAAGAAAAGGAGGATGATGAAGAAGGTCTTTCAGATGAATAATATTCTTACTTCACGAGAAAACTAAAAATTGGTAAGGGAAAATTCAAAGGTAAACTTCCATTGATATGTTTCAACTATAATTAGGTTGGGCATTTTTCAGCAAAATGTCCAAACAGAGGTAATGTCAACTCAAAAGGAAAGAAAGGCTTTAAGAAATTCAACAAGCAAGGATCCAAAAAGAACTTTATCTCCAAAGAAGATAGCTCATCATTCGATGAAGACAATGACAGTGAAGAAGAAGCCAATGAGAGAGTATTGTTTATCGCCAAGCATAATAAACCCATCAGAATAAACAAGACGTATCAAACAACGAAGAAGAAGGATGGACCATAGAAGAATTTTATGAGGAAGCAATCAAGCTTATAAAAGATCTCAAGGCAGAGAAGATCCATTCCAATACTCTTGAAGAGCAAGTTCAAGGTCTCAAAATTGAAGTTGAAGAACAAAAATGCATTGAAGAGTCACTTTAAAAGAAGTTGGAAGAAAGAAACCAAGAAAGGGAAGAATTAGAAGCTGAAGTAGTCTCGCTGTGTGAGGAAGTGAAGAAAGGAAAAACTATCCAAAACTACACCAACAGCTCAAGGGCATTGAAAGAACTCATCAACAATCAACGATCTTACAACAACAAAACTAGCATCGGTTACAAAGAAGAAGAAGAAGGACCTTCTACAACAAAATACAATGAACCTATGAGATTTGACATGCATGTAGACTTCATTGGACAAGGTTCGCAAGAACAGCCTTGGAAGACAATTCCTCGACGAAAATTTCCATCCAGGTACAAACATATTTTTTATGGCTACTGTTATTCATGCAAAAAATTTGGTCATAAAGCCATAGAATGTCGCACGTACCCTAGGAACGAATACAATTCTAGGATATCTATCAAAAATTAACTTCCCAGGGCTCAGCGAAACATCAATAGATTTGAACATTTAATAAATAGTATTGAATGTTACAAATGTCGAAACTTTGGACACATAGCCAAAGACTGCAGACTTGAAAATCCTCTAGAAGAATCTTCGAAGACACAAAACGAACGAACATGGAAGAAGAAGAAGAATGATAATTTTGCTCTTGCTCTCAAGGCTCAAAAGAACAAAGATGTGTGGTATGTTGATAGAGGTTGCTCAACGCATATGATTGGAGATAGAAATAAATTTGTATCTCTGAAAGAGAAGAAGGATTGAACCGCGTCCTTTGGAAATTTTGGATCTTCAAATGTTATAGGATCAGGTAATGTCACTCTCGGAAGCAAATATGCTCTAGCCAAGAATGTTCTATTGGTTGAAAACATGAATCACAATCTTCTCAGTGTTGGACAAATGTGTGATCAAGGACACAGAATACTATTCAACTCCACAAAATGTGAAATTAGGAAAGGCGTGTATGGAAAAATTGTGGCTACAGCAAGTCAAGCTCCAAACGACATATATGTTTTGGATGAAGCAACTAAATCATGTCTAATAGCTAAAGATGATGATGAAATAATTGGTAGCAATAATGATCGACTAAGTAAGAAGTTTGCTACAAAGGTGCAAAGTGATTTCGAGATGTCTTTACTTGGTGAGCTGACATACTTCTTAGGGCTTCAAATATCTCAGCAAGAGAAAGGAATATTTATATGTCAAGCCAAGTAAATCAAGGAAATGCTCAAGAAATTTAAAATGGAAGATTGCAAACCCATCCTTACTCCAATGGTAACATGTTACAAATTGAGCATAGATGACTCATCTAAGGATGTGGATCAAAGGTTGTACAAATATATGATTAGTAGTCTTCTATATGTAACAGCCCCCCAACCAGATGTTATGCAAGCAGTTGGACAAGTAGCAAGATTCCAAGAAGCACCAAAAGAATCACATATTAAAAATTCACCAGCATTGGAATATCTTCACCAGAAGCTTGGGATTCTCCCAATTTCTCATTAGATTTTCCTTTTTCAGAATATAAAGGGGGAGTGGAAGTAGATTACAGGTCTGTAGGATGGTTTTGTGTCAGGGGGAGTGGAAGTGTGTACAGGTCCGCAGGATGGTTGTGTTTCAAGGGGAGAGAATGTTGTAGGAAGAGGTGTCATGATCGCAGGGGGAGTACTTGTGTTGCCATCAATGCCAAAGGGGGAGATTGTTGATCAATGGTTGTCATTGATGTGAACCCAAGCAGCACCAGGGGCTAACCCAAAATTGAATGGGAATTTTGACCTTACAAATTAATATATTCTGGGTCAATAATTTTTTTGATGGTTTCTACTTGTTGATATGTTTCCGTTGATATATGGCACGCCATGTAATTCTTCACGGTTTGAGAGATATTCATGTTTGAAGTTTGTACCCACAGTGAGTGGGCTAAAACCCTATAGGGTTGGGGAATGGGTCATTGAAAATTCATAATTAATATTTTTTAAGCTCCTAAAATCCCTCCCACGTTCACTTGTTGAAGCCGCTCTCAACTTAAGAATTTATATAAATTGTGATCCTCATTTCCTCCTCATGCAAGGGATTCAACCATCTGAAATAGGTCATTGTGGAATTTTCGCTCTAAAATTTTTTATACGGAGGTTCAAAAGCTAAAATTGTTACGAGGTGAATATGAAATCCTAAGGAAGGTGCTGTAAAAATTTCAGATCAAGATGCACAACATTTTTGGAGATATGATCTTTGGAAGTCAGGGTTTTTGCAGGCTCCTGAAATTCATCTCAAAGAAGTGACCTTGGTAAAATCATCGTAACTCTCTCTCTCTGAGTATCATATTAGAATTATGTAACAATTGGAAGATATTTCATAGTTTGTTCTTTTCTCTCTATCAATTTCAGAGAAAAATTAAGAAACAGTGACACGTGGCACGTTGTACAAGTGCGCTCTACTGAAACAGTCCATAATTAGGGAATTGTGAGAGATTGGGTATAACTCTCTCTTGAAGAATCCAAATTGGGTTAGAACTATGGAATTGGAAAGATGACTTAGAGACAGGACTAAAAATCAGATATTGAGGATCTGAAATAACAGAGACACCAAATTTAATACTGAGCTCCTAGAAGGCAAGAAAAAGCTAGATCATGTGTTGTCAAGGGTTGCAAAGGACCAAAATTTCCAGGACAGAAAAGCAAAGAAAGGTGCAACAAATGGTAGCATGACAAGAGTAGAAATCAAGGTGCATAATAGTAGCAAGAAGTTCATCATATGAAGTCTTCAAGTGGGCAGCACTGCATACAGTCATTGTAAAGGTATCATTGTACTTAGTCATTGTAAATACATTATTGTACAAATTGCACTAGTGTCTATCTGCCAAGGCTTGAAGAGGCAGTGTTGGGAGGTCTAGGATCATCATTAGGTGGTTGTGTCAAAGTTGGGGTTATGGTATAGTATATCTTATTCTTTTGCATCATTCTATATTATTGTAAAGTGGACCATTTTCCCTAGTACAAGAGTCCATTCTTCTTTTATTCTTCTATAGGGTGGTAGGGTGGTGCTAGGGTGAGTTGTAGCTCATTGGGTGTTGGGGAATTCATTCAGTTGACTACTGAAGAATATCGAGCATTGGAGCATCCATCCAGTGGGAGCTGGAGAAGAATTCTTTTCTAGATTCTAGGAATTTGGAGCTTTATTTTCAACTAGAGTTGAATGTTAAAGAATTATTAGAAAAGAATTAGGTGGTTTTTGTCCCGAAGTGGGTTTCCACCTTAAAAAATGTGTGCATTTATGTTCCTCTTGTTTTCTTCTATCATTGTACAAACACTGATAATAATTGAAGATTAACTAATGCTCTAATTGAAAGGAATATTGATTCACACCCCCCCCCCTCTCAGTATTTCCAACAGAAACATGGTCAGATTTCTTTATCATGGACTGAGTTTATTACTGCAATCAAGAAGAAATTTAATCCTCTTTCTCACCTTCAAAAGGCTATAATGAATTGGAAAAACTTTAAATAGCTTAAGGGAAAAAATGTGCAATACTATACCTAGGAATTTAGGAGAAAAGCACTCTTACTTGGGGTAGATTTACAAAGCCAAGATACTTTGTTAAAGTACATAGGTGATTTGCACAATTACCTTCAACACACTATTCTTATGTTTAATCCTACTAGTCTAGATGAAGTTTGTGTACAAGATACGCATTTAGAGGCTAGAGGGAAAAACACTTATGATGCAGTAAATAAGGATAGTGATTTTAAAAGCAAAGGAAGAAAAAGGGTTGCAAATTCCAGAAAAGGAAAAAGGAAAATTCTTTTGCAAGAACTATTCAAAAAAAATCCACGATGAAGATCATTGTTGGAAGCTTCATGCAGAGCTGAAACCAGAGAAATATAAAAACAAATACAAAACCAAAGAAAAGGGAAAAACGGTTGAAATTGTTGAACAAGACTTAGGGTCTGAATCAAGTGATGAGACAAAAAGTATCTCCATGGTATTAAATAACATAAAGGGAAAAGAAGTTGTACAAGAAACAAATCCCAGTTCTAGCTCATTAAACTGTCACAAAGATCCTTGAGATGAAAATAGGAGGATAGAGCTATTTCATGTGAGGATAATCTCAAACCACACAAAGATAGACACACTTTTTGATAGTGGGTCTCAAGCTAATCTCATTTCAGAAGACTTGGTAAAACAACTGAAACTTGAGACAATTCCACATCCAAAACCTTATCCACTTGGGTGGATATGAAAGGATGCAAACTTACAAGTCTCAAAGAAGTGCATATTGTGCTTCGTTATAACAGCTCATTATGTTGATTGGGTTGAACTGGATGTAGTACCGCTTGACATAACAAGTGTTGTGTTGGGTAGTACCTATTTATATGACAGAAAGGCCATCTTCCAACGCCATGAAAACAAGTATCACTTATTCAAGGATGGAAAAGAGTACATCGTGAGAGCACATAAGAAGAAGCTAGAATCTTCTTTAGTCCATGCAGGTCAATTGAAAAGGCTAGTTAATGCAAGTCAAAATCTGACTTTGTTGATGTTGAAACGACAAGATTTTGTACATTTACCTTTTCATGATATTGCTAATTATATGTCTTAGTCTGATAACAGTTCGTCTTTGAAAGAAGATGACATTATGTTGCACAAGGTACCTTTGGTGTTGATCGGTGTAGAGGACGAAGTGTCAATGCAAAGCAGTGCAAGAGTCCATGAGATGGAAAGGCATGCAAGCAAAGAGGGCACACATTTTAGCATGGGTCAATGTTGGTTTCAGAATGGTAGATTGGTATGGCGAGAAAACTTGGTCAGTATTTGGCACAAGTACAGGGTTCATTCAGAAAAAAGTTTCCATGTGAACAGTTGGCAAGGTGAATCTCATTTTCAGTCTTCTTTGAAGCTTGATCATTGTAGAAACAATATGCTTTCTACAAAATATAGTTGTTGTTCTACAAATTTTAAGAGTTTGCATCATGACTCAGTCAGTTTTAGCAACGGTCGATCAGTGAATTCAAGGAACAATTTATATTTTTATGAGAAGCTCAATTTGATTAAGTCAGGAAGATTTCAGTAGTTCAAAGTTTGAAGAGTGGAGAATCAGTCTCCTCATCTTCATTTTCTGTAATCAGAGAGATTTTATGGGTCCAAAATCTTCCCATTTGGGAGGTGTGATCAGGTGATCATGTCCTAATTGGATAAAATGCTTAAAATTTTATTTTCTTAGAATTGGTTGAAACCATAACAATAGGAAAGGTCTCATCAAAACGATCCTATAGCCGTGAATGGCACTCAAAACTGACACTGTATGTGGAAGATATTCAAGTTTGAAGTTTCTCAATTTCAGGGAAAAGCCCAAGTTGACTCAGTTTGACTTTGAATAAAAAATTATTAAAAAAGGATTATTCCATAGTATATTTTGGGAATATTCCACAGAATATTCTATATAATATTCTATGCGGGCCAATCAAAGGGCACCACGTGGCCCCAAAACTTCAAACAAATGTCGTTCAAATTTTTTTTGGCATTTACCGGATTTGAACCCCGACCTATTGGCAAACAACGCCACGTCTTACTGTCTCACCACACTGTTGGTTCTTAATAGGTATGGGGCAACAGTGTTATTTGAATGTTAAAATGTGTGTGGGTAGAGAATTAAAGGGGGCCATCCCCCTCACCATATGACCTATTTCAAGAACCATGGCCATGTCAACCCCCGCAGCAGATTAAATGGTTAAACCAACCATATATGAGGTGGTTTTCACATGTTATATGTCGTCGGGTGCGGAAAAGTTATGTTACAGTTTCAATAACCGTTAACTCCAACTGTCGGCCTAACCTTCCCATGTGGCCACGTCCACCCTCACAGTTAATGCTACCATAACCGCGCGAGTTTTTGGCGGAGTCCGCCCATAATGGTGCCACACCCTAATTTATTGGTGCTAACTGTAGTTCCACCAAATTTGGTGGAGGTTTTCTAGGCCTGATTGGGCAAAAGTGGTTTTGCTCATAAATTTTGCTAGGAGAGTCCATTTGGAGCAAATTTGTTTTTGATTTTGGGTATTTTGAGCATTCCAGAGCCAATGGTGTAGGTATTATAGGCAACAGAGCTCATCTTCAGGTACCTTTTCAGCAGAGAAGCTTAGAGAGCCATCAGGGCCTAGGGCGTGTTGGAGATGTATTGGGCTATGGTTAACCTTTGGAGGTGAAACACAAGCCTATGTTTACTGTTTTCAATGTTTTGAACTCATTTCTACAGCTATTTTTGCTTGTTTAGGCTTTCTTCACAATGTATAACTAATTTTGAGCATAATAAGAGCAAGGCCATGCCCATTTGGGGGCCTTGGACCCTGCAGATGTAGCCCAGGAGGGCTGAACTGCCTTATCATATGCTGTGTTATATTATGTAATTTATTTGCTGTGTTTTTCTAGAGTTAAAGATGTTAAACAGTAAAAAGAAATAATCCTCCTACACACAAAAAGACTCATAAATTCACCAAAAGAATTTTGTTCCAATTGCAAAACATATTAAACAGTTTTCACACATAACTTTATGGATAATGAATACCTTGCACCAGCAAACAAGTAGTTTCATTTACAAATCATTATTGATTACTTCTATTATTTCTTTAGGCATAGTCTGTAAAGGGCCAGAAAGCTTTGGGATATCATCCTTTCTTTAAAGGTGACATATCCTGTAAATTCCCCTACAGTCCATCTCTGTATTAGAAATAAGAAGTTCTCACATTTCAGATCATTATCTGATTTTGTTATCATAATATTTCTGGGGCATTAATTTCTCATTAAATAAATGAATATCTGGCAAGCCCTTCTTTCTCAAGTTTGTATACTTCACCATAAATTTTTTTATGGAAATATTCATTGCTTCACACTTCTCTTCTAGGTAGTTCATCAAAAATTTCTTTTTTACTACCTTTTTAATCCGCAAAATGGTCTCTGTTCTATCTAGTATCTGTAACTCTTCTAACTCTGCTTTGTTCTCGCTGTTCAGAAAAGTGATGAGTTTTAAAGCCTGAGCTAGCTTATCAGTTAACTCATCCTTAGTCTTCTGAATCTCTACCTGTGCTGCTAAAAATAAGTCTCTTTGCTCATATATAATCTGAATTGAAGGCCATTGAGTGTGAATGGCCTCATTTACGTTTCTCCATAAATGATTCTTGACAAATGCAATTTGTTCAGTGAATGTTAGCTCTTTATGCAATACATTAATTTTCTCTCCAAGTCTAATTACCTTCTGCTCATGGGTTTTAGCATTTATTTGAGCTAAATTACTTGTGGATTCAATATTTTCAATCATTTTTTTTAGGCTATTGATTTCATTGTTTTTCAAGGACATTTCCTCCATAGCCTTCACAATTTGACCTGCTCCATCTATGTGTTGGACCTGTGTTGTGGAAGATTTTGTGTTTGAAGTAGTTGTTGAACTCACTGGCACTGTAGTTCCTAGTGGTTCCTTTGGTGCTAAATTTTCCCCTAAGGTGGATGCCACTACTGTGGTAATCATTGGTATTACTGAAGGACCAATACGAGTCTCAGTCTCTTTCACAGTTTATTTCTCTTAGACAAGTTGGTCCATTTGAGATTCCATTTCTTTGATTTGAATAGTTAGTTTGAGGATGAGATTCATCATCTCTTCTCTTTCACTTTTCTCTTGAAGGATCTCTTTAGTCTGTGGGTGCTCACTTTGAGGAATCTTAAGTTGTTTCCTCAAAGCTGCAATATCTTCATTCTTTTTCTTAATCAATAATTCAGTTGCCTGCACATTTGAGGGATCATATCCCACCTGTAAAATCAAATCCTCTAAGGCTTTAATCCTTAGGTATTTAGCATACAAAGAGCCTTTGTCCAGCTTCATTTGATCCTGCATGTTAATAATAGTATTCTGCAACTTAGTAGCACTCATAGCCTTTGTTACCACAGTTGAATATAAAATTTCAAAGCTATGTCTATGGAATTATATTTGGTCTAGCTCATGCACATTTTCAGTATCTACTTCAAACTCAACCTTTTTATAGTCTGCCATTGTCTTAGGTGTTGAAGCAGTTGGTTGCAGAAAATACATAATCATTTTGTGGAATAGTCAAAGGTTGTCAATAGCCTATTCTGATTCCCTGGTTTTTTCTTGAGGAATTGAGAATATATCTCTAATTTAATTTCCTCATTTTTTTCTTTATCTACTTATATTTTTCTTTTATATCTAGGTCTTTTTCCTCAGCTGTCTGTGAGGAAGAAGCATCCATATTTTGTTTCTCAATCATCTGGGTATCATATTTAGCTGTTGTTTGATCTTTTCCAATATCTGCAAGAGTCTCATTGATTATCACTGTGGCTTCATCATTGTTTACCTTAGGCTCATTTGTACCTGTGGAACTCAATTTAAGCCTTGTATTGTAAATCAACTTGAATTTTGTTTCTGTGGTTGTTTCAACTATATATGTTCCTTCTTCTTTGCTTCTTTTAGCTGAAGTTTCTAGTGGCTTTACAACTTCCGGGGCGTGTGTTGTAACCACTTGTCCTAATGCCTCTACATTGATGATTGTATCTATCAATGTGTTTTCCACCCATTCCTCTTGATTGGAAAATTTCTCAATTTCTGGCTTGGGCTCATGTATGAAGGGTGTAAGTTTACACTTTACCCTTAAATTACTCAGGATCCCTTGAGGATCATAGTTCCATGGAAAACTTTGTTGAAATTTGAATTCTACTAGCCTTTTGGAAATTTCTTTTTCTGCTTCTTTGTTATTGATGATGAAACGACCAATTTGATTCTTCAACTTAAATTGAGTCTTTTTCCTTGCAGCTAAGAAGTTGATAGAGTCAGAATTTAAAATCTATCTTAAATATTCCAATGCAAAAACTCTCATGTTGATGTATTTTTGCAACTTCTAAGGTAATAATTTGGATCCAAAAATTATTATTTCAGTATGTTTTTCATAAAGAAACCAGTCTCCCATTTTTCTCTTTTCTGATAGTTGTAATATCCTCTTAATTTCTTCATTGGACCTAGGCTGCTCTACTTTTTACAAAATATTCATTGTTGTATGGAGGAAAAGGTATGAGAAGTTTGTATAAGTGAATTCACTGTTTTCTTTCCTTAACAAGGAAGTCCAGAAAACAATAGATAAAGGCTTACCCTCCAAGTCCATATTTTGTAAAGAAATTAGAAAATTGTCAGCTTGGAAGAATAAAAGCAAATGAAACAAGTAGTAAGAGTATCTGCAAACCCCTTCAGTGTGTATTTTGGTAAGCTAGTGATGAATACTATCTGCTATAAAACTGGCATAGTAAAAAATGAGTGCAGGGGGTTGACCCAGAGATAAAGTGGATAGAAAGCCAAGAATGGATTCATCAGTGAATCCATATGTGAAATATCTCAGTATAAAATTTTAACATGGAAATAATATGCCTTGACCCTTCAGGAAATTTGGCAATTAAATAAGGAGGGTTCAACTTAGGGATATCAACATGGGAAGGCATAAAGCCCTGAAATATCATAAACCTTTTTGGGAAATCCGGGATTGAGTACAACTGGGTTAAATATTCAATAGAAAGGGGGACTAAATGAGGATCAGATGGTAATTGCAACATTTGATTTATGGATTCTACTATGATTGTAAAATGGGCCTCTCTGTCTGCATTAACAATAGCCCTTTGGTCTGGTTCATAATGCTTTTGACACAGTCTAACAAGATCTTGTCCAGGATGAGTCAAAGGAACTACATATTGGGGCAAATGAGTCTTCCAGATAGGCATTTCATCTTTGTCTAAATATTTATCATAGCACCAATTATGGATTTCCAAAAGGTTAAATTATACCACAGGGTCAACAATTTTGTAGTCCATATCAGTTAATGGAATGGCTTCTTCAGCAGCTACAGGTGGCTGGAGAGGATTCACTGACACATTGGATTTAGCAGTGAGGGTTGGAGTAGTGTTAATATCTTTAGGCGTTACAGGTTTAGGGGGTTTGGATCCTCCAAGTTTGGTTGGTTTAGAACCTCCAGCTTTAACTATGATTTGTTTTTTAGTCATTTTGTACTAAATTCTGCAAGCATAAACTATTTGCAGGAGCAAATTTTCTTTATCAGAGGATATGAACTGGAATAAGATAGAAAACGAGGGTTTTCTGAATAGGTTGACTACAAATAGGGTTTTTTTTAGGACACTATATGTTTTAAACCCTTTTCTTGTTTCTAGAATTGATCTTCAGAGGTTTTACGCTGAGGAAATTCACTTCAACAGATGTTTTTACGAACACAACAATTTCTGGAAAAAAATGGCCAGGGTTTGGCCTATTTTAGGGAATTTTTGGGCAATATCCTGATGAATTTTTCTAATTGAAAGCTTGTTTTTCTTAAGGGCAATTCAGAATTGACTGTGCAGGGCTTTAAATTGATGAAAAATACCTCAATTTGCAGGTAATTTGACAATTGAAAGGGTTTCTGAAGCTTTTGTTTGTTCCTGCAGATGGGTCCTAGTGCAAAGAAATGGCTTTTATAGTATTCAAACAGGAGATATGTGGTTGAATTCAGTTCTTATCGGGGTATAAACTTGAAAAGTGGGCTAAAAGGGTCTTTACACAGTCGGGTGGGGTTTTTATCAGTCAGAATGGAAGAATACATATAAAAAATGATATATCAAAGGTTTTATTTTTAATATATGAATAATCTTTAATGCATTCAATGTAGGTCAAATCTGTTGGCAGGAGTAGTTTTGCTTTTTCCAAAATGCAAAACCATCAGCAGTTTTTGCATTGGATCTTGGTGGTAAGCAGTTTTTTCTAAAACAAACATGATCAAATGAAATTGCGCCACGTCACGGGAGGCGGAAATGGGAAAAATTCCCATTTCACGTCTGTTTGGGCTTTGAGTGATCATTTGGTTTATGATCATGATATCTATCTTGCGTCGTTGGATCATCGGAAAGGGAGTGAATGGTGAGGGTATGTTGGGAAGTTGCGGTCAAGCGGATGTGGGACCGGGGTTTAAATGATATGCACTGGTAAATTGATAATGTAATAAAACATTTGTATTATATGCATTATAGCCAAATTTTTATATCCAAATAGGTTATTTATACGTGGGGCTTATGTGTAGTTAAAAGGGATTGAAATGTATGTGAGTGGGGGTGAATGGAGTGGGATTATAGGGTTTAATGTTGGATTAATTTTATATAAAACATGAGGTTTTATATAATGGGAAAAGGGAAACGGTCACACTTTAACCTTGGCTTAAGTTTATGCGGGGAGGTAAGTGCATTTACAAAGACGCGGGAGTTTAAATCTTTATAGTGCTTTTTAGAAGTACATAAGATATGCAATGCAATCCAATTTGCATTTTTAGTTTTATTATATAGTTTTAGACTTTTGGAAAGGTCTATAACCATAGGGGGCTGGGTATTTGATTAATGTTATTTTTAGACCAAAGGGGGTATAATTTTGGATTTTAATTCACAATGTGGATAATATCTTCGGTCAAAAATCTTTATAATAATGGGTTTTAGGGGGTATTTATTTAAAGGGAATTATATAGATAGGACAAGGTATTTTCAGGGAATTAATAGCATAAGTTAGAAGTTAATATGACAAGGGGAAAATTAATACACAAAACTACACTAAATGACGATGTAAATGGAATTAATAAAAGCATACTTAATATTTCATCATTTCACCAATTTACTTAGGATAAAGTGTTTTTTGAGGGTTTTTGTATTTTTATGAATGAGGGAAGTTATTTAAATGGATTTTAAGTTTCATTAAGTAAGAAGGATTCTTTACTTATGAAGATAGCTTAAATGTATGAATGAGGGATAAAATAATGGTAAAGGGGATTTTATCATAAGAATTCAACATTTTCCACTATCCAGTCATCGAGCCTTGGGTCCGGCCCCAACAGAAGTTAGAGAAATGCACTAAGCCTCTTTGACTGGGAGTATAGAATACTGAATACCTACAAGGGGAGGGAAATTAGTGATTTTTTCCCAGTGAATAATATTTACATGATTTTTCCCACTTCTTTCTACCTACCCAACATTACTCTAACATCTTTTCTTCCTTTTAGAAGGTGCATTTAAGCTTGCTACCTTGAGGCATTTTATTCTTTTGAAAGCATAAAACTATCTAATTCTACCTTATTTCATCTGAGGGCTCAGATTAAACTAATGAGCTCCTCATTATTCTCTACCTATCTACTGATTTGTCAGGATTAAACTATCTGACAAAACTTTATTCACTATCTAAACATGGAAATTGAAAACATGACAAGTCAAGTTTAAATAGTTTAAGTCATCATGGATTATGGCATCTATTGACACTCTGCCGTAATCATTTGCAAAAAGTAAAAAGTAGTGGCATTTGAACTTGCACACTTTCATGATTTATTTCATCTTTTTTTCTTTTGGGGTCTTATGTATTTTTTAAGTCCTTTGATCTTTCTTTTGGAATTTTTACCCTCTTTTTTGTTTTCGTTTTTTTTCAAAATATGGGAAAACAACTTGCAAAAATAAAGGTATGTACATATTTAACAAGACTATCAAAAGTCAATTCAAAATTATGAATCCTATATTTATAGGACCCTAACAACGGCTTCACATGGGGATGGCATTTCTTGGTGAAATGTCAAGAACTCTAAGTGCATTTACAAAGACGCGGGAGTTTAAATATTTATAAAAGACTTAATATATCTTTAACGCCTAGGATAAAATGTGATGGATAGGGAAATGTTATAGTGCTTTTTAGAAGTACATAAGATATGCAATGCAATCCAATTTGCATTTTTAGTTTTATTATATAGTTTTAGACTTTTGGAAATGTCTATAACCATAGGGGGCTGGGCATTTGATTAATGTTATTTTTAGACCAAAGGGGGTATAATTTGGGATTTTAATTCACAATGTGGATAATATATTCGGTCAAAAATCTTTATAATAATGGGTTTTAGGGGGTATTTAGTTAAAGGGAATTAATAGCATAAGTTAAAATTTAATAAGACAAGGGGAAAATGAATACACAAAACTTCAGTAAATGACCATGTAAATGGAATTAAGAAAAGCATACTTAATATTTCATCATTTCACCAATTTACTTAGGATAAAGTGTTTTTTGAGTGTTTTTGTATTTTTATGAATGAGGGAAGTTATTTAAATGGATTTTAAGTTTCATTAAGTAAGAAGGACTCTTTACTTATGAAGATAGCTTAAATGCATGAATGAGGGATAAAATAATGATAAAGGGGATTGTATCATAAGAATTCAACATTTTCCACTATCCAGTCATTGAGCCTTGGATCTGATCCCAACAGAAGTCAGAGAAATGCTCTGAGTCTCTTTGACTGGGAGCATAGAATACTAAATACCTACAAGGGGAGGGAAATTAGTGATTTTTTCCAGGTGAAGAATATTTACATGATTTTTCCCACTTCTTTCTACCTACCCATCATTACTCTAACATTTTTTCTTCCTTTTAGCAGGCGCAGTTAAGCTTGCTACCTTGAGACATTTTATTCTTTTGAAAGCATAAAAATATCTAATTCTACCTTATTTCATCTGAGGGCTCAGATTAAGCTAATGAGCTCCTCATTATTCTCTACCTATCTACTGATTTGTCAGGATTAAACTGTCTGACAAAACTTTATTCACTATCTAAACATGGAAATTGAAAACATGACAAGTCAAGTTTAAATAGTTTAAGTCATCATGGATTATGGCATCTATTGACACTCTGCCATAATCATTTGCAAAAAGTAAAAAGTAGTGGCATTTGAACTTGCACACTTTCATGATTTATTTCATCTTTTTTTCTTTTGGGGTCTTATGTATTTTTTAAGTCATTTGATCTTTCTTTTGGACTTTTTACCCTCTTTTTTGTTTTTTGTTTTTTTCAAAATATGGGAAAACAACTTGCAAAAATCAAGGTATGTACATATTTAACAAGACTATCAAAAGTCAATTCAAAATTATGAATCCTATATTTATAGGACCCTAACAGCGGCTTCACATGGGGATGGCATTTCTTGGTGAAATGTCAAGAACTCTAAGACTAGTAGCCTTCAACTTTGACCATGATGATCCTGTAATTGTCTTTTGTTTTCTGCAAAAACTCATATTTATGAAATTTTACTCTTCAAAGCTTAGGGCCTTCTCTCCGGGCTTCAACTTTGGAAAGAAAATATCCAATCCAATCTAAACTTCAATGGATATCTACAATGATGTAAAAAGTAACTGAGACTAACTATTGGTTAACTTAGAAAAATAGTAGTGTTTGAGCATTCTACCATTAACTGGTCTTTCTTGAATATCTGTTCCATCCAAATATTTGATGAAGAAATATTTGTTACCCCTATATCCGTAAATTACATAAGGCCCTTTCCATAGAAAGTAAAACTTCCCATGCTTACCTTTGTCCTCTCTCCTGGAATCCCACCTTAACACTTGATCTCCAATGTAAAAGTCATCTTCTTTACTTTTATAAAAAAAATTCTTAATTTTATTATGAATTACATGGGATTTATCATAGAATTCTTCAATTGTTTTTTGTAGATGTATAGTCTGATTTATCCTCCTTTGTATATCATTGATTTCTACTTGTGATTCTTGAATGATCATCATCACTGGAACACCTAACGATGATGGAAGAACTGCATCCATCACATAAAAAATTTGATAATGGGAAGTTCCAATTGACTTTTTGGTGGTAAGTCTATCTGCCCATAAGGCATAGACTAACTTTTTATTCCAGGTCTTTTCGTTATCTTCAAGTAAATTTTTAATGATATTTACAAGACTTTTGTTTGAAGATTCAGCTAAGCCATTACCCTGAGGGTAATAAGTAGTAGAGTGGCCTAGGGTAATATGATACTTGTGACAGAAGGAAATCATTTTCTTAGATTTAAATGCTGCTACATTATCAGTAATTATTTTATGAGGGCATCCAAATCTAGATAAAAGGTTTTTTTTTATGAAAGAGATAATGACTGTGTCAGTAGCTTGTCTGGTAGGAATGGCTTCAATCCACTTAGTAAAATAATCTGTGGCAGTCAAAATCCACTTATTTTGGCCAGAGGATGGGGGATGAATTTCTCCAATGAAGTCTAAACCCCCTTGTTGAAATGGCATCTCAGTTGAAATTGGCTTTAGGGGTAAAGATAACAACTTATTTCTTCCTTCAAAAATTTGACATTTGTGACATGAAGTAACAAATTTATTAACATCAGAAAATAAGGTAGGCCAGTAAAAAAAAACTCTAAGAATCTTATCTGCAGTAATTTTCCAGTATAAATGCCCTACACAATCACCTGCATGAAATTCTTCAAGAATTTTTTCAGCTTCTACTTTTAGTAAAAAATTCAGTAATATCCCACTATGTTCTTTCCAAAAAAGCACATTATCTAAAATACAAGATTTCATTGCTTTAAGTTTAAGAAATTTGGCTTTTTTCCTTGATAATCCAGGAGGAGCTTGTAAGTTTGTAAGTACAAAGATTATATCTGAGTACCAAGGTGAGTCTATAAAGGCTTCATTGATCATTGGAGTCACCATATCTTCTTGGTCATCAATATGAGCAATAAAATTTATGTCTAATGCATTGCAGTTGGATTCAGCCATCAATCTGGCTAATCCTTGTCCTTTAATGAGTTTTTTTGGTTTGATTTCTATCTCATATTCTAGGATAGTGGAAATCCACTTACCTCTTCTTCCATCAGGGCCATCCTAAGTAAGAATGTCTTTAACTACTGAATTAGGGACAAAGGCAATTATGTTGGAATAGAGAATGTAAACTCTAAAATATTTTATAGCTTTAACCAAGGCTAAATCTTGTTTCTCCATTATGTTATATTTCAGAGGTGCATCTCTAAGAGTCTTACTTAAAAAGGCTATAGGCTGTTCAAAACCTTGTTCATTCTTCTGCAGTAAAACTGCAGCAATGGTATGTTCTGATGCAAAGGAAAAATTATAAAGTCTTTTTTGAAATCTGGACTGATTAAGACTGGTTTTTTAGTTAAAGCTTGTTTTATGGAATCAAATGATTGTTTGGCTTCAACTGTCCATTTCAAATTTGAGTCTTTTTTCAACATATTATTCAATTATCTAATGATTTCATCTAAGTTTGAAATAAATCTTCTCAAAAAGTTAATTTTACCTAAGAAAGCTTGTAATTCTTTGATATTTATAGGTGGAGGAATGTTCGAAATTGCTTCTATCCTATCAGGATCAATTATTATTCCTTCTTTTAAAATATATTATTCCTTCTTTTAAAATTATATGTCCTAGTAACTTACATTCTTCTAGTCCAAAAAGAGTTTTCTTGGGATTTAAAGAGATGCCAAATTTCCTACATTTAATAAAAACTTGTCTCAAATGATCCAATTGTTCATTATTTGTTTTGGAAAATACAGTAATGTCATGTAGATAAATTACCAAGAAGTCATGAATCTCCTTTGCAAAGGCTATGTCCATAGCTCTCTGAAAGGTTACTCCTGCATTCCTCAGACCAAAGGGCATTTTCACATACTTGAATGTGCCCCAAGGAGTAGTCAAAGTTGTTTTAGCTTGGTCTTCCTTTTGAACAAGAATCTGGTTGTATCCTGAAAAAAAATATAACAAATAAATTCTAAAGGAACCAACTAGACTTTGTAATATATGATCCATCTTTGGTAAAGGGTAATTGTCTTTTAAAGACACTTTGTTGAGATTTCTAAAATTGACACATAACTTAATTTCACCTGTTTTCTTTCTTGTTGGTACTAGGTTTGAAACCCAATCAAAATATCTGATTGGTGCAATTATTTGAGCATCATACATGTGTTTTACTTCCTTTTCTATCAAAGGTAATAGAACAAGATTAATTCTCCTCAATTTTTGTTTAACTGGCTTTTGATTATATTTTATGGGAATTTTGTGTTGGATTATGTTTGTGTCATAAGCTTTAAGATCTTCATAGCTCCAAGCAAACACATCCTGATATTCCTTTAAAAGATCAATGTTTTGTTCCTTTTCTTGTTGAGGTAAATATTTAGACAGTTTATTCATTTTTGGTTTTAATTCTGTCCCAATGTTACATTCCACAATGTCAAACCTAACTTGTTCCATTTTTGGCTTTTTAGGCACATCATTGGAATCAAAAAGGTCTTCCAAAGGGGTTAAACCTTTAGGAAAAAAGTTATCTTTCAAATCTAACATGTCAATTTCTTCTTCAATAATTTGCTCAACATCTATATTCTCTAAGTTATCTATATCAGATTGAGTAAATACAGTTGGTTTGTTAAATTTATGTACATCTATGTTATCTATTTGAAAATCAAAATTTAAATGTATATTACAGTCTATATCTATTTTACAATTTTGAAATTCTTCCTCATTATTCAAAAAATGGTAAATTTGTTCATCCAAAGAGAAAATATACTAGTACTTGAGGTTTTCTGGGATGATTGGTCTATGTTTAACCTTAGCAGTATACCTATGAGTTGGTTGGAATGGAAAGTTACAAGTACTAGCAAAAGTTGCTAGACAGTGTGCTTGAATATTTTGTTTTCTGGGTATAGAAGCAAACTTGCATTCCAATAAATCATCAGTTAAACCAATTGTTGTATCTTTGTATCTGGCTAGTCTAGGATTATACAGAGAATAATCTCCATTTATTTTCTTTATGATTAATTTTGCATCTCCCATGATTAGTATTCTTTTCCCTCCTAAATTTCTAACGATCTGGAGGCCTAGAATAAGTGCCTCATACTCTGCCACATTGTTTGTACATTTAAAGTTGAGTCTAAAGGCATGTCCTTCTGAATGATTAGTTTCCATATTTGTAATCCATACTCTTGCTCCTGCTCCTGATTTTTTTATAGAGCCATCAAATTCTAAGTGCCAACGAGACTCATGAAATATGCAATCATTGTTTGGTTTGGGCTTTTTGTCAATCAGTTCATTTTGGATTTCATTGTTATTAGAGTTACACAAAATAAAAGAGTCAAGATCAGTTGGTGTAGAATAAATGGGGTAATTTATGGATCTCTCAACACTACTGACCATTAATTCCATTAAAGTTTCCCTATATAGCTTTTTGGGTTGACCAAATGTTGATATTGTGGCATAGCTCATGTCCAATTATAGAGATTCCTGCAACTTTGCTCCCCATGAGCGAGAAAGAAGCATACCATACTTTGGTGGGATGTCAGCTACTACAATGTCCATTACCATACTCTTACCAGGGTACTGAACTAAATTGACACATAAGTCTTTAATTAATCCTAAGCACTTAACTTTTCTAGAATCAAATGAGAACAAATTCTTATAAGGCCTAGTTATTTCTAGATTAAGAGTTTCCATGATAACTTTAGGCATTAAATTATGGGAAGCTCCTGAATCTAACATAGCGTTGTGTAAAATATGATAATGGATGGTAAGGCTAATATAGAAAGGAGGGATTGATCCATCTGAATGCTTTCCATTCACATCAGGGCCAAAAATCAACTCAGGTTGATCATCATTCCAATTAATGGAATCTTCACCATCATTCATATTCAAAGTTTCAGTTATAGTTGATTTGTATAAGTCATTTTTAACCAATTCTGTTAAAGGAATAGGTATTTTTAACTTAGCAATTTCAGATTGAATATTGAATGAGGATTGAGATTTACTAATTTGAACTAATTCCTCTTTAGTAACTATAATATGAGTTGGTTTTTCTTGATTTACAATAGTTGTATTCTTATCTTTAATTGTCTTCGCATTTTCTTTCTGAGTTTCTTGAGTTTTGCTGCTTTTAATTTTCTGTTCAGGGACTATTTTGTGACAGCAAAAACTTTATTAGACTTAGAGTTATCAGTAGTTGTTTTGGAACTTTCTACTCTAGGTTATTCTGATTTAAAATCAACGGACATATTTTTAGAATCAGAATTTATTGTTCTTACTGAATCAGAGGCTTTAGAAGTATTAGCTTTTTGTGCATCTTTAGAATAGTGCACTACTTCATCAGTAATATCAACAATTTTGGGACGTGTTGATTTTTAAGGACTGGGAGGATTGAAATTTTTCTTTTTTTCCCTTGGGATAATTTGCAAAACTTTTGTTTTTGGGGCTTCTAAATTTTTCTTATTTTGATTTTGGGAATTGTTTTTAGTAGAAGGTTCATTATTTTTCTTGTTTCTAAGGTCATACTGGCTGTGAATTCCATTAATAGCAAAGTCATAACCTTGTTTGTAGTCAAAGGATTCATTGGAGTTTAATTTGAGTTGTTGAAGCTCAAATAGTTCCAGATCTTCCTAAGTGAGGAAAATGGTGTTGTTTTCATCTATTCCCATTAGATGATTGATGTCATCCTCATATTTAGCATTATTTTGAGAACTTTCAGCATAGTTCTCCTGAAATTGGGGTCTAATATTTTGGTTTGAAGCAGCTTCTTTAGCTTTTCCAGGGTTATTGTTTTTTCTGAAATTGGGATTTCTGATCTGAGGTTGATTATCCCATTGAGGTTTTCTATCTAATTATCTAATCTTTCAATCACCCTTTCTAAATTTTTAGCAACAAAATCTAATTTAACATCTGAGTTTGAACTTTCTTCTTCAATTGTAACTCTTCTTTCATTTCTAATTCTGGCCTTCCTAGCTAGAATGTTAATTTCTACACTAATAGTATCTAATTGCATCTGTTCTAAGGTTTCAACATCTCTTTCTCTTAATTGATAGGCCATATCTGTATCAAAGCCATCAGGGAAGTTGAGCAGAACAGAGTAAGGTGTAGGTTTAAGAGCTACAGGAATATAATTATAGACACTGTTATACCTAGTGCAATAGTCTTGGACAAATTCATTAAGAGATCTTTTCAAAGAATCAAACTCAGACAAAATTTTAAGGGGGTTCTTTTTCTTTTCCCATTTATTTAAAAATGTTCTATGAAATGCAGCTAAATAAGCTATACTACCAGCAGCTAAATTTTTGAAGCATTTTTTAACTTCTCCTTTCAAACTTTGGGCAATAACCTCATTTGGACATCTGACTCATAAATTTCATAAATTTCACAGTAATATGTCATTTTAGCTACATGTTGTTGAGCAGTATATTATGAAAGACCATCAAACAGTGGTACATTTTTTTGATAATCTTGAGGCATATCATGGAGGTTTTGGGGTAAAACAAGGGGAGCATACCTAGCAGCCATGGCTTGATGCTTTGCTGAGCTGGGAGGTATAACAGTAATGATAGGCACAGTACTGGATATGGTAGCTGATGAATTAACAACTGTAGTTGAAGATCTAGGAAATGAAGATGGTATGTAAATGGAATTGCTAGGAAATAAAGATGTGGTGCTTATAAAATCTGATTGCAAAGTAGTGGATGCAATGGATTGAGTGGATGAAGGAAATAATATCCTAGGCTACAAAGGCAACTTAGGAATGAAATGATCTGTAGATGAACTTGCAGAATTATCTATAAATGAAGTGACAACATATAAAAATGAATCTGCTGTTGGTATTATTGTTGTGTGCAATTAAGAAATGAGAGGTTTTACGTAAGACAAAAAATGAGCTAATTCAAAAGCTTCATTAATATCTTTAATCAATGAAACATTAATTTTTTCATCTATATTTTGATATTCAGATTTAATTGACATTGTTCCTACTGATATATTTTTCTGTTTTTCATTCAAAAATGAAAGGAAAACAGGATCTATAACAATATTTTTCAAATTAGTTTCAAATTTAGTTTTAAACAATGAATATTCAAATTTTATATCAAAATCAATATCATTTAAACTCACTAACTCTTTGGGTAAAGAATTGGCTTTTCTTAATGGTACTTCAGTTTCTAAATTGACAATTTATTTTTTCTTTTTTCCAATCTGTTCTGGGTTATCTACTATAACTGCAGGCTTAGGATTCAAGTTAGACCTGGTATAGTAGGTTTTCCTAGAAGCCAGAATGATTTTTTTGAATACCCACAACCTATAAAAATAATATTAAAGTAAAAAGATAATTTAAAGATATTCCTTTAAGACTAAATTTATAACCAGATATTCTAGGTTCGATCCCCAGTATGGTCGCTAGTATGTTATCACTCTAGTAATTTCCTAGGTTGTGGGATTTGAATTTTTAGTCCAAGAAAACTAGAGGCAACCACAAATTTACTTCAAATCCTAGGATCTAGCCTTCCTATAATTCAGAGAGGGCTCTCTCTTTAAGATTTATCTTTGTTTTTTATTTATGTTTTTAGGCTAGTTATGATAGAACAACTGGTTTTGTTTTTAAAGGTTTTGGTGGGAAAAAATCACTTAGAAGTAAACTAGAGAGAAATCTACTTGTCCATTGGGATATGGAGTCTAAATCTAGATAGAAGTACTAGAATTCAAGGCCAAAAAGGTACAAATATAGTCAGGACAAGATAGATAACCCTCAGATATTTGGGAAAAGTGTTTTTGGTGAAATGGTATGATCAGGATAAAAGACTATGAAGGATCCTTTGATCTAGAAAGTGGGAGAAGGAGGCAGGGGTCAAACTGGAGTAGGAGCATTTAAGAATTCCTAACACCAGAATCAGCAGAAAACATTTAAATGGTAACTAGTTAAAACAAGGAGTAAAGGACTAGTCTGTAGTAATATTCCTAGTTACTCATTAAGAGAGAACAAATATATATAATAGAATGCATGAAACTCAAGAAAGAAAACAATGACAAGAAGAAAGTACTTTACTCATCAGTTTATCACAGGGATCCTGAATTATGATGCCAGTTTAGCTTTGTCCAGTCTGTTACTTCGAAATCAACACATAATAGCCTCCAATGTTTTAGCAAAAAATCTATAGTAAAGTCTAGCAATTTTATTTCACACTCAATACTTCAAATGTAGAAGTATTTATACAAAATGTAGTTACAAATATCCTAGAAGACATCTAGGAATATCTTTAGGAAATAGAGAATATCTTTACAAAATAAGAGGGACATCTGCTTAACAAATCAACAAGCTGTCCACTTATCCAAAATAAATAGAACTACTTTATCTAATCAAGGAGCTTTGAGTGATTTGATGTCCTGCTTTGCTGGCTACTAGAAAATATCTTTAGTTGAGTTTCCTTGGCTAATACTCTTTCATTTGATACTATTTAACGCTACCCTTCAACTTAGATACACTTTGACTGATATTTCCACTCTTTTACCGCTATAAATATATTTCTTTTGGCAGTAAAAAAATCAGCACACTATCCTTTTGTTTACTATTTCTTCTTGACTGATTTCAAGGTAATTTCTTCACTGTTTTACCTTTGCTTTTCACATTAAATCTGTAAATTCCTGCCACTGTTCTTCACTGGGAATTTTTACATTCTTCAGCTTTCTAAAATTCTCATCTGCCTCCGTGTATTTAGAAAAATTGGGCTTCAACACAAAAAGATGGTTGATCTCATGTTGAAGAAAGAACAAATTTTCAAAGTGTTGGAGGACTTTACCTGTAGGAGTGCCTTGTGGCAATGGTTTACTTAATTACTCCTTTGTAAATTATCTAATTTTGTTATCATAATCTTTCTAGGGCATTAATTTCTCATTAAAGACATGAATATCTAGCAAGCCCTTCTTTCTCAAGTTTGTATACTTCACCATAAACTTTGTTATGGCAATATTCATTGCTTCATACTTCTCTTCTAGGTAGTTATTCAAATTTTTCTTTGTTACTACCTTTTTAATCTGCTAAATGATCTCTATTCTATCCAGTATCTGTAACTCTTCCAAATCTACAATTTTCTTGCTGTTCAGAAAAGTGATGAGTTTTAAAGCCTGAGCTGGCTAATCAGTTAACTCATCCTTAGGCTTCTGAATCTCTGCCTGTGATGCTAACAATAAGTCTCTTTTCTCATATATAATCTGAATTGAAGGCCATTGAGTGTAAATGGCCTCAATTAAGTTTCTCCATAAATGATTCTTAACAAATGCAATTTTTTCAGTGAATGTTAGCTCTTTATGTAATCCATTAATTTTCTCTCCAAGTCTAATTACCTTATGCTCATGGGTTTTAGCATTTATTTGAGCTAAATTACTTGTGGATTCAAGATTTTCAGTCATTTTTTTAGGCTATTGATTTCATTGTTTTTCAAGGACATTTCCTCCATAGCCTTCACAATTTGACTTGTTCCATCTGTGTGTGGGACCTGTGTTGTGGAAGATTCTGTGTTTGAAGTAGTTATTGAACTCACTAGCACTACAGTTCCCAATGGTTCCTTTGGTGCTAGATTTTCCCCTAAGGTGGATGCCACTACTGTGGTAATCACTGGTATTACTGAAGGAATAATAGGAGTCTCAGTCTCTTTCATAGTTTCTTTCTCTTGGACAAGGTGGTCCATTTGAAATTCCATTTCTTTGATTTGAGCAGTTAGTTTGAGGATGAGATTCACCATCTCTTCTTTTTCACTTTTCTCTTGAAGGATCTCTTTAGTCTGTTGGTGCTCACTTTGAGGAAGCTTAAGTTGTTTCCTTAAAGCTACAATATCTTCATTCTTTTTCTTAATCAATAATTTAGCTTCCTGCACATTTGAGGGATTGTATCCCACCTATAAAATAAAATCCTCTAAGGCTTTCATCTGTAGGTCTTTAGAATACAAAGAGCCTTTGTCCAGCTTCATTTGATCATGCATGTTAATAATGGTATTCTGTAACTTAGTAGCACTCATAGCCTTTGTTACCACAGTTGAATATAACATTTCAGAGCTATGTTTATGGAATTCTGTTTGGTCTAGCTCATGCACATTTTCAGTATCTACTTCAAACTTAACCTTTTTATAGTCTGCCACTGTCTTAGGTGCTGAAGTAGTTGGTTGCAGAAAAGACATAATCATTTTGTTTGTGGAATAGTCAAAGGCTATCAGTAGCCTATTCTGATTCCCTAGTTTTTTCTTGAGGAATTGAGAATATATCTCTGATTTAATTTCCTCATTTTCTGCTTTATCTGCTTATATTTTTCTTTTATATCAAGGTATTTTTCCTTAGCTGTCTGTGAGGAAGAAGCATCCATATTTTGTTTCTCAATCATTTGGGTATCATATTTACCTGTTGTTTGATCTTTTCCAATCTCTGCAAAAGTCTCATTCATTATCATTGTGGCTTCATCATTGTTTACCTTAGGCTCGTTTGTATCCTCAACATCAATTACCTTTTGTTTCCTTATGGAACTGAATTTGAGCCTTTTATTGTAAATCAACTTGAATTTCGTTTCTGTGGTTGTTTCAGCTGTATATGTTCCCTCTTCTCTGCTTCTTTTAGCTGAAGTTTCTAGTGGCTTTACAACATCCAGGGCCTATTTTGTAACCACTTGTCCTGTTGCCTCTGCATTGATGACTGTATCTATCAATGTGTTTTCCACCCATTCCTCTTGATTGGAAAATTTCTCAATTTCTGGCTTGAGCTCATGTATGAAGGGTGTAAGTTTAAACGTTACCCTTAAATTACTCAGGATCCCTTGAGGATCATATTTCCATGGAAAACTCTGTTGAAATTTGAATTCTACTAGCCTTTCAGAAATTTCTTTTTCTGCTTCTCTGTTATTGGTGATGAAAGGACCAATTTGATCCTTCAACTTAAATTGAGTATTTTTGCTTGCAGCTAAGAAGTTGATAGAGTCAGAATTTAGAATATGTCTTAAATATTCCAATGCAAAAACTCTCATGTTCATGTATTTTGGAAACTTATAAGGTAATAAGTTGGATCCAAAAATTCTTATTTCAATATGTTTTTCATAAAGAAACCAGTCTCCCATTTTTCTCTGTTCTAATAGTTGTAATATCCTCTTCATTTCTTCATTGACCCTGGGCTTCTCTACTTTGTACAAAATATTCATTGATGTATGGAGGAAAAGGTCCGAGAATTCTATATAAGTGAATTCACTGTTTTCTTTCCTTAATAAGGAAGTCCAAAAAACAATAGATAAAGGCTTACCCTCCAAGTCCATATTTTGTAAAGCAATTGGAAAATTGTCATCTTGGAAGAATAAAAACAAATGAAACAAGTAGGAAGAGTGTATAAAAACCCCTTTAGTGGGTATTTTGGTAATTTGGTGATGAATATCGTCTGCTATAAAACTGGCATAATAAAAAATGTGTGCAGGGGGTTGACCCGGAGATAAAGTGGATAGAAAGCCAAGAATGGATTCATCAGTGAATCCATCTGTGAAATATCCTAGTATAAAAGGTAACATGGAAATAATATGCCTTGACCCTTCAGGAAATTTGGCAGTTAAATAAGGAGGGTTCAACTTAGGGATATCAACATGGGAAGGCATAAAGTCCTAAAATATCATAAACCTTTTTGGGAAATCCAGGCTTAAGTGCAACTAGGTTAAATATTCAATAGAAAGGGGGACTAAATGAGGATCAAATAGTAATTGTAGCATTTGATTTATGGATTTTTCTGTGATTGTAAAATGGACCTCTCTGTCTGCATTAACAATAGCCCTTTGGTCTGGTTCATAATGCTTTTGATATAGTCTAATAAGATCTTGTCCAGGATGAGTCAAAGGAACTACATATTCGGGCAAATGAGTCTCCCAGATAGGCATTTCATATTTGTCTAAATATTTATCATAACACCAATTATGGATTTCCAAAAGGTTAAATTCTACCACAGGGTCAAAAATTTTGTAGTCCATATCAGTTAATTGAATGGCTTCTTCAGTAGCTACAGGTGGCTGGAGAGGATTTACTGACACATTGGATTTAGCAGTGAGGGCTGGAGTAGCTTTAATATCTTTAGGTGTTATAGGTTTAGGGGGTTTGGATCCTCCAGGTTTGGTTGGTTTAGAACCTGCAGCTTTAACTGTGATTTTTTTTTTAGTCATTTTGTACCAACTTTTGCAAGCTTAAATTGTTTACAGGAGCGAATTTTCTTTATCGGAGGATATGAACTGGAATAAGACAAAAAATGAGGGTTTTATGAATAGGTGACTACAAATAGGGATTTTTTTAGGACACTGTGTGTTTTAAACCCTTTTCCTGTTTATAGAATTGATCTTCAGAGGTCGTAAGATGAGAAATTGGCTTTAGCAGATGTTTTTACGAACACAACAATTTCTGGAAAAAATTGGCCAGGGTTTGGCCTGTTTTAGGGCATTTTTGGGCAATCTCCTGATGAATTTTTCTAATTGAAAGCTCATTTTTCTTAAGGATGGTTCATAATTGACTGTGCATGTTTTTAAATTGATGAAAAATACCTTAATTTGTAGGTAATTTGACACTTGAAAGGGTTTCTAAAGCTTTTGTTTGTTCTTGCGTACAGGTCCTGGTGCAGAGAAATGGCTTTTATAGTCTTCAAACAAGATATCTGTGGTTGAATTCAGTTCTTATCGGGGTATAAACTTGAAAAATGGGCTAAAACGGTCTTTACACAGTCGGGCGGAGTTTTTATCGGTCAGAATGCAAGAATACATATAAAAAATGATATATCTAAGGTTTTATTTTTAATATATGAATCATCTTTAATGCATTCAATGCAGGTCAAATCTGTTGGCGGGAGTAGTTTGGATTTTTTCAAAATGAAAAACCATCAGTAGTTTTCCCATTGAATCTTGGTGGTAAGCATTTTTTTCTAAAACGAACGCGATCAAATGAAATTGTGCCATGTCACGGGAGGCAGAAATGGGAAAACTGCCCATTTCGTGTCCGTTTGGGATTTGAGTGATCGTTTGGTTTATGAGCGCAATATCCATCCTGCGCCGTTGGATCATTGGAAAGGGAGCGAATGGTGAGGATTTGTTGGGAAGTTGCAGTCGAACGAATGTGGGACCAAGGTTTAAATGATATGCACTGGGCAATTGATAATGTAATAAAACCTTTGAATTATATGCATTATAAGCAAAGTTTAATATCCAAATAGGTTATATAGAAGCAAGGCTTATGTGTAGTTAAAAGGGATTAAAATGTATACGAGTGGGGGTGCATGGAGCGGGATTATAGGGTTTAACCTTGGGTTAACTTTATATAAAACGTGAGGTTTTATATAATGGAAAAAGGGAAACGGTCACACTTTAACCTTGGCTAAAGTTTATGTGGGGAGGTAAGTGCACTTACAAAGACACGGGAGTTTAAATCTTTATAAAAGACTTAATATATCTTTAACACTTAGGATAAAATGTGATGGGTAGGGAAATTTTAGAGCGCTTTTTAGAAGTACATAAGATATGAAATAAAATCCAATTTGCATTTTTAGTTTTATTATATAGTTTTAGACTTTTGGAAAGGTCTATAACCATAGGGGGTGGGTATTTGATTAATGTTATTTTTATACCAAAGGGGGTATAATTTGGGATTTTAATTCACCATGTGGATAATATCTTCGGTCAAAAATCTTTATAATAATGGGTTTTAGGGGGTATTTAGATAAAGAGAATTATATAGATATGATAAGGTATTTTTAGGGAATTAATAGCATAAGTTAGAAGTTAATATGACAAGGGGAAAATGAATACACAAAAACACACTAAATGATCAAGTAAATGGAATTAATAAAAGCATAGCTTAATATTTCATCATTTCACCAATTTACTTAGGATAAAGTGTTTTTTGAGGGTTTTTGTATTTCTATGAATGAAGGAAGTTATTTAAATGGATTTTAAGTTTCATTAAGTAAGAAGGATTATTTACTTATGAAGATAAATTAAATGTATGAATGAGGGATAAAATAATGATAAAGGGGATTTTATCATAAGAATTCAACATTTTCCACTATCCAGTCATTGAGCCTTGGATCTGGTCCCAACTGAAGTCAGAGAAATGCTCTGAGTCTCTTTGACTGGGAGTATAGAATACTAAATACCTACAAGGGGAGGGAAATTAGTGATTTTTTCCTGGTGAAGAATATTTACATGATTTTTCCCACTTCTTTCTACCTACCCAGCATTACTCTAACATTTTTTCTTCCTTTTAGTAGGCATAGTTAAGCTTGCTACCTTGAGACATTTTATTCTTTTGAAAGCATAAAAATATCTAATTCTACCTTATTTCATCTGAGGGATGAGATTAAACTAATGAGCTCCTCATTATTCTCTACGTATCTACTAATTTGTCAGGATTAAACTGTCTCACAAAACTTTATTCACTATCTAAACATGGAAATTGAAAACATGACAAGTCAAGTTTAAACAGTTTAACTCATCATGGATTATGGCATTTATTGACACTCTGCCATAATCGTTTGCAAAAAGTAAAAATTAGTGGCATTTGAACTTTCACACTTTCATGATTTATTTCATCATTTTTTCTTTTGGGGTCTTATGTATTTTTTAAGTCCTTTGATCTTTCTTGTGGACTTTTTACCCTCTTTTTTTTTATTTTTTATTTTTCAAAATATGGGAAAAAAACTTGCAGAAAGCAAGGTATGTACATATTTTACAAGGCTTTCAAAATTCAATTCAAAATTATGAATCCTATATTTATAGGACCCTAACATGGTGAACATATGATACATTTATGTTAGAATAACACATACAGACAAACATGTGTATATATATATATATATATATATATATATATATATATATATATATATATATATATATATATATATATATATATATATATATATATATATATGTATGCATGTATGTATGTATGTATGTATGTTAAAAACTACATTGAAATATCCACCCTAACCATTAATACATACCGATCCCACGCCCTCTGCCTAATCAAGAATTAAGTCCTGCCAACCCTGTCACAAAATTTAGCTATTTGGGAAATCGATCAAAATGCGATATCTTCCTCATACGACTTCGGTTTTTCGAACCGTTCACGATGTCGAGATCAGGAAGACGAGATCTACGCAACCATCCTAGTTTCAACCCAATCTTATAACTTTCAATTATGAGCAAAATTCATGAACTCTTGATCACACCTCCCCATTGGGAAGCTTTTGGACCCCAAAATACTTTTATTACCTGTTCAGTAGATGAGGGTACATTTCCCTCACCTTTTCAACCTCCATCCACTTTACCTTGCTTGGATTAATACCTTTGAGCCCAACTCGAAGGTAGTCAACACTTCCCTTCTTGGATGCTCTTGTCCTCCTGTCAAGAATTATATCTTCCTTGAGCTCATCCAGATATTCTGGTGAGAAATATTCAATAGAAGGCAGTTGAACATCTCTTCCTTGATCATCGATCAAAGGTGGCTCATACAAACGTAAATTTTCAATATTAACAATTGAATACATTTGCATATACGTAGGCAAGTTAAGTTGAAATCCATTGTTACCACTTGCTTTATGATCTTGAATGGACCATAGTGAATGGGTTTGTGTTAGGTCCCTATATTACTGGTATAGTCCCTTATTTTTGTTAGTGTAACCCCCTTATTGTTATTATTGTACCCCTGTAACTCCCATATTGTTATTATTGTGCCCTTACATTATTATTGTTAGGTCGGCTAGGATTACATCATGGCCCACTAGGATTACATTATGGCCCCATGGACTCCTATATATAAAAAGGAGGTTTTGTAAATTGTATCATCCAAGAATTGTTCATTTATGTAATGTATTGGAGGTTTCCCCCTCGAAATGGCTTATTTCTAAGGCGTTCATATCTCTTTTCTTCTATTTTTGGAGCTGGTTACACAACATTTGGTATCAGAGCTTTGGATTCTAGGGTTTCGCTGCTCCAAACAGGTCATCGTGGAATTTTCGCTATAACGTTTTTTCTACAAAGTTTCAAAAGCTAAAATGTTTAGGGTGCAAAGCCGAAATCCTGAGGAAGCTTGTCTAAATATTTTAGAGCTTGGTTCGCAATATTTGAGGATATATCATCTATGGAAGTTAGGTATTTGTTCAGGCTCCTAAACAGGTCATCGTGGAATTTGCACTATAAATTTTTTTGTACGAAGGTTCAGAGTCTGAAATTCATATGGTGCGAAGCTGAAATCCTAAGGAAATTTTTCAAACAATTTCAGAGCTTGGTTCGCAATATTTTTTGAGATATTATCTGTGGAAGGTAGTGATTTTTCAGGCTCCTGAATTGCATCTCAAAGAGGTGATCGCGGGAAAAGTTCAATAACTCTCTCTCTGGGCATCGGATTGGAGTGCCATAAAAATTGGTCACAAGTACATAGATGGAAGTTTCTTGGCTATCAATTTCAGAGAAAAAGGGTGAAACAGTGACACGTGGAAAGTCGTACAAGTTCGCTCTACTGAACCAGTCCATAATTAGGTCATTGTGGGAGATTGGACACAACTTTGTCTTGGAGAATCCAAATCAGGTCAGACCTGTGGCATTAAAAAGAGAATTCAGAGGGCTACTACAGTGCTGAATTTTAGATATTTAAGATCTGCAATCACAGAGATAATACAATTTCAATATCGAGCTCCTCAAAGTAAGAAAAAGGTGTGTATTTTTTTCAAATTGCACAAGTCTTGTTTGAATAATCAAGTTAAATTGATCCCAAGGACATATTGTAGAATAGATATCAGTATTGGATTCTAAAATGGCCCCTAAAAAGAATTCAACACCCATTAATCCTTCAAAAGGCTCTACTATGACTCATGAAGATGAAGAATGGCAACATGACATATCAAAATTACAAGAGAAAATTTCGCTCTCGCAAAGAACAACAAAAAATGAAATGGAAGTTTTGAAGAAAGGCGTGGAGACTAAGATGGATGGTTTGAAGAAAGGCGTGGGAGATAAGATGATTGGATTGGAAGCTAAGATGGATGGCATGGAAGTGGGCATGGAAGCTAAGATGGATGACATGAAAGACAACATGGAAAACATGAAGAATGATCTAAAAGCATACATGGAAGGCTTGATGAGAAATTTAAAACCAGAAATGATTCCTAATGGCGAAAATATAGTAGAAGAACCTCATGATGAGAACAAAATAAATGTTAATCGTGATTTCATAAACTCTAATTTTGGTGGGAAGAACCACCATATTCCAAAAATGGATATAAGGAAGTTTGATGGAAAGGATCCTGTAACATGGATACTACAGATGGAGCAATATTTTGATCTCCATAATGTACAAAACACACAAAAGGTACACATTGCAACTTTACATTTAGAACAAAATACATTTGTATGGTATCAATGGCTTTGCTCCCGTAAAAAAATTGTCACTTGGTCAATTTTTACGGAGGAAATGATAGCACATTATGAGGATACAAAGAGCAACACCTTCTTTACCCAATTGATAAACCTCAAACAAAAGGGTTTAGTGGGGCAGCACATTGAGGACTTCCAAAAATTGAATATAAGGGTAACTGATCTTACAGAGGAACACAGGATTGATCTCTTCCTAGGCACTTTAAAGGATAACATCCAATATGAAGTTCGCGTTTTGGAACCTGATTCATTGGAGAAGGCATTCAGGTTGGCAAGAAAAGTTGAATGTAAAATTATGGCGACAAGGAAGCCTACCACTCAATTCTATAAAGAAGGAAGTGTTGCTACGCCTAGATTTCCACAACCTACAAGGTTGACACCACAACAATTGGAAGAAAAAAAGAGCAAAAGGGCTTTGCTACAGTTGTGATAGAAAATACACTAAAGGTCATAAGTGTGCTGAGAAGAAATTATTTTACATAGATTGTGAAGAGGAAGAAGAAAATGAACAAGAAGAGGATATACACCAGGAACCAGCCCCATAAGAGGAAGAAATGAATCCAACAATATCGTGTAATGTACTGGCAGGAATTACCACTCCTCAAACTCTCAAGATAAAAGGACAAATCAAGAAGAGAAAGGTAATAGTGTTGATTGATTCAGGTAGAACCCATAATTTTATTCATTGTAAGGTAGCCAAGGAATTAAATTGTTTCCTATACCCAGCACCAGAATGTCAAGTGATGGTTGCAAATGGAGGAACTATAAATTGCTCTGGAAAATGCCATAACATCAAGATAACCATGGGGGAATATGTGTTGACTATTCCAATGCTTTCCATTCCTATGGGAGGTGCTGATGTTGTACTAGGAGTACAATGGTTACAATCTTTGGGGATGATAGCTTTTAATTTTCAAGAACTTTTCTTGAAATTTTTTTCAGATGGAAAGGAAGTCGAATTACGGGGTATTGAAGGGAAGCCGGGAAGGATAATAAGCTCTAATGGAATGAAAAAGCTTCTAAAGAAAGAACAACGAGGCGTAATTGCACAATTATGCTCACTAGAAGTTCCAACATCAAAATCATCTATTTCTGCAGATCTCCAACAAGTCTTGGACAATCATTCCAAGGTGTTTGAAACTCCCAAAGGACTCCCACCTATTCATGATCATGATCATGCTATTCATTTCATTCCAGGAAGTGTTCCTCCAAACATCAGGCCTTATAGATATCCTTACTTCCAAAAGAGCGAAATTGAACGTATGATTGCAGAAATGTTAGAGGCGGGTATAATTCAAGCTAGTCAAAGTTCTTTCTCTGCTCCTGTAGTATTGGTACACAAGAAGGATGGATCATGGCGAATGTGTCCGGATTATAGGGAGCTCAATAAGCTCACCATTAAAGACAAATTTCCCATTACTGTGATTGATGAATTATTGGATGAATTACATGGAGCAATTTATTTTACCAAGTTGGATCTTCGTTCAGGATATCATCAAATTAGAATGAAGAGTGAAGATATTCCAAAAACAACATTTCGAACTCATGAGGGTCATTATGAATTTTTGGTCATGCCTTTTGGCCTCACCAATGCACCTTCTACATTTCAAGGGTTGATGAATTCCATTTTCAAACCCTTCCTTAGAAAATTTGTGCTAGTATTTTTTGATGATATACTAATCTACAACGGGTCTTGGAAGGATCATGTTGAACATGTTGATGGGGTGCTCAAACTATTGCAGGAGAAACAATTATATGAAAAAGCATCCAAATGTTTCTTTGGAGTACAAGAGGTGGAATATCTGGGTCATATTGTATCTCACGAGGGTGTTAAGGTAGACCCTAACAAAATTAAAGCCATTAAGGAATGGAAAGTCCCCACAACAATAAAGCAGTTGTGAGGATTTCTCGGGTTAACAGGGTATTATCGCAAGTTTGTTAAGAATTATGGGAGAATAGCAGCACCTCTAACAACATTATTGAAGAAAGATGCATTTTCATGGACTTCTGAAGCAACTAAGGCCTTTGAACATCTTAAAGAGGCAATGTGCCTAGCACCGGTCTTAGCTACGCCAGACTTCACAAAAACCTTTAATGTGGAATGTGATGCCTCAGGAAATGGAATTGGTGCAGTTTTAATGCAGGAAGGAAGACCCATTGCTTTTGAAAGTCGTCCAATCAAAGGAAAGTATTTACAGAAACCTATTTATGAGAAGGAAATGGTAGCAATACTACATGCACTAAAGAAATGGCGAACTTACCTAATGGGAAGACACTTCAAGGTAAAAACTGATCATGATAGTCTTAAACACTTTTTGGAACAAAGACTATCTTCATAAGAGCAACAAAAATGGGTCACAAAGATGTTGGGTTATGACTTTGAAATAATATACAAAAAAGGAAAGCTTAATGTTGTTCAGATGCACTCTCAAGAAAGAATGAAGAGGTGGAAGCATTGCTTTGTGCCATTTCTATTATCCAACCAGATTGGATAACCGAAGCAAGAGATGAATGGAAGAAGGACAAAGATGTATGGACACTCATTCCAAAGTTGCAGCAAGATCCTAGTACATCTGATACATTTAGTTGGAAAAATGATTCCTTATGGTACAAAGATCGCTTATATCTTTGTAAGAATTCCCAACTAAAACAAAAGATTCTTCTGGAATTGCACACTTCTCCTTTAGGAAGACACTCGGAATTTTTAAAAACTTACCACAGGGTGAAGAAAGAATTTTTTTGGGATGGCCTTAAATCTGATATTCAAAAGTTTGTGGCGGAATGTTTGGTTTGCCAGCAGAATAAAGTGGAGACAATTAAGGCCCCGGGACTTCTACAACCTTTATCCATTCCAAGTCAACGTTGGGAGGAGATTTCAATGGATTTTATCACAGGTTTACCTAAGTCCGAAGGAAAGAGTGTCATCATGGTGGTAGTTGATAGACTTACCAAGTATACACACTTTTGTGCATTATCTTATCCATTTAAAGCAAGTACGGTTGCTACTACATTTATGGATAGAATTCAAAAGCTACATGGAAGCCCAAGGGTTATTGTGAGCGACAGAGATCCCATTTTTACTGGAAATTTTTGGACAGAGTTATTTTCTTGTTTGGGTACTCAATTAGCTCATAGTTCATCTTATCATCCTCAATCTGATGGTCAAACTGAGATAGTAAATAAATATTTGGAAGGATATCTTCGTTGTTTTGTATCTGATAAAAAAACACAATGGGTCAAGTGGTTACCTCTCGCTGAATGGTGGTATAACACTTCCTTCCATACTGCAGCAAAAATGACCCCATTTATGGAACTTTATGGATATCATCCACCATCCATCACATCATATTTAAGGGAAAATTCGAAGGTTCAAGCGGTGGAAGATCACATCGAGCATCAGCAAGAAGTTCTCCAACTCTTAAAGGATAACCTGAATTTGGCACAAAATCGAATGAAACAACAGGCAGATCAACATCGCAGCGAGAGAAGTTTTGATGTAGGAGATTGGGTATTTTTACGGCTACAACCATATAAACAAATGTCCCTCAAGCAAGCTAAGAAGGATGATAAATTATCGCCAAAGTACTATGGTCCTTACAAGGTGTTGCAAAAGATTGGTACTATGGCATACAAATTGGAGCTTCCTGCTTCTTCACGAGTGCATCCAGTTTTCCATGTTTCATGCTTAAAGAAGGTTATAGGTGAAAATCTTCCAGTTCAAACAATATTGCCAGAACTTGATGAGAAAGGAAAAATCATATTGGAACCTGAAGCGGTCACGGAAACAAGAACTCGACAACTACGGAATCGATCAATTTCAGAGTATCTCATCAAGTGGAAGAACTTACCTACTAAAGATTCTACATGGGAGGATGAGAATTTTATACAGAAGCACCCAAAGCTACTCAAGTGTTGAGGACAACACTTTTTTGAAGGAGAGGGGCATGTTAGGTCCCTATATTACTATTATAGTCCCTTATTTTTGTTAGTGTAACCCCCTTATTGTTATTATTGTACCCCTGTAACCCCTATATTGTTATTATTGTGCCCTTACATTATTATTGTTAGGTTGGATAGGATTACATTGTGGCCCACTATGATTACATTATGGCCCCATGGACTCCTATATATAGAAGGAGGTTTTGTTCATTTGTATCATCCAAGAATTGTTCATTTATGTAATGTATTGGAGGTTTCCCCCTCGAAGTGGCTTATTTCTAAGGCGTTCATATCTCTTTTCTTCTATTTTTGGAGCTGGTTACACAACAGTTTGAGCTTTTTACCTTCCCCTTGCATCCTTTCTTTGCTTATGTGCAACCATACCTCATCTCCTTCTTGAAACTTGTGATCAAATTTATGTTTGTCATTCCACTCCTTGTATTTTCTTTGACTTTTCTCAAATTGTTCTTGAACTTGTTGATATATAATCTAAATTTTCTCAATGAAATTTTGAGCCTTGTCAATATCACTATGCCCATCAATTGCAACATCCTTCTCAAATATGAAGTCTAATGGAAATTTTGGCAAATACCCAAAGCATACTTCAAAAGGTGATGTATTTGTAGAAGAGTGCTTTTCCCAGTTGTAAGCGTGCTAAATGTAATGCAGTTTCTCATCCCACAACTTAGGATGTTTTCTACAATATCCTCTCAATATATGCACAACGGTTTTGTTCACCACCTTGGTTTGTCCATCAATTTGCGGATGAAAAGTAGTACTTTTTTTCAACTTTGTGTCCATCATACTCCAATGATTGGATCAAAAATTCCCAATGAACTTGAAATCCCTGTCACTAAAAATAGAAGTTTGCAATCCATAATGAACCCATACATGTTAAAAATAAAGTTCAGCAGTTTGTTCAACAAAAATGATTTTCTTACATGGCATAAGTATACACATTTTACTGAATCTATCCTCAACGACATAAATATAATCATGTTGTTTTCTTGACATAGGTAGAACTCCAAAAATGTCCATGGAGACACTCTCCCATGGCCTTGATGGTATCGGTAGTGGTGTGTACAACCCAAGATTCCTATTTCTAGGCTTGCTTGTTTCACACATAGAACAACCTCTTATAATACACGACACACTATCTATCATGCAAGGCCAATAGCAATACCTTTGTAGATGCGCCACTGTTTTTCTTACCCCAAAGTGTACAAGAATAAGAGATGAATGAGATTCTCTCATGAAACTTAGCTTCTCTTCTTGTGGTATATATAATTTCCCCAAATGAAAAAACAGATTTTTATGCATGTGATAATCATTTTCTTCAACTTGATTCCCTTCACTCAAACTATCATACACATCTTGAAAATCAACATCATGTGCATATTGTTCTAACTCTCATGTACAATAGGATAATTTTTTAGTAAAGTAGATGCACTAATAATTAGCCTTGAAAGAATATCAACAACTTTATTGAAAATACCTTTCTTGGACCTTATAACCAAGTGAAATTGTTGAAGAAATCCCATCCACCTGAAATGTTGTGATAGCTGAAATTTTGTTTGTGACCACAAGTACTGTAATGGTTGGTGATCAGTATGTATAATCGTCTCTTTACACATCAAGTAGCTTTTCCACTTCTTGACGCTTTGTACCAATACATACAGTTCATTGTCATATGTAGGATAATTAGTTACAACACCATTGAATGTTTCAGAATTAAAAGAGATAGGCTTACCATGCTGCAAAAGAACTATTCCCATGGCATAATCACTAGCATCGGTTTGTATCTCGGATGGCTATCTCACATTCAGTAATGCAAGGGATGGAGCTGAACTGATCTTCTCTTTTAAATCTTTGAAATATTTCTATTATTTTCTTCCCCATTGGAAGCCTTTCTTCACACTTGTGATGGCATGCATAGGAGCTGCGATGGCAAAAAAATTAGCAATAAAATTTCTCCAATACTGAGCTGCACCTAAGAAACTTCTTACCTTAGTTATTGTTCTTGGAGTGGGCCAATTCACAATGGCTTCCACTTTAGAGGGATAAATTCTCAACTTGGCTCCTCCTACGATGTGTCCCAAATAAACCAAAGAAGTCTTTCCAAACTCACACTTTGACATCTTAAGAAACAATTTCTCTTTCTTCAAAACATCAAGCACTCTATTCACATGAAAAACATGTTCTTCTCTTCTTTTTCTGAAAATAAATATGTCCTCTAAGTAAAAAATCACAAATTCATCAAGAAATGGACACAAAATACTATCCATAACACGCACGAAATTCAACGGTGCATTACAGAAACCAAATGGCATAACCAACCACTCAAAGAGTCCTTGTTTGGTTTTGAATGCAGTTTTCCATATGTCACTTTCTGAAATTCTTACTAAATCCACTTTGTAAATCTAACTTAGTGAAAAAATTTGCTTCTTTTAAATGATCAAGCAAATCATCTATCCTCGGGAGTGGGTATCGATTCTTTACCATTATCGTGTTCAAAGCTCTGAAGTCTACACACATGCACCAAGTGTCATCTTTCTTTGGAATCAAGACTATGGGTGAACCTCATGGCGAAGTGCTTGGCCTTATGATTCCTTTGTCCAACATCTCCTTCATTTTCCTCTTTATTTCAATATTCTCCATTATTGACATGCGATACATGCCGATGTTTGGAAGAGGACAATATTACTGCAACTAAATCTCATGTTGTATATCCCTTTCTGAAGGCAATCCTGTTGGCTCCTGAAACATCTCATGATGTGCATCAAATACATCATATAAATCTGATCTCAACTTAGGATCACAACCCTCAAATGATTCATGATTAACATCAACTTTAGGCTTAATCATTAGAAGAAAAAAATTCTTACTTGAAATTACTAGCCTCTTTACATGTCCAGCATTTACCATAGCAATGTTTGTCTTCTTGCGATGTGCTTCAACAATGTACTTCTTGCCATCTTTGAATAAATGGTATTTGATCTCATGGCAATGTAAGATCACTTTCCTATCATAAAATTAAGGACTCCCCAACACAATACCTATTATGTCAATTGGAACCACATCTAATTCAACTATGTCAACAAAATGTGAAGTTATTGCAAACCGCAATATACACTTCTTTGAAACCTGTAAATTTGCATCCTTACAAATCCAACCAAGTGGATATGGTTTTGAATGTGGTATGGTCTCAATGTTAATTTTCTTGACCAAGTCTTCAGAGATTAATTTTTCTTGTGACCCACTGTCAAACGATGTGTCAATCTTAGTATGTTTGGATATGAACCTCGCATGAAACAATTCAATTCTCTCTTCTTCATTTGGAGCATGTATGTGATAGTTTGTTATACTAGTACTGGGTTTAGTTTCAATTTCTTTCCCCTTCATGTTCTTCAATCCAATGGATGTAATTTTAGATTCATCACCTAAATCCTCTCCTAAGTCATGTTCGGTTGTACCTGCAGTTTTTTATTTCCTTTTGTTGTTGTAGTACTTGGGCTTCTTTTCAAGATTTAATTTCCAACAATGATTTTCATCGTGGCCTTATTTTGAAAAATGTTTACAAACCACTTTTTCTCCCTCTTTCTTAAAAAATGCATTCCTTTTTATTTTACCTTTTGAGGTATTCTCTTTGTTTTTCCCCTTAAAAGGTTTCTTCCTACCCTCTTTAGAAATGTTTTTCCCTCTAGCTTCTACATGTGTGGCCTGAACACATACTTCATCTAGATTTTTGGGGTTAAACATGAGGATAGTATGTTTAAGGTAGCTATGTAATCCTCCTATTTACTTGAGTAAAGTATCTTGGCTCTGCAAATCTACCCCTAATAAGAGAAATTTTCTCCTAAACTATTGGGTGTATTATTGCACATTCTGTCCCTTCAATTGCCTAAATTTTTGCCAGTTCATTATGGATTTCTACATATGATCTAATGGATAATTTTTTTTTTTAATTACAGTAATGAAATCAGTCCATGATACAATAATCTTACCATGCTTCTTGATATCCTCCTTTGTCTTGGCTTCCCACCAAACAGGTGTTGCACCTTCCATTCTCAAAGAAGCTAATTGGATTTTGGTATCATCATCTTGAAGGTTCTGGATTCTCAAATAGACCTCCAATTTCCTAATCCAATTATAAATATTTTCTACATTGACTTCACCATTAAACATTGGAAATTCAAACTTAACACCAAGTTTTGAAAAGGGACTTTTACCAGTGTTCTTTGAATTATGTGGCCGATGTACTAAAGATGAAGTAGAGGATGATGATGATGAGGGTGAGGATGGTGACTTTCCATTGGCTCCATTTCCTCCATTTCCCTTCTTTGAATTATCTTCATCATTATGACCTCCTTATGATCCCTGTCCTTCCTTGTGAAGTTTGGATCCTTCTCCTTCCAATTTCTCATTCCTTTCTTGATAAAGGATTCTAACCATCTCAATAATGTTAAGGAATGCTTTGCTAAACACTCTTTCTTCCTCTTTGGGATCAACTTCTTCATGGATTTTTTATTCTTATGAAGGCATGCTTAATGTTGCTTCTGCTTCCTTAGGAGATGAACTAGGTGGTGGAGATTGTGGAAATCTTGCTCTCCTTTGCTGTGGCTCACTTTGAGACCCTCTTGTTTCCACCAACGTGCCTTCTCCTCTCTTGAGCTTGAGTGTAGTAAGCATCTAAAACTTGCAAACAGTTAAAAAAATATTTGCACAAAACAACACTAGAGAATAAAATATAGCTCTGATACCAACTTGACCTGAAAGGACTATATTCATTTTTTGTGCTATGTGTATTTTTAGTTATAAAACAATACTTGCCTCCATTGTTTTCTTAAGGATTGATAATTTTAACCATGAAATATAAGTTATTTTAGTGAATTGGAACATGAAATAAGAGCAAATAACACTAAACAGTAGTGTATAATAGAGAAATAAAATCACACATAACATTTACACAATAGGCATGATGAAGCAGTTCGCCCCTCCTGGGCTACATCTGCTGGTCCAGCTCCCAGTGGCATGTCCATATTTCATTATGCTCAAAATTTTGCAAATACATGTGTTTACAAGCATCTAATGGATGTTTTCTCTACACCAATGGCTCCATAATGCTCCAATTATTCTACATTGACTCTTCATTTCCCCAGATTGGGTGAAAGTTGACCCTCCAAGTCATTTTCCCAGTAATTCCTAGAAAAAATCCACTAATTTTGGTGAACTCCACTTAACTAGAGTTATTTTTGGCCAAAATCCCCAAAAATAGGTGCACTCTAACATTCCCACCAATGCTAACCGAAAAATTAAATGCTAAGGGTAGGTGTGGCCACATGCACACCCACTAACCTTGCCTGACTATAACAGTCAGAGTTTAAAATGCTGAAGAAAATTCCTTAACCGCAGGAATGTAGCCATGTGGCTAGACTTACAGTTGCGATAAATGTTGAAGTTATGAAACTGTCAGAGTTTTAAACCACTGGAGAATTTGCAACATGTGATAAGTATCATGGTTATGTTGGCGGGTTAAGAGTTGTCGGAGATAGCATTTTGTATTGCGGTCTGTTGCCACTGACATGTGACGATAAACCTTGGATTGCTGGCAGTTTGGGACCACCAGCAGTCCAACCCAGAATTTGTTTGTCATCACACTTTAAATATTACCCGGCCACTTATATAGTTAAACCATAATGTAGCAGAGATGGTGGAGACCTGTGTGCGCAGGCTGGAGGTCACAGGGTCGAACCGAACATACCTTTGCCTAAATTTTACACAAACCTCCTAGGGACACGTGGCGGCCTTAGGGCTGGCCACGTGTCACCCTATAATTGGTCCACCAAAATTACAATGTACAACCCTGAACAAATCACAGTGTGTCACTTCTCATCCTATGACTGGATCTAAAAAAGGAATATTGTTTGGAATATTCCTTTTTTCTTACTATGTACCCTCCATGCTAATTGGGCATCCCAGTCAACCCTGTCACAAAATTTAGTTGTTTGGAAAATTGATCAGAACGTGATATCTCCCTCATACGACATTATTTTTTTGAACTGTTCACAACACCGAAATCAGGAAGAAGAGATCTACGAAACCATCCTAGTTTCAACCCAATCCTGTAACTTTCAATTTTGAGCAGAATTTATGAACTCCTGATAAATTATATACAAAATTAGTACAAGCATTATCTCATGCTCTTTGTCGATTCAGACCAATATCAATTCCACCAAGTCCAGTCTGAAAATTTCCTATGGTGTCATCCCTTGCTTATTTACTAATTTGAGAAGTGGAATCCATCTCTAACCACAAAGTTTCCACATGAGGAGGTTGGCTTACCAAAGGTAGCTCAAGGTTAGGCAACTCAATATCATGCTTAGTGCCATTATAGTCACATAATCGACCTTTCCCAGGATGAAAAAATTTGTAAGCAAGGTCATTATAATTGGGTTTCATTCCAAAAAATAATTATGCATTAAATAATTTTGCAAAATAAATAGGAACCTTATCCTTCCATGGAATTTTTTCATAGGTTGCAAGGTTCCTATCATAAAAATGGTGGGTTATATTAGAAGGCTTGAAATATTGCACCTTCAACATCTTTCTTCTTGGCCCTTCTTTGAAATTAAACATAGATTTTTCCATTTATTTTTTAAGCATGTTTTTAACATCAACCCATGTATTGGGACCCATTACTGCTTCCTTTATTTTCCTCACCATTTCTACAAAATTATTCATGGGTGGCCCAAGATTTTTGTAAACATCTACAAGTGTGGTTAGAGAGTGCATAGCTCATCCACTTTGCAAAGTTGTGTTCAACTAGTCCAACATCCTTATAAACATATATTTCTATAGATACTTTGAAGTCCATGGTTTGAAACTATGGAAATTATATATTATAGGGCTTCATGCATTGAATTGAATCTGGGTATCAAACCAAAACTACTTCAAATGTCATTGTGATTCGTCAACGTGGAACTCTTGGCCTGTGATCAGTCAAGGTGTGCCCAGTTATATTGATTGTGCCAGACTGGAACAAAGACAACTCACAGTCCATACCATCAATTAGATTTAATGATTCCCACTCTGCTCTAGTTCATAAAAAGGATAAAAGGAGCTTGTTATTATATGAGTTCACTATGTCCGTTGTATTTTACAGATAGATTTGACGATGGGGAGTTGAAATAACACGAGAGAGAAATTGCCACACCACGTCCTCCTACTACTTTTTTAGATAAAGTTGACTGAGGTGAAAGATGCATCTTTGAGAAGCATAGTGTTTGGCACCTCTCTGACTGGTAACGAGACCAGGATTTCTAAGAATGGTGTCTTCAATTTTGGATTCTTCAATCTGACCAAGAACAATGTTAAGAAATGGTATGTGGGTATTTTGTATGCCACCACCTCACAACAGACAATTGTTTGGGTGGCCAATAAAGAATGCCCACTACAGAACACATCCGATGTTTTCAATCTCACAGAAGACAAGAGTCTCCTTCTCTCTTATGGGGGATCCATTGTCTGGCCCTTTAAGGGAAATGGGAAGAAGCCCTCTTCGGCTATGATTATAGATTCTAGTAACTTTGTCATGGTGAGTGCCTAGAATACCTCTAAATATATTTGGGAAAGCTTTAACCATCCCAAAAATATGTGGTTTCTTGGGATGAACATCAGTGTGACCTAGACGCTGACATCGTGGAGGGACCCTTGGGATCCAAGTCCAAGGCCCTTCACCCTCTATATGGATCCAAACAGAGTCGACCAATTCGTGTTGATGTGGGAGAATCACACAACATACTGGGAGAGCATTGTTTGGAATGGTAAAATTTTCACCAATGTTGCTGAAATGTTAACAAATTACATGCGCAATTTTGTATTTTATAATAAAGGTTCGTACAATTATTTCACTTATTCTGCAATGCATAGATTCATATCACTATTGCATTTCATTATGGATCAGTCGAGAGAAATTCGAATGTCCATAATGTTGGGAAATAATGACTCGATTATCATATGGAAACAACCTAGAGATCAATGTGAGGTGTATGCTGTGTGTGTGTCTTATGGATTGTGTAATGATAACAATGTCTAGTCTTGCAACTGCGTGCCTGGCTTTATCCCCATAAACAATCGTGAATGGAAATCTCAGTAGTCATCCAACGGTTGTGTTTGAAAGAATCCTTTACGATGTAGCCATGCTGGAAACTAGACTACCCCTAACAGGTTTGTGGATTTTTTTGTAGGATCTATGCTCCCTCAAGGGTTTCAATACAAAGGGTAGGGCTAGGGGCTATTAGTCATCAATATTTTTCAATTTTTGTAGATGACTATGAGATGGTTTTAGCTTTCTGAAAACAACATTCCATGAATATTGTGAGTTTCAGAAACCTCACCACCTTCATTGTCCTTATAAATGTTTTTGCACTATTTCCTCAGTTTTCCATCTAAATTTCACCCTATTTCTCCTGAAAGACTCATTATGAGCTCCTACTTCTCATTTCCATCATTTTTCCTACCTGAGACTTCATTTCCTTATTCCACCTTTATCAATAGACTCCATCTTCCATCTAGGGTTTCCTAGTGTTGACTCATCCCCATACCTCTTTGAGCACAATAACCCATGAAAACGCTCTATTTTTACTTGAATATCCCTAAGCCAAACATCGGTCAAAAAACAAGTCAAAGGACTACCCCCCATTAGGTCACTAGGGTTTCTACTTTTTCAAGGTAATCCTTGGATGTTTTAAGCACTGCTTTTCCTTTGCTAAAAACTAGCTCAGATGTAATAGAAGGTCAGCACATGGTTATTCAAAAAGGACCTAAAAAATTCCAAGGAGGATTATATTCTAAGCACAAAGTCTGCAAGTGAGGAAAATGACAAAGATGAGCACTTCTGCAGGAGTGTTGAAAGTTGTGTCAGCAGAAGGTACCGATGAGGAAAATGACATGGAGGGAGAACATAAGGCCAAACATGAAGAAAATATGTCAGAGACTATTGATGATATTTGGAAAAGGGTGAGGTGAACCGGACAGAAATGAATGAACTTAAAAGGGCTATAGATAACTTAGAACACAACACTAATGATTGCTATAAAAGAGCTATAGACACCTAAGGTTTTGAAGAAGATGGCCAGAAAAGGTGAAAATATGAGTTGAACTCCATCATGGAAGCAAAAGAGTATTTTGAAGATGATACTAATATGTGATTAAATCCAAAAAATTTCAAATGAACTTATCATGTCTCCATCATTTTCCAAGAAGTCATTCCAAAGGACAAATCATTTGCCACATACAGGGCAAGTTTTGCTTCAAACTATGTTTCTGACCAAATAGAGATTAATTTGAAAAACATGAGAGTGGTTTTTTTCATCATAGGTCCAAGAAGAAAACCCTCCATATTTTACACAGGTGACATGGTTTTAGAGCAATGTTAAATTTACAGGTGCTACAAGAGGTTTGTTGCACTTTTGGAGTGACCTTGGGAAAATCAAGTTTTCTCATAGCTGGAGTGTCCAAATGACTTTCTTGATGAGTCAAATGAAAACTAGACTGGAATAGATTTCAAATGAGCTATCATGAGCTCAATTTTCAGTTGAGGAAGGCCTCCCAACATTTCTTACACCAGCAGTCTACATTTTTATACCATCATTCAACACTTTTTGACCAGTCTTGGGAGAATCAAATTTTGACAGGTAAAATAAACTCCAATCATAAAAAAAGTATATTTGGAAAGTAGATAGGATAATATTTCCAACGAGCTATCATGGGCCCAATTGGGACACTGGAATGGACTCCAAATTCCTTTTGTAAAAAGGTGTTATGTTCTCAGAAACTGGAACTACGCGCCTGGGATTGAGCGTTGCGCCCTCAGCTTAGGCGATGTGCCCTTGGCTAGGAAGGTCCTCTAAGTGATTTAACCGCTAAAAGCACTCCTGATCACCTCCAAATCTTTTCAAAAGGTTTTCTAAGCACATCAAGGAGCAAGTACATATTATATACTCATCTTTAAGCATTTTTGATGATTTGTACTTGAAATAAGTTGAAACCCTAAGAAGAAACCCTAGGATTGAGATTGAAATCACTATTTAAACATTGCTTCATCTACCTGCAAAGCATAAATTTATAGACAGAGGTATTACATTGTTTGGAGGTTGTTCAGTCACCTAAACTATCCCTATACCCTGTTAGCCCCTTATAAATTGCTTGACAAGCAAGCAAGGGGGCTAATTAGTTTTATGAGCCTTCAAGGAATGAATTTCCCTTGAAAACACATCATACTTGAAGCCTTTTCATGTTCCCTACCCTTTGACTATTCCCCTCTACTGTTCTTGAGTAAATAAGCCTCACTGATGATAAAAAATTGTGCTCCAAAAGGCCTTTATTTTCCTCTTGTATCCCTGCAGATTGTCCCATTTGACCCCTTTTTCCTCTTTTCGAAATCCCCTTTCCATCCCAAAATTTCCCCCTTACTCCTCATAAATCTCCCCAAAATCCCCTTTGAATTCTGCCCTTACCCTTTGTTTGGCCAATTTCCCCTTTTTTTGTCCCTTTATCGTTCCCCTTCCCAACCCCAAATATTGCATGGAAATGGGCCAAAAACCCAATATTTAACTTTATAATAGGACTTAGCCCCTTTTCTTCCAGCCCCGCAAACCACTTCCCCATATTCCTTATGCCCAAGACCAAGCGCTTAATGCCTGATTTCTAGTCGCGATCACAACTCGCAAACAGGCGCATTCCTTTGTTAAACGTAAAAACTCCGATGCGATTGGGTTTGGCGCATAATTTATCCACCGTTGATTGCCCCATTGATCAGACATCTCGGCGCTAATCACTCCATCGCAATCGCATCACATCCCCTCCTCTGCATCCGTCGATTGCGATCCGCCGATCCCATCCCAGCCGTCCATTAATCCTCGATCCGACGGCCCGCGCTCTCCTGCTCCAATCGCAATCGCATTTTCTAATCAAAATCACCTTCTGCCCTTTGCAATTGTGATTATCCTGATCAAATCACATCCATCCATCTGTTCCATGATCGAATGACCATCGCTTGATCACCCCCATCCCTCCAATCGCAATCGCATTTCTTAATTGTTGTCACTTTCCACCCTTTGTGATTGCGATCCGCCGATCCGATCTAGACTGTCCATTTAAGCCAAGATCCAACGGCCAGGAACCAGTACCACCATCTTTCAAATGGATTGTCAAAACCCCTACTTCTCCCCTCCAATTGAATCGTAGCTGTCGATTTCCTCCTGAGATCCGACGGTCCTAAAAGAATCGCCCTCCACCCACGTCGGGTCCCACCTCGTACGATCATTTCCATCGCATTCCATTGCATTTCGTTCATTTCCTTTGCATTATCACCTATGCACAAACTTTCATATTTTGCACTAAATTTTAATGTTTCATATTCACTCCACCCATTTTCATATACCATCCCGCTATTTAATCTCCACCATTGATCTTCGTCACCAGACCATGATCGAACGGTTCACGCTCGTTTCTTCACCGAAAACCTATTAGTCGAGGTTTACACCATAATACCACAGTATTCACCATTTTTTTATCTAAAGACACCATTCTACCACTGCCGCACTATCATTCTACCCATCCTCCATAGCCATTCCCCCCTTTATGCATGGATTTCATAACTAAGTGGCGTGCTTTTACAGGGTATGAGCAGTGGAAAACCGCCATGATTCAAAATCTCTGTATAGTCATAGAGAAACAGAAAATGACCGTGTTCAAGAGCCGAGTTTAGGAAGAAAGGTCTGAGAAGACATATGATAGGGCTTACATTAAAGGAAAAAAGTTTAAATTCTGTAAATCTTCTCCAGAGCCATTAAAGCTCAGATTTCACAGTTAGAAGCAAAGCGTGGAAGCGACAAAGAGTATCAGTGGAGCAGCAGAGAGTTCAAGGCACGTAATAGAATATTTTGAGCCTTTTTCAGGGATTTAGAGGCAAAGTACTAGACTAAGGACCCCGGGAATCACACAAAAGGCTTAGCGCACAGAAAACAAAACTATCAGGGTCTCACATCAGCAGGTTGTTCTAAAGGAAAAAGCACCCATATTGTTTCCATATTTTACCGTGTTCCTGAAGAAAGTTCCGCCCTGATCACAGTCCAAAGCTACCAAAGCATTTGTTATGAAGTATGGCTAGCCTTAGCATCATTATTTTACTTTCTTGTTCATTCAACAAAAGTACTATAGAGTATTGCAGCCAGGTACATTAGAGATATACCTGGGGTGAATGGAAGCCTGACGAAGACCATTATTTCCTCCAGAGAGTACCAAAGATAAATGCACAGGGTTTAAACAAAATGGGATTCAGCGCTCTTTCTGTTCTGAGTTTAATGCTGCATTTATTTTCCACTTACCTCCTCTGCTCATCTTTCAGTTATAAAAATCATGAAGAAACTCATTGTGAAGGTTGTTGATCAGTTATCAGAGAATTGCAAGTATTTTATTTTGAGACAAGCTCTCTATGTAAAGTTGTAAGATAGGCTGAGGAATACAATTTCAGACTAAGTATTTAGCTATTGGCAATGTTGTACTTGACTGGTATTGCTATTTAATATGACAAGCACATTTCTTTGGATCCTAATCTAAAGCAGTGGTGATGTTTTCCTATCTCTGTGTTTTAATTCATTTCATTTCGTTTCTACTGGCTTGCATCAAAATATTGGCATAGGATTTACCCTTGTTAGGTACCCTATGTTTCTGCTCTCCTTGCCTTCGATGTTTTCTACTAAATGTGTTATCTAAGAATTAATTTCAGTTAATTTAACCAGTGTGGTGGATGTTATTGCCTGTTCTCTGATGTATGAATTGAATGAATCAGTTCTTAGATGTTCTATTTGGGATTTAGCTGGAAGATTTGGGAACACTGGGGATTAGAGTTAGCCATGTCCACTAGGATCCTTATGCAACCAGCTGGTCTTTAACTGTGCATCCTGAATATGTGTTGTCTCCTCCTCTCCTACCATTCCATATCACACTATCATCTTTAAGATCTAACGTTTTATATGACTAGCCCAATTGGAAGCCTGCATATTGATTAGCAAGAAAATCCTTTCCTGATTCCATTGCCCAATGGTTTTGAATGCTTCCTAGAATATTTCACCTCTACCTAAACCCTCTTTTCTCATCCTATCTCACATTGAACCCTTCTTTCCTGATAACCAAAAACCAAACAAACAATTAAACAAACAAACCTTGTGCCTATAACTAGCCTAACATCTTAAACTTTGAGCTTCAAAGACATAATACCTGTGCTTATACAAAGAGATCCCTCTCTGGACCAAGGAGGGATAGATCCTGAGGTCTGAAAGTGGTTTGATGCTGTCTCATATTTGGTCTTGCCAATCTGGCCAAAACATGGGAACCCCAACATAATGGTGACTCCGCTGGGGAAACATTTGTGTACTCTCACTTTACTACATTATAAGGACTTCAGAAACCTACAAACTCTGGTTAGGTTTGTAGTTAAACATTCATATTCATAGATCAACCTATATACCATTTGTTGTGTTCTCCCACACTCTTAGACAGAGTCTGGAAAGGGCCAGGTAGCCTCCAGATCTCACACTCTTTTAGAGGTGACATACCTGGTAAACGCCCTCCCAGCCAATCTATGGTTAGATTTTGTTGTGTTTTCAAGATATCCTTGAAAAGGGACTTCTTATAAGCACTTTGGTGGATAGTGTACCCTCCAGAAGCATCTTAAACCCTCCACCTAGTGACTCCATAATTCCTAAATGATTGAAAGACTCCAGTGGTGATTAGTAGGCCTGCTGATTATCTTGGTTTCACAAAAGACTCCACTGGGAGACCAGCCTCCATAAAAACATCAACCATAGTAGAAGCAACAAGTAGGGTTAAGATGCTTGGTCAGAAAACAACATTCTGGCTTCAAGAACCATTCATACAAGAGCTTATCCTAACCTGGACCCACCTGAAATAGTTGACAACCCTAAGAGCATCCTCAAGGGATCTACTACACCTAAAAAATCAACTATTTCCAGCCACATCCATAGAGCTAACTCTACACTAGAAAACTTTACAGCTCTATTAGACCCACTTTTTTACCTAGACAATCAAAATAGCTTACCAAGAACTAGGTCATTCAGTGTTCTAGACCAGCCAGACCTTGATTTTCCTGTTTCATCACCTGAAAGTGGTAAGCACCTTGGGAATAGACAGACCCCTCCATCTACACCTCCTGATATATACTTCATTCAAAACTTGGGGCTCAGTCACCCTAGATCTGCTGGTCACAATATCCCTGTCATCCATATACCAGCTACCCAAGTCAATCCTTTACCTCATCAAAACATCATCATGGCAGCCTGGTATGCACCTCTAGTTTTACCCCAGCCTCTAGTGCCTTTACCCAATGATTATCAGTCAAATATCCCACACTTCACTGCAAAAGAGTATACCACAACCCAACACCATGTAGATAGGATGGAAGATTCTTTTGACTATATGGAGATAGATGATGATACAGTCAAAATGAGAATCTTTTGCCAGAGCTTAGGAGGTGATGTGAAGAAATGGTTCAAGAGCCTACTTCCTAATAGTATCCAAGACCTTCCTACTTTATATCAAACTTTCATAAACAAATGGGAGGTTAAAGCCAACTGCTAGTATGAATATTTCGTCGTAAAAGATCACTTTAGCTACGCATACCAAGTAGCACTAACATCAATAATGGCTGCAAAATATCTTTAAGTTTGCTCCATAAATTTAGATCTAAGCACAAAAGACATTAAGCAGATAAAATGTAAAATGGCTCCATGTATCCAATGAACAAGACAAGAACAATATATTTAAAAAGAATCTTATATTATATTGAAGAATGGGGCACCTGAGAGGAAAACAAGAAAGGTGTTTTCTGGTTCTCCTCAGTGGGATGGGTCCTTGGAAGTCCTCAGTGTTTCAGATCTAACATTTCTCTCTCTTATGGATATGGAAAAGCAAACATGGAACTCAATGGGAGTTCACAAAACAAAATGGAAAATGGTGACCAAGAGAAGATCCAGAGTGATCTAATGCAATGGAGGTGGTTAATGAATGGGGAAAACCCCCCTATTTATAACAAAATATTGGGGTGGTATAGAACTCAGTGCATGAATAAAATATTATTAATCGAATTCTAGAAGCACCTTTTAGGAATATTTTATTATATTTGTTGGAGGGAAAAGGATTCTTGACTTGGGTCAATTCCTTTATTTATAAATAATAAATAAATAAATAATTTATTTATCATTTTAGGGGAATGATGGGAATATAATTAAATAAATAATGGTTTATTTAATTATTTATGTATGATTTAGTCAAATTTAACTAAGAATACTATTTAAATAATGATTTAAATAACTTGTTCTTAGGAAATAATTAAATAAATAAGGATTTATTTAATTAATTTCCTTGTTTTGGGTTAAATATGACCAAATAAGTTATTTTATATGGTGAAAGCAATTTTACTTATGGTAAAATTGGTCGTACATGGTGTACTTGGGTTCATCTAATAATAATAGGTTAGATGACCAAAAAAAGGGTGTAACAGATTGCCCCCCAACGTACGAGTGTTAGGAGCAAATCGTATGACCGAAGTACGTTGTAAGAACTCAATCACTAGATATGAAAAGGGAAGTGAGAGAGAGAAGTGTAATGTTGTCTGATGTGTTAAAGGACTAGACCCTGAGGAGACGAGACTTACAGGTGAAACAAGTCTCTATGAAGTGGTACCTGTGCTAAAGGCGGCGGGGGAGGCATACCTATGCCCGCCGAGACAAAGTACAAAGAATAAGGTGCCCAAAAAACCACTAAATGCAATAAGTACAAATAAGGTGCCCGGAAAACCACGAAACGCAATAATGAAGCATGTGCTGGCTGAAACATGAGCCAGATAAATAACATGATGAATCCCACATACATGTGATGCCTAGAATAATCGTCAGGACTTATACAATAATATGGTAGTACATGAGATACAAATACACCCAAATGCCCCCTACACATGGGGAAGGGCTCGTAGAATTTGACTTATACGTGCAAATGGAAGAAGCGCCGTAAGCGGTGCAGGCTGATATCATCAAATGGGAGGAGCTGCATCAGGGGCGGAAATGAAGTCAGCTGGGCATGTGGGGGGCTACCTGCAGGGCCACCCCCTCATGAAGGTTGAGATGTCTCACACATGCCCGGGAATCACCAATAGCTACTATTGCGTTACTGGACCATCAAGTGTATATATCCCGATCATGCTGGAAAGAGCTCGAACCAATGGTACACTGCCCCCTAGATCTGGTTTCTTGAAGAAATGAGCTGATGTCGATAGGATTAGATCTGCCATAAGTGAGGCAATAAGGGAACCCCAACTAAGGCACGAGGGAAAAGAGTAGAGTGACGGACAAGTAGACACTGATGATGATGATGGAATGATGAAAGGTCCAAAGGGGACCCGAAAAACATGAGTACAAAATGGTAGCTCATGACGGAAAGCGACACGAACAAAAATATGGAGGCTAAGTGGTGCCCCAAGGAAAAGTGTTGTAAGTGAGGCAATCCGATTTGGAGAAGAGGGAAAGAAAGACTTCGTGGACAACATGTGTCATGGTGAAGTATTGAATGATGAAAACAAACATATGGTGGCTATTTACAAGGAGATAAAACATGCATTTCGAGTGGGAAATGCTAAGGGTAATATCTTTTAAGATAGAGTGCATTATGAGGATTAGGAAGGGGATGGCCTTCAAAATCCTCTAAAATATATTCTCCCTTCCCGAGATCTTTACTGATAATATAAGTACCTAGCCATAATGAGTCTAACTTCCCATGACCAAGGGTATCGTGGGCCTGGTCGTATACTAGAACAAGGTCACCTTCATGAAAAATGTGAGGGTGGAATTTTCGGTCATACTGAGCTTTGGTTCACTTTTTGGCCGCTTCGAGAGTTTGAAATGCAACACGACGGTCTTCAAAGGCATGCTCAAGCATGATAAGTCATTGTTAGAGATGTTGGGTATCAGGGAGAAGTTCGACGGCCAAGTGAAGGGAAGGGATTTTACACTCGATTGGTAAGACGACCTCCTCGCCAAAGACAAGGTGGAAAGGAGTGAAACCGGTGGCGGTTTTAACAGAAGTACGATAGGCCCATAGAGCAGGTAATAGCATGAGATGCCAATTGGTTTTTTGTTTATTCACCGTTCGTTGGAGCATGGTCTTAAGAATTTTGTTGACCGCTTCAACTTGACCATTACCTTGGGGGTAATAGGAAGATGAATATTGGTATTCAAAACCCAATAGGGAGGAGAGCTCATGCCAAATCTGATCTTTGAAATGTCGTACATGGTCTGAGACTAACTGTTTTGGAACGCCGAATCGGGCAATGACATGGTTAAAGAAAAAGAGGGCTGCAGGTGGTGGCCGTGTTGTTGAATGTAAGCATAGCTTCGGCCCATTTAGTGAAATAGTCAACCGCCATGATGATATACTTGTCGTTACCAGCAGATGGAGGTCAACATTCCATGAAGTCGATGGCCCATTTGCAAAAAGGACCAGATGTGATGACAGGATGGAGAGGGGTGGGAGGAGCACGCGCCTTGGGGGCAAAATGTTGGCAATTGGAATAGTGTTTGACTGCTTCAATGCAATCACTGAAGAGAGAAGGCCAAAAATACCCATCACGCATGATTTTTTGGGCGGTGGCGAGGCTGGAGAGGTGGCCACCACAAGCACCACTATGACAGGCATTTAGGACTTGCTCGGCTTCAGCGTGGGTGAGGCAACGACGAAGGACAGTATCTACGCCATGATGATAAAGGTCCTCGCTGATGAGAAGGTAGCGAGAGGCTTGGTGTCAGATACGTTGTCGAGCATCACGATCAAGGTGAAGGGAAAAATTTTGAGTTCGCAAGTAAGTAAGGATGTCACTGTACCAAGGATCATCGGTGGTGATGGAAAACAAATGTTCATCGGGAAGGGCGTCATTAATTGGAGTATCTTGTGTTCGGGTAGGAAAATCAGAAATGAGTTCAGCTAGGACTAAACCTTTCTTAATTTTTGGGGTGACAAATTCAAGGTCGAATTCTTGGAGAATAACGAGCTAACGAGCGTACTTCCCACTGAGGATGCGGCGACTCAAAAGGAAATCCATGGGGTTGGAATCAGTCACAACCTTGGTGGAATGCATGAGGATATAATGACGTAATTTTTGGACTGAGAACACGACAGCGAGTGCTAATTTTTCTTCATGCGAGTAGGACATAGGTGGACCAACAAGGTTCTTACTAACATAATAGATCACATGTTCAACACCGTTATCATCCTCTGGGGTAAGGACACCAGCAACCGAATAGGTGGAGGCGGAGATGTATAGAATGAAATCTCGTTCAAAGTCAAGGGGACGAATCAAGGGAGCAGAGGTGAGAGCATGTTTGAGGGCATCAAAAGACTCTTGAGCATATGTATCCCAGACAAAAGGGTTGTGAGATCGAAGAAGTCTAAGGAAGCCGTGTGCAGTAGTGGCGTAGTCAGGAATGAAGTGGCGAAGAAAATTAGCTTTGCCTTGGAGACTTTGTAGCTATCGTAAGGTACGAGGTAGAGGAATTTCAAGAATGGCTTGAACCTTCAAAGGGTCGAGAGTTATCCTGTCTTTAGACACGATGAAACTAAGGAGACGAATGGCGGGAACACAGAAGACACATTTCAAAGGGCTAAGGCGAATGTTATACTTGCGGCATTTGAGAAAAATGGTGCGCAGGTCATGAAGGTGCTGCGCCCGATGTTTAGAACGTGTTGTGAGGTCGTCTAAATAGGCAAGAATAATATGGGCTAAGTCATGGAAGCAATAATACATGGCTCGTTGAAAGGTGGTGCCGGCATTTTTAAGGCCAAACGACATGACTTGGTAGGCAAAAGTGCCCCACGGACTAATGAACGTAGTTTTAAGTTGATCAGCATGACAGATAGCAATTTGGTTGTACCCGGAGAAGCCATCCATAAAGGAGAGAATCTCGTGCCCTGCACACTCATCGATGATTTGGTCAATAAATGGTGTGGGGAAGTTGCCTTTTGGACAAGCTTTGTTCAGATCGCGAAATTCGGTGCAAACACAAATGGTGCCTTGTTTCTTGAGGACGGGAACGGGGTTAGACACCCAAGTGGTATATTTAATGGGGTAAATGAAGCCAGCCTGCCGGAGCTTATCAATTTCAGCTTTGATGGCTTCACTTCTAGAAGGATGAATGGGTCTCAAATTTTGATGAACGGGAATGGCATCGGGCCATGTGTCGATGTGATGTTCAACAATGGCAGGATCGAGTCCGGGCATTTCGGAGTAGGACCAGGCGAAAACATCATGGAATTCTTTGAAGAGTTTCGTGTAGGCTTCAATTTCTTTCAGGGTGCATTGGGCACCCATGGTGATATGTTCTTCAATACCTGGCTTGACAGAAATGTCAATTTTGATGGTGGGAGAGATGTTAGCCATATTGCCTTCATCGAAAGCGTCAGGTGTAGGAATGGGGTTTTTGAACCAATCAACTTTATTAGGAATGAAGTCTTTGGATTCGAGGGCATATTGGTTATGGGATTGCTGTGGGAGGAAATATGCACGATGGTGCATATCATCCCATGGAAAGTCAGGATTGGTCATGGCTTCCATGATATCTTCATCGGACTGGAAGATGGGAAGAGAGGATGGAAGAGGTTGGCCCGAGGATGTAGAGGGATGAGACTCTTGAGAGTGATGGGAAGGGCTCATAGGTATGATGTCATGTGAGGTGACAGAGTGGGCAGTTGAATAATGAGGCGAAGTGTCGGGGGAAGGTACTAAGGGGTTGGTATCCGAGAATCGTGGTGATGAGGAAAGGTAGGAAATGGTAGCGGAAGTGTCGGTCATTTCAGTATCAGGAGGAGAAATGGTAATTGTGGTAGACAGGTGGTCTAGAGTGAGGGAAGAAGGATTACGAGCGAGGGCAGCTTCGAATTGGCGGTATGTGGCTAAAGAAGAATGATACTCGTCAAGGCGGGGACAAAGGTGGGTATAGTGTCCATAGAAATTTCATAAAGAACAAGGGTGATTGGTGCGCAAGTTCTTAAGTTTCGGGGTAGAATTTGGTATAGTGACATGGATTTCTGGGATGTCTGAGTCTGGAAATGGTGAATTAACCATGGTCTTGAGAGGGGGTAATTCAGGACAGGTATGAGTGGCATGACCAATGACATCACATAGAGCACACTGGATGGAATTCTTGGGAGGTCAAGGAGGGGTAGGGTTGGGCAGGGAAGGTTTGTCCTTTGATGCCCCCCTGCAAGCTTTGTTATTTTTACTTGAAGCAGTGGCAATAGGAGGCGGTGTTTGTTGAGGGGACTAAGGTACCAGCCTAGCAAAAGAGGTCGTGGGGATTGGTTGAACTGGGGTCAAAGTAATATATGGTTTAGGTTGACCGGGCGGAGTGGGGGCGGGAGGGTCAAGATACCAGACGGGTATACCCAAGGTCAAGTTGGGGAGGGATAAGGTGGCCAAGGTAGGGACCGAATAAGCTCTGGGAGCTGGAGCAAGAAAAGGGATCTGACCAGCATGGAAATGGCCAGGAGGAATGGTGCCAAGGGGGTTGATTTCGAGTGAAATCGACCCAGGAGGAGTGGCTATAGAAGGAGATTCAGCAGGAAGAAGGGTGGATAACGGGGGCGAAGGGCTAGAAGCTGGTTGAGGTGGGGGTTGCTCACTAGCCAAAGTGGGTTCCGTAAGGTCAGCCCAAGATGATTGTATCATGCAAACGTTCGCCAAGCTAGGATCAGATACAGGAAGAGGGGGAGGTCCAGGAAAATTTCCAAGCAAAGAGGAATCTTTGTAGACGCCAGGGGAAACACTGGTCAAAGCATCGACGATGGGCTTGTTTGGGATAGTAAAGATGGTGGACTCAGGGGAGGTCTGAGATTTGGGTTCATGGTAAGTCAACTGGTCAATGGTGACAATCTTGCCATTATGGGGGAAGAACATCTTGTGGTGGACTGCAGATGGGACGACGGACATGGCATAGGTGTAGCTACGCCCCAACAGGATTTTGTAGTCAAGAGGAGCATAGATAACTTTAACGTCGACACAAATAGTCTTGCTGGAAAGGGTGATAGGACAGTTACGGAATAATCCAATGGGTTGGGAGGCATGGCCATCCCATGCACGAAGGGTGATGGTTGAAGGGGCCAGCTCAGGTGATCTGAGTTGTTTCTAACCGAAGTGGACATTACACAGGTAGATGCCCCCTCATCAACAATGCACCGAGCAACATGGGAATTTTGAATTTTGACTGGGATTTGGAAAGCAACTGAAGGAAGAAGAGGGGGATGGTCTGACTGATGGGCGTCGAAAAAAATCAATTGATCATCCACAGGATCTATAGCGCCCACGGCAGATAGTAGAGCCTTCTAGTGAGAAGGACATGACTGGAGGAGTTCTAGTGTTGAAATGGCAGGAAGAGATTGTGCCAGATCATCTACTATGCTATATGAAAGGGCAGCCTGACCAGAGGCACCATTTTGGCGTAATGGTCTCTTAGGAGTCTTGGGATGAACCTCAGCTATGGGTGGAGGGAGTTGCAAGGGACCATTGGGTGTCGATAGAGGCTCTATAGGACTTGATGAGGGAGACTCGGAGACAGACGGAACTGGAGGTGTGGAATACTAACAAGACCAAGTTTGAAGGTTCAGGTCGATGGTGAGAGGGGGGTCAGAGGCTGTTGAGCTAATTTATGTACCTAAACTAACACAATTATTTATTATCAATCCGGGTTGTTTATGCTTTGAGGCAAGATCACTATATGTGAAGATCAGATATAATCAACCTTGAAATGGGGCAGTAGGGGAGGAGTGTTGTCCCCGTACGGTGGCCTGAGAATTCCACAGCTGTCGCATTTGTGGTAATAAGGGACAATCATGAGTGTAGTGACCATAGACACCGCAACACGAACAGGGATTATTGGTGCGAAGTGGCTTGTCCGGCTTGGACGGAGGGCTCGGTGGCTAGTTGGCAGTGATAGAGTCAATATTGGAAGGATTGGGTCCATTGTTACCAGAAGCGGATTGGTTGCCACGTCTCCTTCTTTGAGAAAGAGGAACATTAGGTGCCCCCGGCTGTGTAAATACTTGTCCTGGAGGGGGTAGTAAGTGTGGTTGCGGGGGTGGAAAAGGCGAGGGAGTGGGAGGTCAAAATGCTGGAGGAGCTGCGACACCAGGTTGCGGATATGGATAAGGTGTAGGGTGGGAAAAAGGAGGAGGCATGCCATAGCTTGAATACATGCTACCTGGAGGGGAAAAAACGCTGGAGGGGCTAGCCCCTGGAGGAAAACCATGGCCCGGAAGGGGTTGGGTAGAGGAATGTGACAGGGCTCCAATGATACCATCGGTAGAGTGAGATTCCCCCGAGGCATTAGGGCCATCAGGTTTGGGAAGGTCAGGAAGGACGGTATAAACATAACTAGATTGGGCGTAGATAAGGTCATACTTCAGGGCTATCTGGAGGGCGGCTTGTTCGGTTTGAGGAAAATGGGATGCGACATCTTTGCCAATGGGAGGTAAGAGGGAGTGAAGGAACCAGTCCATATTAACCCAATCTTCAAAGGGAGGAGCTCGACATAAGCTTCTTCTGTGCTGCCATTCCTAGACATGAGCAGAAAGGCGAATTGAGGAGGATTGACGGAAGGAGGTTAAAATCTCAGTACCAATTTCGTATCGGAGAGGGAGTTGGAAATAAGATAAAAAGGCTTGGGCAATGGTTGCAAAAGTGGTATGGGAGGAGGTGGCATGTTCAACATACCATTTAGAAGCTTCGCCTGTAAGCGTGCGTTGGAATAGTCTAAGACAAATAGATTCGTCAGTGATGGAATTGGAGGAACACCACATATGGAAGGATCAGATATGATTGGAGGGATCCTCAGTAGTAAGGCCTTCGAACTTGGGAATGTCGGAGGGGAGCTTGGTTGGCATAGCAGGCCAACTAACATCATGGCAGATAGGGTCATTAATCAGCTGATTGAAGTCGGGGAGACTAAGGCTGACCATATAAGGAAGTAATGGGGCAGTCAAGGTAGGTCCCGAGGTGGTTCCACTGGAAACAGACCCAGCAATAGTACTGGGGTTGGTGCTAGTAGTAGGCCCTGAAGTGGACATGGTGAAAGTGACAGGGGGGGAACCAGGACTAGGGGGAGAACCCGAACAATAAGAGGAAGAGTCGGAGTGCAGACTTGGGGGAGGACTTACTCGACGACGACAGGAAGGAGGAAGTCGACCAACCAGAAATTAAGGGTGAAGGCCAAGAAGTCTCCGGGAAAGGTGTCATGGGGGCGCAATGATGACAGGAAGAAGGAAAACTGACAAGGGCAGGGAGGGAAAAAATCAAGTGAGGTCAAGGGCAGAAAAGGTGTAGTGACAATTGATTTTAAAGTCTTTGCCAGGCGGTGTTAACCAGGCACTTCTGCACTTAGGGTCAGTGTGTGGTGTGCGTTAATTTTAATTTTTTAAACCTAGACATTTTGAGAGTAAAAGAAAAAGCGTGCTGCGTAACTGAAAATAAATCTGCAGTAAATAAGACTAAAAGTACAGAAAACTAACAACTAACAAGGCAGCAATCTAACCCAAGAAGGCGGGTCGCTCAAAACTAGTCTATGAGAGGGAAAAACTGGGCAAGGCACGCGAAAAAAGAGGCCAATAGATCTAAGGTCTGGAGGGACTGGGATCTAAAGGGTAAGTCTGCTGAAAAGTGGTGCAGAGAACAACAAATAAGCAGAGGCAAGGTTGCTACTAAAATAAGAGGAGATCAGCTAAAAATGGAAGAGACAAGGCAGTGGCCTTAGAAATGAACCCAAACAAAACAATATGAGGTGTTTTCGAGAGGGAGAAGAGCTGATCGAAAGGGATCTGAAAAGGAGGTATCAAATCAGAGAAAAATAGGGATGAAACTCTGGAAATGCAAAATTCTGAAACAGCAAAGACTCCTCCACAAAAACTGGAGGGTACTAGAGCACGAAGGGGAAATATTCCCTCTTATTTGAGTGAAGAAGATCAGAAACAGGTCCAAACGGGCAGAGACGGAGGCTGGAAAACACTGACAAAAGCTTCAGACAAACCCAGAAAAGTGCTGAAAAATTTGCAGAAAAAGTGCAGGTCGCAAATTCTGACCTATTTTCAGTCCAGGTCGCAGGTTTGGGGCAGAAAAGTGCGTCCTGAGGTTTAGGTCACACTTTTTGGGCCAATAAGTGCGACCTACAAATCCGACTGTCTCGGTGGCAGATTTCAGAAAAATGTTGTCGTCTCAGCTGCGGCTGATGTCTGTCACCTGCGCAATAAGGCCAAAAACACACGGAGTTTAAAAATTTGACTGTTTAATGGTTTTAGGGGTGAGAATCGCCATAAAAATAGGAAAAGAAAAAAAATGGAAGAGAAACACTAGGGTCTGAAACAACTGGATATGCAGGAATAGATAAAACGACAGCGGTTGCAAAAGAAAACCCGTGTGGAGTCGCCAATTGTTAGTATGAATCTTTTGTCGTAAAAGATCACTTTAGCTATGCATACCAAGTAGCCCTAACATCAATAATGGCTGCAAAATATCTTTAAGTTTGCTGCATAAAGTTAGATCTAAGCACAAAAGACATTAAGTAGATAAAATGTAAAATGGCTCCATGTATCCAATGAACAAGACAAGAACAATATATTTAAAAAGAATCTTATATTATATTAAAGAATGGGGCACCTGAGAGGAAAACAAGAAAGGTGTTTTCTGGTTCTCCTCAGTGGGATGGGTCCTTGGAAGTCCTCATTTTTTCAGATCTAACATTTATCTCTCTTATGGATATGGAAAAGAAAACATGGAACTTAATGGGAGTTCACAAAACAAAATGGAAAATGGTGACCAAGAGAAGATCCAGAGTGATCTAATGCAATGGAGGTGACTAATGAATGGGGAAAACCCCCTCTATTTATAACAAAATATTGGGGCAGTCTAGAACTCGGTGCATGAATAGAATATTATTAATCGAATTCCAGAAGCACCTTTTAGGAATATTTTATTATATTTGTTGGAGGGAAAAGGATTCTTGACTTCGGTCAATTCCTTTGTTTATAAATAATAAATAAATAAATGATTTATTTATCATTTTAGGGGAATGATGGGAATATAATTAAATAAATAATGGTTTATTTAATTATTTATGTATGATTTAGTCAAATTTAACTAAGAATATTATTTAAATAATGATTTAAATAACTTTTCTTAGGAAATAATTAAATAAATAAGGATTTATTTAATTAATTTCCTTGTTTTGGGTTAAATATGACCAAATAAGTTATTTTATATGGTGAAAGCAATTTTACTTAGGGTAAAATTGGTCTTACATGGTGTACTTGGGTTCATCTAATAATAATAGGTTAGATGACCAAAAGAATGGTGTAACACCAACCCTCGCCAACTACTAGCAGAATATATGAACCTTAAAAGAAACGTAGGAGAGAGTGTCCATGATTACACAACGATATTTAACAACATTTACAATGCTCTTCCTCCACACATGAAACCTCCTCAAGGTATGGCTCTAGTGAAATACCCCGAAGGCTTTGATGTTGACATGGCCTACCAGCTTAGGGAGAGAGATTACAACACGTTGGAAGACATGAAAAAAGGAGCAGTGAGTGTAGAGGCTAATCTGATTGAGAAAAGAGCAAGATTGAGAGCTGAGAAAATGGTAACATATAGAGATGAAAATGTAGCTTCCACGTCTAACCCAAATTATGACCGCATGTCCAAAAACATGGAAAATCTATACCAAATGATGCAAAAAATGGTTGTCACAGTTAGTAACCAAAACAGAAATAAAAACCATAACCAGAACCAAAACTTTAGAAGAAACAATGCCACTCCCAACAGACAAAGAGAATCAGATCAGCAAGTCATTCCCCCATTCCAAGAGAAATTTCTTCATGAAGATCAGGGAATCATAGAAGAGTCAGAGGGAACCACAATAAACATGTTTGAAATAGAATATTCAATCCATAACTGTTACACAGAAAAATATCACTCCCCACTCTCTTATTGGGATGAGGAATGGTTAGAAACTGAGGATTATAGGCTAGGATTTGAAAATGCCATGATGTAGGTCAGAGAACAATATGAACTTAGAAGCAAAAAGAGCCAAGAAACTGCCAAACCAAAAGCTTCTGAGGTCACCATCAAGAAAATACCTAAGAAAACTTCTAAAGCAACTGCTTAAAGTAAAAAATCAGCAGATGAGAGTTCTAGAAAGAACAAAGAAAAAGACAACCAAAACACTGATACACAAGGTAAACCAACTAGCAGCACTAGCACTGCAGTTAGTGCTCCTAATAAAACAATTTCTAACACTGGATATAACGAGAATCAACACACTGATTCAGCCACTAAGGCAGTGGCTAACAAAACAGAGTTGAACATTCCAAAGAGTCAGTCCACTTTCAATTTGGAGAGTGAGATTGCAAAAATTAAAATCTCTGTCCCACTCTCTGAGCTGGCCACTCAGGATGTATATAAAGACCAAATTTTGAAAGCGTTAAATTTAGGTGAGAACAGTGACACTGTAAATCTGAGTGATGATCAACCTGCCCTTCTGTTTGGTCCAAAGATAGAAGGAAAGTTTCAGGAAGGGGTAGTGCCACCTTTCTATATCAGTCTCAACATCCATGATAAGATTCTCCACAATGCAATGCATGATTATGGGGCATCACACAACCTGATGCCTAAAGTAGTGATGGAAAGATTAGGCCTAGAGATAACCCTTCCCTATAAAGACCTATATTCATTTGAATCTCGCAGAGTAAAGTGTCTTGGCCTGATCAAAGATATATGTGTGAGCCTTACCCAGATTCCCGCAAAATGTATGGTCATGGATGTGGTGGTGGAAGATGTGCCACCCAAGTATGGTATGTTATTATCAAGATCATGGGGAGCCAAGCTACAAGGAACAATGCAGATGGATGGGGCTTATGTCACAATCCCAATCTTTGGCCAACTTAGAAGACTTTACAGGGAGGCACAAATGAAATTCCTGGTTAGTAGCCTTGAAAATCCTGAAAATTCTCCTCTATACTCTGTACATACAGACTTGGAATCCTTTATCTTCTACAATGATGAATCTTTGGGGGGACCAGAATCTGAAAACACAGATACAAGAAGAGGTACACATGATGAAACAGAGCCAATGGAATTTAACATAATGGCTACTCTAGACTCGAAGGAGAATGATGTAGAAAACTTAGAACAGTGCACTGGAACAAAAACTCAAAGTGAACCAGAAACAAAACCCAATCAGCCAACTAGTCACCTCTTTGATTTCCACGCCCCCGATGGAAAACAAAAAAACCCACAGGCTAGTGCAGCTTCTGTAATGCAACATAATGGTGAACCCAGCTGTAGGGGAAGAAGTAATTATAAAACGAAAAAAGAACCCTTGTGGGAGATGAATTTCGATGGGTAATGCACCAAGAGAACTGCTGGATCAGGAGTGTGGATACACAACCCAGAGAGTGATTACGCAAAGATCCATGCCTGCAACCTGCACTTCAAATGTACAAATAATATTGCAGAATATGAGGCTCTTATCCTAGGCTTGACTCTGTTGAAAAAACTAGGGGCCCGTAGGATAACTGTGCATGGGGACTCTGAGCTGATTATCAAACAGGTGAATGGTGAATACACAGAAAAACATCCTAGACTAAGAACCTACAGGAATGACACTATGGATTTATTAAAAACATTTGTTGAATACGAATTGGTGTTTGTTCATAGGAGTCAAAATTTCATTGCAAACGGATTAGCTTGCTTAGCTAGTTCATACCCTAAGACTCCAAGCGACCAACAGATTATCATTCAAACCAAGTTCAGACCTGCGGTACCGGACAATGAAAAATATTGGCAGGTCTTTGAGGGCAATAAACAGATTGAAGATTTCCTGCTAGGCATAAATGAGTTTGAATTTGCTGATTCAGACTCCAAATCTGACAGTAGCTACCTAAGTGAAGAGTCCTCAGATGAGAAAGAGACACCCTATAACATAGAAATAAATGCTTTAAACGAACAGATTGGAAATCCAAACGAAGAATGTGAAAATGCAGATAGTGAAGAAGTAGAGGTGCTACAAACCAAAGATAAGAACATACCTCGAGGTCTGGCCCCTTTAGAAGACCTTTTTGACTTCGATGATGTAGCGAAAAAGCCCACTATAGAGCATGCAGACTCTGATGTCGAGGAATGTAACATAGGCACTGAAGATAAACCCAAGATGATCAAATTGGCTAAGTACCTGCCTGCAAACATGAAAAAGAAATACATTGACCTATTCAAGGAATTCATTGATGTGTTTTCTTGGAGTTATGAGGACTTAAGGGCTTATGACACAAACATCATACAACATAAAATACCCTTGAAAGAAGATCAGAAGCCCTTTAGACAAAAACTTCATCGAATAAACCCAAAAAAATTGCCTGCAATGGAAAAAGAGATTAAGAAGATGTATGATGTAGGCATAATTGTGCCTGTGAGGTTCTCTGATTGGGTATCAAACCTAGTGGCTGTGAGAAAAAAAAAAGTGAGATCAGATTATGTATTGATTTCAGGAATCTTAATAGAGCCTCACTCAAAGACAATTACCCTTTACCAAAAATGGAACACATCCTTCAAAGGGTAGTAGGCTCAAAAAGGATCTCCCTGCTGGATGGTTTTTCAGGTTACAACCAAGTCCTAGCAATCCCAGGAGACCAACTCAAAACAACCTTTACCACCCCATGGGGCACTTTTATGTATGTAAATATGCCTTTTGGGCTGATGAAAGTTGGTGCAACCTTCCAAAGAGCAATGGACATAGCTTTCTTAGATGAAATAGGATGCTTCATTGTCATCTACTTGGATGACATAACAGTCTACTCCAAGACTGAGGAAGAACACCTAGAGCACCTGAGAAGAGTGTTTGAAAAATGCAAAAGGTTTGGTCTATCACTGAATCCTAAAAAGAATGTATTTGGGCTGCTAGAAGGAAAAATCCTTGGCCATATTATATCTGAGAAAGGTATTAGGATATATCCACAAAGAATTGAGGGAATACTGCAAATCACACACCCAAGAAACATCAAAGAGTTACAGTCCTTCATTGGGAAAATCAACTTCCTCAGGAGGTTTATTCCCAACTTAGCTGAACACCTTATAAATATGACTAACATGCTGAAGAAAGGTGTAGGAGTTAAGTGGAGTGTTGAAGCTAAGAAATATTTCGAATCAGTAAAACGTGCACTTACCCGGGTGCCTGTCCTAATCAGCCCTGATTTCTCAAAGGATTTTCTAATTTTATCATTTGCATATGAGCATACAGTAGCTGCAGTTCTGCTGCAGAAAAATCCAGAGGGAATGGAACAGCCCATTTCCTTCTTTAGCAAAGCACTCAGGGATGCACCCTTGAAATACAACATAATGGAAAAAAAGGCCTATACCTTAGTCAAGGCCTTGAAAGACTTTAGGGTGTACATTCTGCATTCCCACACCATAGCCTACATGCCTAGCATAGTGGTCAAAGATATCTTGTCCCAAGACCCAAATGGGAAGAGGGGCAAATGGATTACTGTGATCTTAGAATACGACCTTGAGATAAAACCCACCAAACTGATCAAAGATCAGGGCTTAGCTCAACTAATGGCTGAATAAAATCTACAATCCCTTGACATTAACATGGTAGATACCTTGGATGAGCAGCAGGGATCGCCTGATCCCACTGTTGAAGAGAAGTTTCAGAGCTGTCCTTGGTATTCCAACATTCTGTATGTGCTTACACACCTCAATGCCCCTCCTGAACTATCAAAGACCAAGGCCAGGTTCTTAAAGCTAAAAGCTAGAAGCTATTGCGTAATGAATGAAGGCTTATACTGGAAAAGTGAAAACGACCTATTGCTTAAATGTTTGCCTGAAAATGAGGCAGAGAGGATTAAACAAGAATTCCATGCAGGAGAGTGTGGAGGCCACCTGAGCCGGAAAGCCACTGCAAAAAAAATACTCAGGGTTGGCTACTATTGGCCTACACTCTTCAACGATATCCATAATATGGTAATTTCCTGCCACAAATGCCATATTTTTGAAGGCAAAAGAAAACTCCTCCCCTTACCTCTACAACCCATCACTGTTGAAGGTCCCTTTCTGCAATGGGGCCTAGATTTTATTAGGGAGATTCACCCTTCTTCTTCTGCACAACACAAATGGATCCTAACAGCCACAGACTACTTCACTAAGTGGATAGAGGCCATACCTACTAGGAATGCCACAGATTCAGTCATCATTAGTTTCCTAGAAGGTCATATCCTCTCTCGGTTTGGCTGCCCAAGGAAAATAATCACTGATAATGCTGTTGCTTTTGGATCCAAGAAAATGGTTGATTTTTGTCACAGGTATCAAATAGCACTCAGTCATTCAACTGCCTACTACCCTCAAGGTAATGGATTAGCTGAATCATCAAACAAGAGCCTGGTGACCATCATCAAAAAGCTGCTGGAAGAGAACAAAAAGTCATGGCATAACAAGTTAGTACATGCTTTGTGGGCTGACAGGCTTACAATAAAGAAATCCATTGGCATGTCACCTTATCAGCTTGTCTATGGAATAGAAGCAGTGTTTCCCACCAGCCTTGGAATACCAGTTATTAAACTTGTCCAAGAGATTCAAACAGAAGAAGACAGTATGGTGAGAAGGATAAGCCAGACAATTCATCTCCAAAAATCAAGGGAAGAGGTCTACAACAGAGCAGTGAAAGTTCAGGAGAACATAAAGAGGCTATTTGACAAAAGAACCAAAGCTGCTGATTTCAAAATTGGAGATAAAGTTCTGAAGTGGGACTCAAGGAGAGAGGACAAAGGAAAGCACAACAAGTTTGACAGTTTGTGGCAAGGTCCATACATCATCCAGGCCACTATGGGTCCAAATTCCTTTTTTCTACAGGAGTTAGATGGTACAGAGCTGTTTGGGGGTCCTGTCAATGGCAGGATGCTCAAACACTACTTCTGTTGATTTCCAATTTCTAGGTTCCTTTTCCATTGTACATACCATTGTAGTGTTTGTTTTCAAAAAAAAAAAGATATAAAAACAGAGAAAGGGAGAGGTTCAGACATGCTCAAAAAATGAACCTCCGAAGTGCAAATATTGGCTCTAATATGATCAAAACCTGAGCCAAAGAAAGTAAAGATAGCTGGCTCAAACATGCCCAAAACCTAGACCAGCAAAGAAGAAAGAAGAAGCAGCTCTAGCATGCCCAAACCAGAGCTAAAGGAAGAAAGGAAAGTGACCCTAACAAGCTCAAACATGAGTCATGAAGAGAAGAAGGATGCTTCAAATTTCAGATCTCAAGCCTTCAAATTTTTTTTTTAGTTTTCTACAAGTTTCTGTCCATGTGCAACTATCCTTATGCCTTGGATCAACAACAAACTAGACTGTCTAATCCTAGCTTGACTATTTTTAAATTTCTATTGTAGAATGTAGAGAAGAAATCTTATGGACAGTTTAATCCCAGCGGATATTAGATTAGGTAGCGAAACATGTGAGACCAACAGTCTAATATGGTCTCATGGAGCAATAAGGGTATATTTATAATAGGTTTATTTTCTGTTTATAAAAATAAATTATGTAAAGGGTCTGCTAGTCCAAATGCACCCTAGAAGAAGAAAAAATGCTAGGATTGTAGGATGGGTAGGTAGATTCTTGGGATAATGTTTCTGCTAATTGATGTCTTCAAAATTGTGGCAGCTAAAAACCAAAGAATAAAGGTGGCTCAAGAAGCAGGCATCTGGCCTACACCAAAGATCATTTTCTGAATTCTTGACTCCTTCAAGAAGAAGCCATCCCCATGTGGAGCCACTGTTAGTGCCTTATAAATTCCTTGACAAGAAAGCAAGGGGGCTAATTAGTTTTATGAGTGTTCAAGGAATGCATTTCCCTTGAAAACACATCATCCTTGAAGCCTTTTCATGTTCCCTACCCTTTGACTATTCCCCTCTGTTGTTCTTGAGTAAATAAGCCTCACTGATGATAAAAAATTGTGCTCCAAAAGGCCTTTATTTGCCTCTTGTATCCCTGCAGATTGTCCCATTTCACCCCTTTTTCCTCTTTTAGAAATCCCCTTTCCATCCCAAAATTTCCCCCTTAGTCCTCATAAATCTCCCCAAAATCCCCTTTGAATTCTTCCCTTACCCTTTGTTTGGCCAATTTCCCCTTTTTTTTTCCCTTTATCGTTCCCCTTCCCAACCCCAAATATTGCATGAAAATGGGCAAAAAACCCACTTTTTAACTTTATAATAGGGCTTAGCCCCTTTTCCACCAGCCCCGCAAACCACTTCCCCATTTGCATTATGCCCAAGACCAAGCGCTTAATGCCTTGGGTGCTAGTCGCAATCGCAACTTGCAAACAGGCGCATTCCTTTGCTAAACGTAAAAACTCCGATGCGATTGGGTTTGGCGCATAAGTTCTCCGCCGTTGATTCCCCCATTGATCAGACGGCTCAGCACTAATCGCTCCATCGCAATCACATCGCATGCCCTCCTTTGCATCCATCGATTGCGATCCCCTGATCCCATCCCAGTCGTCCATTAATCCTCGATCCGACGGCCCGCGCTCTTCTGCCCCAATCGCAATCGCATTTTCTAATCGCAGTCACCTTCTGCCCTTTGCGATTGCGATTATCCCGATCAAATCACAGCCGTCCATCTGTTCCACAATCCAACGGCCATCACTTGATCACCCCCATCCCTCCAATCGCAATCGCATTTCTCAATTGTTATCACTTTCCACCCTTTGCGATTGCGATCCGTCGATCCGATCTAGACTTTCCATTTAAGCCAAGATCCAACGGCCAGGAACCAGTCACACCATCTTTCAAATGGATTTTCAAAACCCCTGTTTCTCCCCTCTTATTTAATTGTAGCCGTCGATTTCCTCCTGAGATTCGACGGTCCTAAAAGAATCATCCTCCACCCATGCCGGGTCCCACCTCGTACGATCATTTCCATCGCATTCCATTGCATTTCATTCATTTCCTTTGCATTATCACCTATGCACAAAATTTTGTATTTTGCACTAAATTTTAATGTTTCATATTCACTCTGCCCATTTTCATATACGATCCCACTGTTTAATCTCTGCCATTGATCTTCGTCACCAGACCATGATCGAATGGTTCACGCTCATTTCTTCACCGAAAACCTATTAGTCGAGGTTTACACCATAATACCGCATTATTCACCATTTTTTTATCCAAAGACACCATTCTACCACTGCCACACTATCATTCTACCCGTCCTCCATAGCCATTCCCCCCTTTATGCATGGATTTCATAACTAAGTGGTGTGTTTTTGCAGGGTATGAGCGGTGGAAAACTGCCATGATTCAAAATCTCTGTACAGTCACAGAGAAAAAGAAAAGGACTGTGTTCAAGAGCCAATTTCAGGAAGAAAGGTCTAAGAAGACATATGACAGGGCTTACATTAAAGGAACATAGTTTAAATTCTGTAAATCTTCTCCAGAGCCATTAAAGCTCAGATTTCACAGTCAGAAGCAAAGCGTGGAAGCGACAAAGAGTATCAGTAGAGTAGCAGAGAGTTCAAGGGATGTAACAGAATATTTTGAGCCTTTTTCAGGGATTTAGAGGCAAAGTACCAGACTAAGGACCCCGGGGATCACACGGAAGGCTCAGCGCACAGAAAACAAAACTATCAGGTTCTCACATCAGCAGGTTCTTCTAAAGGACAAAGCACCCATATTGTTTCCATATTTTACTGTGTTCCTGAAGAAAGTTCCGCCCTGATCACAGTCTGAAGCTGCCAGAGCATTTGTTATGAAGTATGGCCGACGTTAGCGTCATTATTTCACTTTCTTTTTCATTCACCAAAAGTACTACAGAGTACTGCAGCCAGGTACATTGGAGACATACCTGGGGTAAATGGAAGCCTGACAAAGACCATTCTTTCCTCCAGAGAGTACCAGAGATAAATGCATAGGGTCTAAATAGAATGGGCTTCGGCCCTCTTTCTATTCTGAGTTTAATGCTGCATTTAGTTTCCACCTACCTCCTCTGCTCATCTTTCAGCTATAAAAATCATGAAGAAACTCATTGTAAAGGTTGTTGATCAGTTATCAGAGAATTGTAAGTAGTTTCTTTTAAGACAAGTTCTCTGTGTAAAGTTGTAAGATAGGCTGAGGAATACGATTTCAAACTAAGTATTCAACTATTGGAAATGTTGTTCTTGACTAGTATTGCTATTTAATATGACAAGCACATTTCTTTGGATCCTGATCTAAAGCAGCGGTGATGTTTTCCTATCTCTGTGTTTTAATTCATTTCATTTTGTTTCTACTGGCTTGCATCAGAATATTGGCATAGGATTTACCCTTGTTAGTACCTTATGTTTCTGCTCTCCTTGCCTTCGATGTTTTCTACTAAATATGTTATCTAAGAATTTATTTCAGTTAATTTAACCAGTGTGGTGGATGTTATTGCTTTCTCTCTGATGTATGAATTGAATGAATCAGTTCTTAGATGTTCTGGTTGGGATTTAGCTGGAAGATTTGGGAACACTGGGGATTAGAGTTAGCCCTGTCCACTAGGATCCTTATGTGACCAGCTGGTCTTTAACTGTGCATCCTGAATCTGTGTTGTCTCCTCCTCTCCTACCATTCCATATCACACTATCATCTTTAAGATCCAACGTTTTAGATGACTAGCCCAATTGGAATCCTGCATATTGATTAGCAAGAAAATCCTTTCCTGACTCCATTGCCCAATGGTTTTGAATGCTTCCTGGAATATTTCACCTTTGCCTAAACCATTTTTGCTCATCATGTCTCACATTGAACCCTTATTTCCTGATAACCAGCAACCAAACAAACATTCAAACAAGCAAACCTTGTGCCCATAACTAGCCTAACATCTTAAACTTTGAGCTTCAAAGACATAAAACATGTGCTTATACAGAGAGATCCCTCTTTGGACCCAGGAGGGCTAGATCCCGAGGTCTGAAAGTGGTTTGATGTTGTCTCATCTTTTGGTCTTTCCAATCTGGCCAAAACATGGAAACCCCAACACACCCATCCCATTCATAACACTGAGTCCCTCCACTTGCAAAGGCTGACATTTCATTTCCATCCTTCATCTCAATTTGACATCAGCCCAAAGGTTTTTCAAAACCAAGTTTAAATATATCAGTAGAGGGTTGTCAGTGAGTTGTTAGCCTGTCACTCATTCTCATACACCTATCCCTTCATCTTCTCATCCTCCCATTCCACCTTCACCATCACACCCCACTAGTCATGCATCACCATCCACTCACATACCCTCACCTCATGATGATCCTCTTTACCTCACCATCATCTCATGGTACTAGTGCATAAAACAGTGAGGGAGATGGAAATAAAGAATCAAACAACGAGGAAGAAAACAATGATGCAAATGTCAATAAGGAATATTCCAGTGAGGAAGAAAACAATGAAAAAACAATTAGTGAGGAAAAGAGAAGTGAGGGCAGTGAGGCACATATCAGTGAATCAGATGGAAATGAGGCAGAGAGCACTAAGGATGATGGCAATGGGTCAAAGACCAATGATGAAAGTGGCAGTGAGACAAATGACACTGAGATGGCTGATGTTCAACCTTTTACTTTGACCTAATAGAGGGGAAATAGGCATGTTTTTTCTACTCTTAAGAGGTAAGGGGCCATGCCTTCTACATCAACCAAACAACTTGACAAAGGTAAGGAAAGGGTCATTGATGAAGAAGAAGAAGAAGAAGTATCTAGGAAAAGGCCAAGGACAATTGGACTGAATAAAGTCTTAGCCAAAGAAAATGAGGAAAAAGACAAAGAAAAACTTGACATTATTTTTTATGCATCCCTACAAGCATCCCAAACATGATCAGTAAGAAAAATCCAAGTTTTGTCACATTTTTGAAGATTTTGAGTTTTTGACTGTTTTGAAGGGCCAAGTGCGTAATGCCACTGATGTTGCGCTCTTTTTTGGGGCACCCATTGGAGTAAAACTTGCAATTTTCAGAATCCTTAGACTACGGACATCACCCTCACAAATTTTTAGCTCATTTGGAGTAGAACTAATCCTCCAAAAGTGCCAAAACATGCAAAAAATCAACTTTCTGCTCTATTTTTAGAGCTGGCACTGCACCCTGAGCAGTCTTGGGAGATTGTATTTTTTAGGAGGTAAGTTGACACCAAATTGCAAACTAAATATATATTTGGAAAGTAGACAAGATAGGATTTCCAATGAGCTATCCTGGAGATCATTTGGACACCAGGAAGGCCTTCAAAACTCAGCTGTAAGAAGACCTATTTTTCCTATTTTGGCGATGCGCCCTTGGCCTTGGCACTGTGCCCTTGCCAAAAAGTTAACAAAAGGCACTTGGAGTTAATGAAAAAGATATTTTGAGGGTTTTTTAAGAAAATCACTCCAGAGTTAGCTAAGGAGTTATGTTAGCATTTATTTTTGCATTTATTAAGTCAGGATATTTGTGCCTTGGTTCTTGCATGGTCTCATTGGACAAAAATGGCATTTATGATGTAATTAATGAAATTTTGGAAACATAGCTAAGGTTTTGGTCCTCCTTTTCAAGTTAAATACTTCATGGAGGCCTCATTGTAGTTGGTTGATTGTTAAAATCAATACATAGACTTGGAGTTGAGGAGAAATTGGCTTTGGAGTGTTATGAATGCTTTGGTTTGGATGATAATTGAGCAACCACACTTGTAGGATTCATGAGCATGGCTAATGGTGATGTCTTTCTAAATTAGTGCTTGTTTTCTTATGTTTTCATTTTGTTTCATATTTCTCATGCAATAGAAAAGAAATTTTAGGTTAAGAAATGTTGTTTAGAGGCACCTTAGCTCTGTTTGCTTTCTATTGCTTATATGTTTTCCTCTGCTAGGTTAGATTAGAGAATTCTTAGTTCCTCTCTAATTCCACTAAGCTTTTTGTATCTCAAGAATGATTTAATGGAGCTAATTCCAAAGTAGTTTATGGTTAGCCCTGCACTTTGGTATCACTTAAACATTTTTTTGGAGGTATTTTCTTCAAAGTATTGCTAAATAGTGTTTGACTAAAGATGTTTATAGTTTGCCCTGCCCTTTTTTCCATATTGAATGGTTTCTTTGAAGTTCTTTGTAGTATGATTAAGGAATTTTAGGAGTTCCCTTCTCTTTGATCATTACTATATGTTATCTTGAATGTTTTCTTTTCCTGAAGGTGAAATCACTAGAGAAATTACAAGTTATTTCTCTTTATGGTTTGCTGGATTGTTGTCTCAATGTTTACTTGCTAGGGTTTGGTCAAAGAAGATTATGGTATGCCCTGTCTTTGGCTATTTCTTTATGCATAGTGTTATTGAAAGAATTTTCTTGTTATAGTACATGTTAAAGGATTCTTAACTTCCCTTTAAACCTACTAATCTCACAATTTATTGTTCACTTCACTCACATAAGCTTTAAAGATCCATTTGGCTTTGTTATACTTGCCCTCCGAAACAACCTTGACCTATTGTTGTACTTTTAAAGACCTTTTGTAGACTCCATAACCTAATGGTATAAACCTCCCTTACTCTATCTATTCTGCTTGACAAGCAACCCAACCAAACAAAACAAACAAACAAACCCTAATCACTATAACTAGCCTAAAATCAAAACCCTAAAATCAATCAAGTTACATATTTCACACAAACATAGAGAGAGCCCTCTCTGAGTCCAAGAAGGCTAGGTCCTAGGACTCCAAAGATTGGTTTTATGTTACCCTTTTTCAATTTTGTCTTGCCAATATGACAAATTATAGGGACCTAACATAATGGCAACTCCACTAGGGATCTGAGTGAGTAACAACTTAAATAGATCTGAGTCAGTAACAACCTAAGTATTCCTAATACCTCAGACAACCCTTGTCAATAGTATCCTCTGACTTTCCACCTAACATAATGGTGACTCCACTGGGGACTCTGAGCAAGTAACAACCTACAACCCAAATACTCCTTAATAACCCACAAATCTCCTGTCAAACTTAGATAAATCAAGTGTTAGCCAAGAAAAGTATCTGATTGATTCACCATACTAACACAATGGTGACCATACTGGAGAACACTTACTGAAAATCTTAGTGTTACATAAAGAACTCATAAAACCCAAAAACATCTTTAGATTGGTATTTTGTTGATGGTGGACAATAGGCAGCCTCAATAAAGTTGTAAATCATCTACCTGGTGACTCCAAAACTCTAAATAATCCTAAAGACTTCACTGGAGGAAGAACCTCAAACATGTCCAGTCATCCTAGAAAGAGAGAGTATTCAACCCCAAATTGGATTCAAGAATTTTTTTTTTATATATAACTATGTTCTATCCTACTTTAAGCCTGATAAAAAATACATTGATGAGGTCTACATTAATCATTGGAAAGATTTCAAACCTAAAAAATCTAAGCCTCAAATTGCAGACCATGAACATAATTATACACCTGTGGAAGACCTAGTGAAACATGAGCCTCATGGTACCTTTCCTGCTCTTGCTGAAACCTCAAACAATCATAAATCTCCTTTTTCACTACCTATACCCACAAAGACCCCAGACAGATACAAGCCTCTATTTTACCTTCTATCCTTCAGGCCCTCCCTGCAAATATTACAAAAAATCTACCCAGATATGATGGAGAAAATACAAAGATCACTGCTGAATAACACATTCAAAGTCTAGAGGATCTCCTTGACCTATTTGAGGTAGGAAAAGATGATGTGCATATCAAAATCTTTTCCCTATCATTGCAAAGAAAAGTTAAAGTTGGTTTAAGGATCTTCCAGCTACAAGAATTAGAAATTTTCATCAATTCACTCAAGTTTACCTAGATAGGTGAGCAGTCACAGGAAATGTTTCTCTCATCATAGAGGAAAAAAACCATTTAAAAAGACATCCAGGGGAGATAGTACAACAATTTTCAGCTAGGTTCAATAAGTATACGATGCAGTACCTGCTAAGATAAAGCCACCCCTAGGGTGGGCTCTCTTGCACTACCCAGATGCCTTTGACCCATAGATGGCATTCCAGATAAGAGAAAGAGACCCTTCAACACTAGAGGGAATGAAAATGATGGCAGTTGATATGGAAGCCAACATGCTGAACATGGAGTCAAAGCTAAGAGCAATAAATAAGGACAAAATAGATCAAGAGAAACTGATATCTTCAGAGATAAAGCTAGAGATGTTGACAGACACAATAAACAAAATGATGCATATGATTGGCAGGGAAAAGGAAGAGTACAAATAAGGTTGGAGCTGATTATTCAAAACAACTGGTACTATTTTTTTGGGAAGGAAAAACTCAGTCACTACAATGCAAAAATAACAATCAAAATATGCATGCTAAGCAAGATTGCAAAGAAGAAGATGCAGAAATTTGTCAAGTAAGTACTATATGCCTTCCTACATCTTGTGCTTCACTATTAAGAGAGCATTACAAGCAAGCTACAAATAGAAACAAGGAGGAATGCTCTAAAGAATCAGTCAAGGAAGAAATGGATGATATAAACCCTTTTTCAAATCTAGAAGTTCTCCCCTTAATTCATCTTGGTGTGGCTGCTAGGATTAAAAAACTAGAAATCTAGGATGAGCTAGCACCTTTTGAGTCTCTACCCTTGTGCTTCAATTCATTTAAGGTTGCTAAAGAAGAAGATATTGGCCGTAAACACTCTCCTTTTAATCCCAACTACCGTAGATCAGAAAATAAACTTATAAGTCAATATATGATGGAGCAATCTGTTGATCTAGTGTTTGTATTGGATGAAATTCCTTATATGAATAAGCTACCCAAGTATGATCAATATGATGATGACTATGTTCTCCAGACTCAAGCTAACATTAAAAAAAATTAATAACTAGTTTATGTGATAGAGAGAATCATCTTCGGCAGCTCAAACATAGTGATCAACAAATACAAATTAGCTATGAGAGTGAAGAAGAACGTGCAGAAAGTTTGGAAGAAAGGGAAGGATATTTACCTTTTTGTTATACTTTATTTCAGTTCATCAAAGACAACTTTAGTAGAATTAGAAATCAGCAGTCTTTGGGTATTATTATTAACAACAAAGAATACCTTTAGCCTTATGATTAGTCTTCACAAGAGAAAAAGAGCAACTATGTTTCTATCAAAAGAAATCAGAGAATGCCTCCTTTTTTAATAGAAGAAGAAATAAATCAGATCCTAAACATAAAACCAGCCTCTAAACTTTTATATAAAGAAGATATTTCTATTTTTTATAGTACTGACTTATCCATTGATGCACTTTCTCATGCAGAAACTGTAGAACATGTAAATATTGATGTTGTGCTACCTCCTCAAGTGGACCTATTACCAGAGAATGCCCCTAACAAAGGCCTACAAGAAGAATCCATTCCACTTAGTCAAGGTATATCAGGCATACTGGAGAAAAACATAGAAAAATATTATGAGGCTGTTAAATCATATTATCATGAAGAAGAGGTGGAATTTATTTCTCAAAAGAATCCAAAGCTTAGCAAAGTGGAGCAAAAAATAGTCTCAGATGCAAATTACTATTTTAATTCTCAAGACCCGATATTATTCAAAGATCCTTTTTTTGGCTTCTTAGAGACATATAGAGGATTAAAATATACCAAGAACAGTTTGTTGCAGAGTGTGAAGAATATTTTGAGCACTGTTGTTCAAAAACAAGTGAGGTGGGAGTGGCCTTTTGGTTTTTTCAGCATACTTAAAGGGCTGGATGAAAATCAATCATATAGTCACTTACTTGATTGGTTTCATTGGAGAAAGGGGTTCAATTAGTGAATATTCTCCTCCGAGTTAGATTAGGTTAGGTAGGCATGCAAAGAAAACTGATCTAAAAAACAAAACAAAAACAAAGAAAAGAGGAAAAAGAGGGCAGATAAAAAAAAGAGGTAAAGCTCCATACCAAAAAAGAATGTCTCTAAAAGTGTGCAAGTCCAAATGCCACTATTGTTGAGAGAGGAAAGTATTGTTCAATCATATAGCCTAATCATGATTGAACATGTATTGAATTTCTATTGATAGGTTAATAAATAAAGTTTTGCCAAACCATGTAAACTGAGCTTGTCAATAGATTAGATTAGGAAAAGATATTTGGTTTTCAATGCTAAAAATATCAACCAAAAGAGAAAAATGGGGATGCATAAAAAATTCCAAATTAAAGCCCTCATGTTCTCTAGCTTTTCTTGTACAAAAATAAAGTCTATATGTAGCTTGTCCAAAATGCCACAACTCATGACAAATCAGATTGCTTAACCCTGGTTTGGTCATGTTTTGAATTTCATGTCAATAGGTTAGAGAATGAAAATCTGTCAAACATATTAACCTTGACAGATAAGTATATTAGGTAGAGAATAAAGAGTTCATCAGCCTAATCTGAGCTCTTTGAAGTGATAAGGGTAGACATAGATAGTTTTTATGCTTTCAAAAGAAAATGATGTCAAGGGTTTTCCAATCCAAGTGCACCCAGAAGAAGAAAAAGTGTTAGGCAAAGTATAATGGGTAGGTAGAACTTGTTGGGTTTCTTGTGTTTTGGCAGGTTTGGCAATACCAAAATACAAGACAACATCAAACCACTTTGGGATCTCAGGATCTAACCCTCCTGGATCCAGAGAGGGATGTCTCTACAAAGGCAAAGAAATATATATCTTTGAAAGTTCAATTTTAAGGTATTAGGCTAGTTATAGGGCACAAGGGTTGTTGTTTTGTTTGTTTGGTTGGGAAACATGAAAGAAGGGTTCAATGTAAGACAAGGAAGTGAGAAAAGAAGAATTTTTGGCAATGGGGAGATAATTCAAAGAAAATTGAAGTCCATTGGGCAATGGGGTCATAAAAGGGTTTACTTGCAATTCAATATCCAAGGCTTTCAAATGGGCTAGTCATCTAAAACAGAGGATCTATAACGATGATAGTATGGAATGAAACAATAAGGAAATGAAGGTGAATGACAAGGAAACCTTTCAAGGTGACCAATTAGGAGCAAATCTAGGGACAGGGCATGCCTTAACCATCTATGATCGAACTCCTAATGAGGCTAACTCTTTAGATAATAGAAAACATTTAAGATTGACACAAAGTGAAGCCTAAGATCAGAGAAAGACTTTAGCATTCAATTCTTTTGACATTTAACCTAAGGGATCTTAGAAAGGCTAATTGTTGGAAAAGGACCCTAGTGAGATGAAACCAACTCTAAATCTCCTAGTTTCCCAATTCTTTTAGATAAAACCAGACAAGAACATCTGAAAACAAACTCTAAATTCATACATCACTAAGTAGGGAGAACCAACTACTATACTTGTTAAATTATCTTTAATTTGTTCTCAGATCACACAATTATTCGAAAACATCAAAGATAAGAATAGCAGGAAGCATTAGGGTACTTTACAACAGTATATCCTAAGCTAGATTACTGATTCTTATTAGAGAAATGAAATATGATGAATAACAGGGGGAAAACATTGACAAAGATAGAACACATCACCATTGATTTAGATCAGGATCCAATGAACATGCTTGTCATATTAGAAGAGCAACAATAGTTACATACATCATTTTCCAACAGCTTGATATCAGTCTGAAATCATTTCCCTATCTATTTTACAACTAATACACACAGAAATCTATCTCAAAGAAACAACTTATAATCCACGGTTATCCAACCAACAACCATTACAATGTATTTTTCATGAGTTCTTATAGCTGAAAGAGTGGTATTAGAGGTAGATAGAACTTTAAATGTCTCATTAAAACATAGGACGAAGTGTTTTGCAACCCATTTTGTCTTAATATCTCTGTATTGACTTTCAGTACCCTTTGGATGAATTAGTGGTCTTCGACAGGCTGATAATAACTCCAGAGGTATGTTTTTGAGGTACTTTATGGCTGTTTGTACTCTTTTTGTACTCTAGGAAAAGTAAGGTAGATAAATGACTTTTAGGCCTTCCATACTTTGTAACTAATGCTCTGGAAATCTTAGGACTTCTGTCAGGGTGATGATCTTCTCAGGAACTTGATGGAGAATAAAAACATTGAGAGAACTTTTCCTTTCTTGGGAAAGAACATTCTGCTGATGTGAAACACTGATATGGCTTGTTTCATGTGCTTTAGGCCTTATTAGGCATTTTTTATCATTCTCGAGGTCTTAAATATATATCTGCGTCCCTTAAACACTGGATTATAGCATTTAATCTTCAATAATGGGCTTTTAATCCCTTTAAACTGTCACTGATACTCTTTGTCGCTTCTGCTGACTCTCTGTGAATATGCAGGTTTAATGGCGCTAGAGGGTTCTGAATCAGGGTTTTATACTGATCCTTTAACAAAAAAATGATTTTAAAACCTTCTTGGGTGTCATCCCTGTGATCTTTGGCTCTGGAAAATGGTGTTTTGCACTATATTTTCCCTGTCTATGACTATGAGATAGAGTGAATTTATGCCACTGAAACCTGCAAAAAGACAACCAACTCATTATGAAAAAAAAAACATGTGGGAGTGGGAGGGATACTATGGAGGACCGAGGGAATGGTGGCACAGTAGTGAAAATGGTGGATGCAAGCGAAAGAACGGGTAAAAATCATGGCAGGATGGAGGAAAACTAGCCTAATGGAGGTCTGGTGCGAGGCAGGTTTTGGACCATCCGATTAGATCAGACTACAGTAATCAATGGACAAGATTCATTGGTAGAACCATTTGGGGAACTAGATGAAATGGGGTATGAAATTATATGGAGGCCGTTGGATTAGGTCAATCGACGGCGGAGATCGGTTGACAGGGTCCTTTAGAAGGTCAGATGATTGGAAACTAGATGGATGTGAGGTCAGATATGGGCCATTGGATTGGAGGAATTGACAGTGCATATCGTTTGATGGAGTTACTGGGGAGAAAGGGTGAATAGAGAACGAGCGAGGGTGGGATCCAACCTAAACAGTTAGATCAGATAAATGGGCAACTAAGATCTGCGGAGGAAGTGCTTTGAAAGGTTGGATGGGGATCCAAGGAAGAGTGAGATTCAATATGAACCATCTGATTAAGTCAACCGATGGTGGAGATTAAAAGGAGAAGTTCGATGCAGAGGGAAGTAAGCGGAAAACCAGAGTGGTTATCGCGCAGTTTTAAAGTGGTTTCAGATTTTTGCCAAAAAAATGCGATACCATACATCGCACGCCACGTGGCAAAGCAAAACCGCCCATATCGCGTAAATTTGAAACATTAATTCTCGGACGCAAAAATTACGCGAAATGCATATCAGTCGTTGGATGGAGGGCAGGGAGATCCGACTGTGGGGATGAGAGCACGATGTGGTAATATGCGCAGGCGGAATAGGTAGATGGGGTCAATGGTGAATTAAATCCTGACTGTTAGATCTTGGAAACGGATGGTCCAGATCTTTCGATGGGAAAGAAATGAGCAAAGCGGGGCGTGATGAGTAAAATCAATGTGGACCGTCAGATCTTCAGAATGGATGGTCAGGATCAAAAGTAGGAGTGCAAGTGTTTCAAAGGGGAAGAAGGTTAGATGGATGGGCAGAACAGATCTTAGCTGATGGATCTGTAGAATGGACGGCCAATATTTAATCAGGAAATGATTTGGGACCTGGCGGCCAGAAAAAAAAAGGGCGATGCGATTAGATTCTGACTGTCAGATCAGAAGGGGAATTAATGGCCAGGATTGAATCGGTGGGTTAAATTCGGAAGGCTAATGAGCGGAGCGTGATTGAATCTGGGCCGTTGGTTCTTGTGGATTCAACGGTCTAGATTAAATCGACAGAGTGATGATGTTGGGCTCAGAAGTGGGGTGCGATGGTGCCTTAGCCGTTGGATCTGTATGGATGGATGGTCGATATTGGATCAGGGATCGAAAATTGGAGGTGACAAGGGGATTGCACTTAAGACTTTGTGCGATGCGATTAAGCGCTGACCATCGGATCAGAAGAGATCAACGGTCCAGATTAAATTGGCTGGGGGAATGACAGAGGGCCACGAGTGGAGAGCGATTGAATCCTGGCTGTTGGTTCTTGTGGATTCAACAGTCCTGATCTTTAACCATATTTCTCTTCCTGGATCAGCTGCTACAAACATGATAGATATTAAGTCAGCAAAAAATATTCTCCCAAACAATCTACCTACCCATCCTACAGTCCTAACTTTTTTCTTCAAGGTGCATTTAGATTTGCATACCTTCTTCATCATTCATTTTTATTGAAAGCAGAAAAACAAACTAATCTAATTATACCCTTATTCCTCCGTGAGACCAAATTAAACAATTGGTCTCATAGCTTCTCTACCCAAACTAATATCTGCTAGGATTAAACTGTCTAGCAGATTTCTTTCTCTACATTCTAAAAAGGAAATTTAAAAACATTCAAACCAGGGTTAGACTGTCTAGTTTGCTATGGGTTCATGGCATAAAGATAGCTTCACATGAACTAAACTTTGCAGGAAATTGAAACCAAAATGTGAAGGCTTTGAAACTCTGAAACTTCGAAGCATCCTTCTTTTCCTTGTGACTCAGGTTTTGAGCTTATTAGAGTCACTTTTCTTTTTCCTTTCAGCTCTGGTTTTGAGCTTGTTAGAGCTGATTCTTTTTCTTTCTTCACTGGTTCAAGTTTTGGGCATATTAGAACCAGCCTTTCCCTTTCTTTGGCTTAGGTTTTGAGCTTGTTTGATCCATTTTTTCTCTCTATTTTGTATATCTTTTCTCTCTCTTTTTTTTTTTGAAACAAAACACAGCAATGGTATTTACAATGGAAGTGAACACTTTAAACTAGAACTCAGCAGTAATAATTTATGAGCATCCTGCCATTGACAGGACCCCCAAATAGATCTGTACCATCTAATTCTTGCAGAAAAACCAATGGTGGATTGGATGATGTAAGGACCTTTCCACAAACTGTCAAATTTTCCATGCTTACCCTTTTCCTCTCTCCTAGAGTCCCACTTAAGTACCTTGTCTCCTATTTTGAATTCACAAGCTTTTTTTCTCTTGTAAAACAAAATTTTTATGTTTTCTTGCACTTTCTAAGCTCTGTTGTAGACTTCTTCTCTTGTCTGCTAGAGATGTATAGTTTGATTAATCCTTCTTACCATGTTGTCTTCTTCTGACTATACTTCTTGGACCAATTTTATCACTGGTACCCCTAGGCTAGTAGGAAACACTGCATCTACCCCATAAAGAAGTTGGTATGGTGACATTCCAATGGACTTCTTTGTAGTCAATATATCTACCCACAAAGCATGTACCAACTTATTATTCCATGATTTTTTATTCTCTTCAAGCAGCTTCTTGATGATGGTCACCAAAATTTTATTTGATGATTCTGCTAGCCCATTACCATGAGGATAATAAGTAGTAGAATGACCAAGTGAAATTTGATACCTGTGACAAAAATTAATCATATTTTTGGAACTAAAAGTAGTAGCATTATCTGTGATAATCTTCCTAGGGCAGCCAAATCTAGATAGGTTATGGTCTTCAAGGAATTTTATAATAACAGAGTCTGTGGCATTCCTGGAAGGGATGGCCTCCATCCATTTTTTGAAAGAGTCAGTGGATGTGAGAATCCATTTGTGTTGGGATGATGAAGCAGGATGGCTTTCCCCTATGAAATATAGGCCCCACTATTGAAAGGGAGCTTCAATAGTGATTGGTTGTAATGGTAAAGGAAGGAGTTTCCTTTTGCCCTCAGAGATTTGGCACTTATGGCAGGCAACTATCATTTAGTGGATATCATGGAAAAGGGTGGGCTAGTAATAGCCAGCTCTAAGGATTTTTTTAGCAGTGGTTTTCCAGTTGAGATGGCCTCCACACTCTCCTGCATGGAATTCATATTTGATCCTCTCTGCATCAACTTCAGGTAGAAATTTAAGCAACAAACCTTTTTCATTTTTCCAGTATAAACATTCATTTAAAATGCAATAATTTCTAGCTTTTAACTTTAGAAACCTTGCCTTAGTCTTTGATAAATCAGAAGGAGCATTAAGATTTGTAAGCACATACAAGATGTCAGCATACCAAGGAGAGTTTTGGAATTTTTCTTCAACAGTAGGAGTAGCTAATCCTTCAGGTTCACCCAAGGCATCTACCATGTTTATGTTAAGGGCTTGTAAGTTATATTCAGCCATTGATTGAGCTAAGCCTTGACCCTTGATAAGTTTTGTGGGTTTGATCTCCAAATAATACTCTAGTATCACTTCTATCCATTTTCCTCTTTTTCCATCTGGGTCTTGTGAAAAAATATCTTTCACCACCATGTTAGGCACGTAGGAATTGATGTGAGAATGCAGAATATACACCCTGAAGTCTTTCAAGGCCTTTACCAAAGCATAAGCCTATTTTTCCATTATATTATATTTCAAGGGAGCATCCCTTAGTGCCTTGCTAAGGAAAGCAATTGGCTGCTCTTGTCCCTCTATATGTTTCTGCAACATGAAAATAGCCATGGTATGCTCTAATGCAAAGGAGAAAATAAGGAAATATTTTGAAAAATCGAAGCTAATTAGGACTGGTGCCTCGGTGAGTGCATATTTAACAAATTCAAAAGATTTTTTGGCCTCTAGAGTCCATTTGACTCCTACTTCCTTTTTCAGCATGTTTGTCATATCTCTGAGAAGCTCTACTAAGTTGGGAATAAACCTCCTCAAGAAGTTAATTTTCCCAATAAAGGACTGCAATTATTTTATGTTTCTTCGGTGACTAATCTGCAGTATTCCCTCAAATATTTTTGGGTCTATTTTGATCCCCTTTTATGATATAATATGGCCAAGAAGCTTACCTTCTTGAAGGCCAAATACAGTATTCTTGGGATTTAAAGATAGCCCAAACCTTCTGCACTTCTCAAATACTTTTCTTAGATGTTTAAGGCGCTCTTCATCAGTTTTGGAATAAACTGTTATGTCATCAAGATAAATTACAATGAAGTGCCCTATTTCCTCTGAAAATGTTATGTCCATAGCTGTTTGGAAGGTGGCCCCAGCATTCATTAGTCCAAAAGGAATTTTCACATAGATAAAAGTGCCCCATGGAGTGGTGAAGGTTGTCTTAAGTTGACCTTCTGGGAGTACTAAGACTTGGTTATACCCTGAAAATCCATCTAACAGGGAAATCCTTTTTGAGCCAACTACCCTTTGTGGGATGTGTTCCATTTTGGGTAAAGGGTAATTATCTTTCAAAGAGGCTCTGTTTAGATTTCTGAAATCAATGCACAACCTAATCTCTCTTGTATTTTTCCTTACAGCCACAAGGTTGGAGACCCAATTTGAAAACCTCACAGGCACTATGATTCTTGCCTCATACATTTTCTTGATTTCCTTTTCTACAAGAGGCAGTTGTATAGGGTTAATTCTACATAGTTTATTCCTAAAGAGTTTTTGGTTCTCTTTTAATGGGATCTTATGTTGGATGATCTCTGTGTCATAGGCTTTTAAATCCTCAAAGCTCCAAGAAAACACATCAACGAACTCTTTAAATAAATCAATGTATTTCTTCTTGATGTGTGCTAGCAAGGATTTAGATAATTTAATCATTTTAGGCTTGTCATGGCTGCCTATATTGCATTCTTCAACATCTGATTCAGTGTGTTCTATAGTGGGCTTCTTTGCCACATCATTAAAATAAAAAATTTCTTCTAAGGGTGCTAATCTTCTAGGTATGCTTTTGTCTCTGGACTGCAACACCTCTATGTCTTCTTTTTCTGCGTTTTCGTATTCTTCAGTTTAAGTTCCAAGTTCTTTGGTTAACATGTTTATTTCTGCATTATGGGATGGTTTTTATTCATCAGGGGCTCTTTATCTGAACTACCTTCATCAGACTTAAAGCCTAACTCTGGAAATTCAAACTCATTCCTGCAAAGCAAGAAATCCTCTATATGTTTGTCACCCTCAAAGACCTGCCAATATTTCTCATTATCTAGCACTGTAGGTCTATATTTTGTTTGAACAATGATATTTTTTTCACTAGGTGATTTCTGATATGAACTAGCAGCGCAGGCCAATCCATTTGCAATAAAGTTCTGGTCCCTAGGGATAAGCACACGCTCATATTCTACAAAAAATTTCAACAGATCCATGGAATCATTTCTGTATGCCCTCAATATAGGATGCTTTGCAGTGTACTCTCCATTTACTTGTTTGATGACTAATTCAAAGTCTCCAAGCACAACTATCCTTTGGGCTCCAAGTTTTTTCAATAGATTCAATCCTAGGATGAGAGCCTCATACTTTGCAATGTTGTTTGTACATTTAAAATCTAGCTTGAAGGCATGACTCTCAGCATAATTTCTTTCAACATTGTGCAACCATACTCCAGCTCCTGCATCCTTCCTAGTGCAAGACCCATCAAAGTTCATTCTCTATAAGGGACTGTTTGCAGACTTATTATCATTTTTATCCCTAATGCTATGTTCACCATTATGTAATATTCTGAGGCCTGCACCATTTTGTGTAACGTTTTGTTCCTTAGGATTTTCATGGAGTTCAAAATGATGAGTAATCTACTGTTTGCAGTCTTGTTTTTACTCACTTAGATTTTTTGATTCAACACTTCATCCCAATATTTCTCCCTTGTTTTCCTCTATATGTAGAGCTACCATTGTGTTAGGATCTGTGGGCTCTATTTTGTTGTTTAAATTTTTGTCTTCTAGCTCCGACTCATCTAAAAATTCATCATTCTAAAGGATGAAAGAGTCCAGATCTATATGGACAGAGTACAGAGGTGAATTTTCAAGTTTCTCAAGGCTGCTAACCATAAACTTCATGTGTGCCTCTCTATATAGTCTTCTAAGCTGGCTAAAGATAGGGATTGTGGCATATGTCATGTTCATCTACATCCTACCTTGCAGCTTGGCCCCCCATGACCTTGACAACAACATGCCATACTTAGGAGGTACATCTGCCACTACAACATCCATTACCATGCACTTGGATAGGATTTGGGTCAAATTCACAGGGAGATCTTTGATTAGGCCAAGCCACTTCACTCTGCTAGAGTAAAATGAATATAAATCCTTATAAGGTCTGGTTATCTCTAGGCCTAACTTCTCCATAATCACTTTTGGCATAAGGTTGTGTGAGGCCCCAAAATCATGCATGGCATTATGCAAGATTTTGTTATGGATATTGAGACCGACATAGAAGGGAGGCACTACTCCTTCCTAAAATTTTCCTTCTATTTTTGGACCAAACGAAAGAGCTGGTTGATCATCATTTAAATTGACAGTATCACTGTTTTCACCTAAGTTTAAATCTTTCAAAATTTTACCTTTATATACATCTTGGGTGGCCAACTCAGTGAGAGGAACTAAAATTTTGATTTTTGCTATCTCACTTTCCAAATTGAAGGGAGACTGACCCTTTGAAAGGTTCAACTCTGTTTTGTTGGCCACTATTTTATTGGCAGAATCAGCTTGTTGATTCTCACTATGTACATTATTTGAAGCCATTTTATTAGGATCATTAGCTGCAATGCTTGTGCTGCTAGTTTCTTGACTTGGTTTATCAGTAGTTTGGAATTCCTTTTCTTTGTTTTTTCCAGAACTCTCAGCTGCTGATTTGTTAGTTTTAGCAGTCACTTTGAAAATCTTCTCAGGTCTCTTCTTAATGCTGATTTCGGAATTTTTTGGTTTAGGAGTATCTACGCTTTTTTTTCTTCTGATATCATATTGTTCTCGAACCTGCATAATGGAATTTTCGAATCCTAACCTATAGTCTTCAAACTCTAACCCTTCCTCATCCCAAGGTGTGTATGAGGTATGATTATCTTCTGTGGAAAATGTGTGAATTTGGTTATCCACTTCCACCATATTCATGGCAGTTCCCTCTGACTCTTCCATTATTCCCTCATCTTCATCAAGGAAATTTTCTTGGAATGCGGGTATGACTTCTTGATCAGAGTCTCTTTGTCTATTTGGGGGATTTTTTCTCCTAAAGTTTTGGTTCTGGTTTTGATTTTGGTTTTTGTTCTGATTACTGATTTGGACAATCATTTTCTCCATCATTTTTTCTAGCCTTTCCATGCACTTTGCTAGATTGTCATATTTGGGATCAGATGTGGAAGCCTATGTGTCATCCCTATAGGTTACCTTCTTCTCAGCCCTCATTCTGGCTCTTTTTTCAATCAATTTTGCTTCCACGCTCACAGCTCCTTTCTGCATATCTTCTAGAGTTGTATAATCTCTTTCCCTAAGTTGATAGGCCATGTTAGCATCTAATCCTTCAGGGTATTTCACTAAGGCCATTCCTTGGGGATGTTTCATATTGAGTGGAAGAGAATTGTAAACATTGTTGAATCTGGTGGAATAGTCATGGACACTCTCTCCCTGATTTCTTTTCAGATTTTTATATTCTGCTAGTATTTGGAGAGGGTTAATTTTGACTTCCCATTTGTTTATGAAATTTTGTTGCAAAGAGGGAAGGTCATTGATGCTATTAGGCGCTATTTCTTTAAACCACTTTTTCCCTTCTCCTCCCAAACTTTGAGCAAAGATTCTCATCTTAATGGTTTCATCTTCAATTTCCATATAGTCAAAAGCATCTTCCATCCTATCTACATGGTGTTGAGCTGTGGTGGATTCGTTTCCAGTGAAATGTAGGATTTTAGACTAATAATCATTGGGTAGAGGAGCCAAAGGCTGTGGTAACACTAGAGGGGCATACCATGCTGCCATGATAGTATTTTGTGGAGTTAAAGGATGGGCTTTAGTAGTAGGTATATGAATTACAGATATGCTAGGACTAGCAACAAACTGTTGAGTAGATATGGGGTGAGAGAGACCCAAATTATGGATGAAGTGAATATCAGGAGGTGTATATGGAGGGGTTTATCTGTCCCTAATGTGTTGACCACTATGTGATGGTGAACTTGGAGGCTGAAAGTATTTCCGATCTATAGCACTGAATGACTTATTTCTTGGTAAAATTCTTGGTAAATGTAAGTCAATGTGAGTTTCTGATAGATCTGCAAGGTTATCAGGTGCTGAGTTAGCTCTATGAATGGGTCTAATAATAGTTGGCTTTCTAGGGGTGGGAGACTTCCTAAGAATTCTCTCTGGATTGTCAACTATTTCAGGAGAATATGGATTAGGATAAGCTCTGGTATGGATTGTTCTTGAAGCCAGTATGTTAGTCTTGAACAGAGAAGCTTAATCCTATTTGTTTCTTTGAATATGGTTGATGTTGTAATGAAACTTGTCTCCCAGTGGAGTCTTGTGAAAACAAAGATAATCAGCAGGCCTACTAATCATTAGTGGAGTCTTTGGTCATTTAAGAACTATGGAGTCACCAGGTGGAAGTTTTACAATGTTTTGATGGAGATTTACTATCCACCACAACGATTAACTACCAAACCTAGGCTAATATGGTCTTAATCCCCAGTGGAGTCGACATTATGTTGGGGTTCCTATGTTTTGGTAGGTTTGGAAATACCAAAAGACAAGACAACATCAAACCACTTTGGGATCTCAGGATCTAGCCCTCCTAGATCTAGAGAGGGATCTCTCTACAAAGGAAAAGAAATATATATCTTTGAAAGTTCAATTGTAAGGTATTAGGCTATTTATAGGGCACAAGGGTTGTTGTTTTGTTTGTCTGGTTGGGAAACATGAAAGAAGGGTTCAATGTAAGACAAATAAGTGAGCAAAGAAGGATTTTTTGCAATGGGGAGATAATTCAAAGAAAACTCAAGTCCATTGGGCAATGGGGTCATAAAAGGGTTTACTTGCAATTCAATATCCAAGGCTTTCAAATGGTTTAGTCATCTAAAACAGAGGATCTCTAAAACTTATAGTATGGGATGAAACAATAAGGAAATGAAGGTGAATAGCAAGGAAACCTTTCAAGGTGACCACTTAGGAGCTAATCAAGGACAGGGCATGCCTTCACCATCTATGATCAAACTCCTAATGAGGCTAACTCTTCAGATAATAGAAAACATTTAAGATTGACATAAATTGAAGCCTAAGATCAGAGAAAGACTTTTAACTTTCAATAATTTTGACATTCAAGCTAAGGGATCTTAGAAAGGCTAAATGTTGGAAAAGGACCCTAGTGAGATAGAACCAACTCTAAATCTCCTAGTTTCCCAATTATTTCAGCTAAAACTAGACAAGAACATCTGAAAACAAACTCTAAATTCATACATCAGTAAGCAGGAGAACCAACTACTATACTGGTTAAACTATCTTGAATTTGTTCTCAGATCACACAATTAGTAGAAAAAATTAAAGATAAGAAGAACAGGAAGCATTAGGGTACTTACAACAGTATATCCTAAGCTAGATTACTGATTCTTATTAGAGAAATGAAATATGATGAATAACAGGGGGAAAACATTGACAAAGATAGAACACATCACCACTAATTTAGATAAGGATCCAATGAACATGCTCGTCATATTAGAAGAGCAACACCAGTTACATAAAACATTGTCCAACAGCTTGATATCAGTCTGAAATCATCTCCTAGCCTAATACACACATAACTCCATCTCAAAGAAACAACTTAAAATCCACAGTTAACCAACCAACAACCATTACAATGTATGTTTCATGAGTTATTATAGTTGAAAGAGTGGCAGTAGAGGTAGATAGAACTTTAAATGGCTCATTAAAATAGAGGAGGAAGTGTTTTGCAGCACATTTTGTCTTAATATCTCTGTATTGACTTTCAGTACCCTTTGGATGAATTAGTGGTCTTCGACAGGCTGATAATAACTCCAGAGGTATGTTTCTAAGGTACTTTATGGATGTTTGTACTCTTTTTGTACTCTGGGACAAGTAAGGTAGATAAATGACTTTCAGGCCTTCCATACTTTATAACTAATGCTCTGGAAATCTTAGGACTTTTGTCGGGGTGATGATCTTCTCAGGAACTTGATGGAGAATAAAAACATTGAGGGAACTTGCCCTTTCTTGGGAAAGAACATTCTGCTGATGTGAAACAATGATATGGCTTGTTTCATGTGATTTAGGCCTTATTAGGCCTTTTTGATCATTCTCGAGGTCTTAAATCTGTATCTTCGTCCTTTAAACACTGGATTATAGCATTTAATCTTCATTAATGGGAATTTAATCCCTTTAAACTGTCACTGATACTCTTTATCGCTTCTACTTATTGTCTGTGAATATGCAGGTTTAATGGTGTTGGAGGGTTCTAAATCAAGTTTTTATATTGATCCTTTAACAAAAACATGCTTTTAGAACCTTCTTGGGTGTCATCCCTATGATCTTCGGCTTTGAAAAATGGCGTTTTGCACTCTATTTTCCCTGCATGTGACTGTGAGATAGAATTTACACCACTGAAACCTACAAAAATAAAACCAACTCATTATGAAAAAAAACCTATGGGAGTGGGAGGGATGATGTGGAGGACCGAGGGAATGGTGGCGCAGTAATGAAAATGGTGGATGCAGGCCAAAAAACAGGTAAAAATCATGGTAGAATGGAGGAAAACTGGCCTGATGGAGGTCTGGTGCGAGGCGGGTTTTGGACGCTCCGATTAGATCAGACTAAGGTAATCAACAGTCAAGATTCGTTGGTAGAACCATTTGGGGGACTAGATGAAATGGGGGATGAAATTATATGTGGGCCATTGGGTTAGGTCAATAGATGGCGGAGATCGGTTGATGGGGTCCTTTAGAAGGTTAGATGATTGGAAACTGGATGGATGTGAGGTCAGATATGGGCTATTGGATTGGAGGAATCGATGGTGCATTTTGTTTGATGGAGTTACTGGGGAGAAAGGGTGAATGGAGAATGAGCGGGGGTGGGATCCAACCTGAACCATTAGATCAGATAAATGGGCAGCTGAGATCTGTGGAGGAAGTCCTTTGAAAGGTCCGATGGGGGCCCAAGGAAGAGTGAGATTAAATATGAACCGTCTGATTAAGTCAACCGGCGGCGAAGATTAAAAGGAGAAGTCCGATGCGGAGGGAGGTAAGTGGAAAAACGGAGTGGTTATCGTGCAGTTTTAAAGTGGTTTCAGATTTTTGCCAAAAAAACACGATACCATACATCGCATGCCACGTGGAAAAAAAAAACCGCCCATATCGCTTAAATTTGAAACATTAATTCTCAGACGCAAAAATTACGCGAAATGCATATCAGCTGTTGGATGGAGGGCAGGAAAATCCGACGGTGGGGATGAGAGCACAATGGGGTAAGATGTGTGGGCGAAACAGGTAGATGGGGTCAATGGCGGATTAAATTACGACTGTCAGATCTTGGAAATGGACGATCCAGATCTGTCGATGGGAAATAAATGAGCAGAGCGGGGCTTGATGAGTAGAATCAATGTGGACTGTCAGATCTTCAGAATGGACGGTCAGGATCAAAAGTAGGAGCGATAGTGTTTCAAAGGGGAAGAAGGTTAGATGGATGGGTGGAACATATCTTGGCTGTTGGATCTGTAGAATGGACAGCCAAGATTTAATCAGGAAATGATTTGGGACCTCGCCGACAGATAGAAAAAAGGCGATGCAATTAGATTCTGACCGTCAGATCGGAAGGGGAATTAACGTCCAGGATTGAATTGGCGGGTTAAATTTGGAAGGCTAATGAGAAGAGCATGACTGAATTTGGGCCGTTGGTTCCTATTGATTCAACGGTCTAGATTAAATCGGCAGAGCGATGATGTTGGGCTCAGGAGTGGGGTGCGATGGTGCCTCAACCGTCGGATTTGTATGGATGGATGATCGAGATTGGATCGAGGATCGTAAATCAGAGGCGACAAGGGGATGGAACTTAAGACTTTGCGTCATGCGATTAAGCGTTGACCATCGGATCAAAAGAGATGAATGGTCCAGATTAAATCGGCAGGGGGAACGACAGAGGGCTGCGAGTGGAGAGCGATTGAATCCTGGCCATTGGTTCTTGTGGATTCAACGATCAGGATTAACTCGGAGGGTCTGAGTAATGAGTGAAGTGGGTAACAAATGGAGTGATGCGATTGAGCACGGACCGCTGGATCTAAAAAGATCGACAGTGAAGATCTAATCGCGGACCTCCAAAGAAAAGGTCCATCGCATCAGAGAATTTGAAGAACAAAGGAGAAGTCAGAACGAAGGGAAATCTAATTGCGATTAGAACTTGAGGGTTAGTGCTTGGTTATGGCTCTGAGTCACATGTAGAGAAAGGGGCTAAGGGCTAAGCTGAAAGGGGCTTAAGGCCTTTATGTAAAAATGAGTGTTTTAGGCCTAAATTTATTGTTTTTTAAGCCAAATGAGGGTTCCCAGTAGGCAGAAAAGGGATTTTTAAACCAAATAAAGGGAGCTATAAGGTTTAAAAGAGAAATTTGATTATTTGGAGGGTTAATGAAGGGATTTTGTGACATTTTGAAAGGGAAAAAGGAGGTGAAAATGGAGGCTTTGTGGGAATGAAATAGGGCAAATGGAGGCCTTTTTGAAGCATTCTTTTTTCACAAAATAGTAGGGATTTTTCAATGGAAACAGCAGTGAAGATTTTTCAAGGAACAGAAGACACATAGAGGCTTCAAGAATGAAATATTTTCGAGGGAAATGTTTCTCTTGAAGGCTCAGAAACATTTTTAGCCACCTGTTTGCTATGTCAAAAATTTATAGGTGGCTAATAGTGGCTCCACATGGGGATGGAATCTTCTTGAAGGTGTCAAGAACTTTAGAAATAATCTTTGGAAGTAGGCCAGATGCCTGATCTTTAACCATATTTCTCTTCTTGGATCAGCTGCTACAAACATGATAGATATTAAGTCAGCAGAAAATATTCTCCCAAACAATCTACCTACCCATCCTACAGTCCTAACATTTGTTCTTCAAGTTGCATTTAGACTTGCAGACCTTCTTCATCATTCATTTTTATTGAAAGGAGAAAAACAAACTAATCTAATTCTACCCTTATTCCTCCATCAGACCAGATTAAACAATTGGTCTCATAGCTTCTCTTCCTAAACTAATATATGCTAGGATTAAACTGTCTAGCAGATTTCTTTCTCTACATTCTAAAATAGAAATTTAAAAACATTCAAACCAGGATTAGACTGTCTGGTTTGTTGTGGGTCCAAGGCATAAAGACAGCTGCACATGAACTAAAATTTTCAGGAAATTGAAACTAAAATGGGAAGGCTTTGAAACTCTGAAACTTCGAAGCATCCTTCTTTTCCTTGTGACTCAGGTCTTGAGCTTATTAGAGTCACTTTTCTTTTTCCTTTCAGCTCTGGTTTTGAGCTTGTTAGAGCTGATTCTTTTTCTTTCTTCGCTGGTTCAGGTTTTGGGCATATTAGAACTAGCCTTTCCCTTTCTTTGGCTCAGGTTTCGAACTTGTTTGTGCCATTTTTTTCTCTCTTTTTTGTATATTTTCTCTCTCTCTCTTTTTTTTTTTTTGAAACAAAACACAGCAATGGTATTTACAATGGAAGTGAACACTTTAAATTGGAACTCAGCAGTAATAATTTTTGAGCATCCTTCCATTGACAGGACCCCAAAAAGATCTGTACCATCTAATTCTTGTATAAAAAAGGCATTAGGACCAATGGTGGATAGGATGATGTAAGGACCTTGCCACAAACTGTCATATTTGCCATGCTTACCCTTTTCCTCTCTCCTAGAGTCCCACTTAAGTACCTTGTCTCCTATTTTGAAGTCACAAGCTTTGGTTCTCTTGTCAAACAACCTTTTTATGTTCTCTTGCACTTTCTGAGCTCTGTTGTAGACTTCTTCTCTTGTTTGCTGGAGATGTATAGTTTGATTAATCCTTCTTACCATGTTGTCTTCTTCTGACTATATTTCTTGGACCAATTTTATCACTGGTACCACTAGGCTGGTAGGGAACACTGCATTTGCCCCATAAACAAGCTGGTATGGTGACATTCCAATGGACTTCTTCGTAGTCAATTTGTCTACCCACAAAGCATGTACCAACTTATTATGCCATGATTTCTTATTCTCTTCAAGCAACTTCTTGATGATGGTCACCAAAATTTTATTTGATGACTTTGCTAGCCCATTACCCTAGGATAATAAGCAGTAGAATGACCAAGTGTAATCTAATACCTATGACAAAATCAATCATCTTTGGAACTAAAAGCAGCAGCATTATCAGTGATAATCTTCCTAGGGCAGCCAAATCTAGATAGGATATGGTCTTCAAGGAATTTTATAATAATAGAGTCTGTGGCATTCCTAGAAGGGAAGGCCTCTATCCATTTTTTGAAATATTCAGTGGCTGTGAGAATCCATTTGTGTTGGGCTGATGAAGCAGGATGGATTTTTCCTATGAAATCTAGGCCCCACTGTTGAAAGGGAGCCTCAACAATGATTGGTTGTAATGGTAAAGGAAGGATTTTCCTTTTTCCCTCAAAGATTTGGCACTTATGGCAGACAACTATCATTTTGTGGATATCATGGACAAGGGTGGGCCAGTAATAGCCAGCTCTAAGGATTTTGTTAGCGGTGGTTTTCCAATTGAGATGGCCTCCACACTCTCTTGCATGGAATTCGTGTTTGATCCTCTCTGCATCAACTTTAGGCAGAAATTTAAGCAACAAACCATTTGCATTTTTCCAGTATATACATTCATTTAAAATGCAATAATTTCTAGCTTTTAACTTTAGAAACCTTGCCTTAGTCTTTGATAAATCAGGAGGAGCATTAACATTTGTAAGCACATACAAGATGTTAGCATCCCAAGGAGAGTTTTGGAATTGTTCTTCAATAGTAGGAGCAGGTAATCCTTCATGTTCATCCAAGGCATCTACCATGCTTATGTCAAGGGCTTGTAAGTTAGATTCGGCCATTAATTGAGCTAAGCCTTGACCCTTGATAAGTTTTGTGGGTTTGATCTCCAAATCATACTCTAGTATCACTGCTATCCATTTTCCTCTTTTTCCATCTGGGTCTTGTGACAAAATATCTTTCACCACTATTTTTGGCATGTAGGCAATGATGTGAGAATGCAGAATATAGAACTTGAAGTCTTTTAAGGCCTTTACCAAAGCATAAGCCTGTTTTTGCATTATATTATATTTCAAGGGAGCATCCCTTAGTGCTTTGCTAAGGAAAGCAATTGGCTGCTCTTGTCCCTCTGGATTTTTTTGCAACAGGACAACAACCACGGTATGCTCTGATGCAAAGGATAAAATAAGGAAATATTTTGAAAAATCAGGGCTAATTAGGACTGGTGCCCGGGTGAGTGCATGTTTAACTAATTCAAAATATTTTTTGGCCTTTAGAGTCCATTTGAATCCTACTTCCTTTTTCAACATGTTTGTCATATCTCTGAGGAGTTCTGCTAAGTTGGGAATAAACCTCCTCAAGAAGTTAATTTTCCCAATAAAGGACTACAATTATTTTATGTTTCTTCGGTGACTAATCTACAGTATTCCCTCAACTCTTTTTGGGTCTATTTTGATCCCCTTTTCTGATATAATATGGCCAAGAAGCTTACCTTCTTGAAGGCCAAATACAGTCTTCTTGGGATTTAAAGATAGCCCAAACCTTCTGCACTTCTTAAATACTTTTCTCATATGTTTAAGGTGCTCTTCATCAGTTTTGGAATAAACTATTATGTCATTAATATAAATTACAATGAAGTGCCCTATTTCCTCTAGAAATGCTATGTCCATAGCTGTTTGGAAGGTGGCCCCAGCATTCATTAGTCCAAAAGGAATTTTCAGATAGATGAAAGTTCCCCATGGAGTGGTGAAGGCTGTCTTAAGTTGATCTTATGGGAGTATTAAGACCTGGTTATACCCTAAAAAGCCATCTAACATGGAAATCATTTTTGAGCCAACTACCCTTTGTAGGATTTGTTCCATTTTGGGTAAAGGGTAATTATCTTTCAAAGAGGCTCTGTTTAGATTTATGAAATCAATGCACAACCTAATCTCTCCTTTCTTTTTCCTTACAGCCACAATGTTGGAGACCCAATCTGAAAACCTCACAGGCACTATGATTCTTGCCTCATACATTTTATTGATTTCCTTTTCTACAAGAGGCAGTTGTACAGGGTTAATTCTACATAGTTTCTACCCAAAGGGTTTTTGGTTCTCCTTCAATGGGATATTATGCTAGATGATCTCTATTTCAAGGGATTTTAAGTCCTCATAGCTCCAAACAAATGCATCAAAAAACTCTTTAAATAAATCAATGTATTTCTTCTTGATGTGTGCTGGCAAGGATTTAGAGAATTTAATCATTTTAGGCTTGTCATTTTTCAACATTTGATTCAGTGTGTTCTATAGTGGGCTTCTTTGCCACATCATTAAAATAAAAAAGGTCTTCTAAGGGTGCTAATCCTCTAGGTATGCTTTTGTCTTTGGACTGCAACACCTCTATGTCTTCTTTTTGTGCGTTTTCGTATTCTTTAGTTTGAGTTCCAAGTTCGTTGGTTAACATGTTTATTTATGCATTATAGGATGGTTTTTCTTCATCAGGGGGCTCTTTATCTGAATTTCCTTCATTGTACTTAAAGCCTGACTCTGGAAATTCAAACTCATTCTTGCAAAGCAAGAAATCCTCTATCTATTTGTCACCCTCAAAGACCTGCCAATATTTCTCATTTTCTGGCACTGCAAGTTTATATTTTGTTTGAATAATGATCTGTTTCTCACTAGGTGATTTCTAATATGAACTAGCAGCACAAGCCAATCCATTTGCAATAAATTTCAGGTCCCTAGGGATAAACACAAGCTCATATTCTACAAATTTTTTCAACAGATCCATGGCATCATTTCTGTATGCCCTCAATCTAGGATGCTTTGCAATGTACTCTCCATTTACTTGTTTGATGACTAATTCAGAGTCTCCAAGCACAAATATCCTTTGGGGTCCAAGTTTTTTCAATAGATTCAATCCTAGGATGAGAGCCTCATACTCTGCAATGTTGTTTGTACATTTAAAATCTAGCTTGAAGGCATGACTCTCGGCATAATTGCTTTCAGCATTGTGCAACCATACTCTAGCTCCTTCATTCTTCCTAGTGCAATACCCATCAAAGTTCATTCTCCATAAGGGACTGTTTGCAGACTTATTATCATTTTTATCCCTAATGCTAAGTTCACCATTATGTAATATTCTAAGGTCTGCACCATTTTGTGTAACGTTTTGTTCTTTAGGATTTTCATGGAGTTCAGAGTGATGAGTAATCTGATGTTTGCAGTCTTGGTTTTTCTCACTCATATTTTTTTATTTAGCACACTATCCCAATGTTTCTCCCTTGTTTTCTTCTATATCTAGAGCTGCCATTGTGTTAGGATCTGTGGGCTCTACTCTGTTGTTTAAATTTTTGTCTTCTAGCTCTGACTCGTTTATAAATTCATTATTGTAAAGGATAAAAGAGTCCAGATCTGTATAGACAAAGTACAAAGGTGAATTTTTAGGTTTCTCAGGGATGCTAACCATAAACTTCATGTGTGGCTCTCTATATAGTGTTCTAGGCTGGCTAAAGACAGGGATTGTGGCATATGTCATGTTCATCTACATTTTACCTTGCAGCTTGGCCCCCCATGACCTTGACAACAACATGCCATACTTAGGAGGTACATCTGCCACTACAACATCCATTACCATGCACTTGGCTGGGATTTGGGTCAGATTCACACAGAGATCTTTGATTAGGCCAAGGCACTTCACTCTGCTAGAGTCAAATGAATATAAATCCTTATAAGGTCGGGTTATCTCTAGGTCTAACTTCTCCATAATCACTTTTGGCATAAGGTTGTGTGAGGCCCCAGAATCATGCATGGCATTATGTAGGATTTTTTCATGGATATTGAGACTGACACAGAAGGGAGGCACTACTCCTTCCTAAAATTTTCCTTCTATTTTTGGACCAAACAAAAGAGCTGGTTGATCATCATTTAAATTGACAGTATCACTATTTTCACCCATGTTTAAAGCTTTCAAAATTTTACCTTTATATACATCTTGGGTGGCCAACTCAGTGAGAGGAACTGAAATTTTGATTTTGTCTCTCTCACTTTCCAAATTGAAGGGAGACTGACCCTTTGAAAGGTTCAACTCTGTTTTATTGGCCACCATTTTATTGGTAGAATCAGCTTGCTGATTCTCACTATGTACATTATTTGAAGCTGTTTTATCAAGAGCATTAGATGCAATGCTTGTGCCGCTAGTTTCTTGACTTGGTTTATCAGTAGTTTGGAAGTCCTTTTCTTTGTTTTTTCCAGAACTCTCAGCTGCTAATTTTTTATTTTCAGCAATCACTTTGGGAATCTTCTCAGGTCTCTTCTTAATGCTGATTTCAGATTTTTTTGGTTTAGGAGTATCTAGGATTTTTTTTCTTCTGAGATCATATTGTTCTTGGACCTGCATGATGGAATTTTTGAATCCTAACCTATAGTCTTCAGACTCTAACCCTTCCTCATCCCAAGGTGTGTATGAGGACTGATTATCTTTTGTGGAAAAGGTGTGAATTTGGTTATCCACTTCCACCATATTCATGGCAGTTCCCTTTGACTCTTCTATTATTCCCTCATCTTCATCAAGGAAATTTTCTTCGAATTGGGGTATGACTTGTTGATCAGAGTCTCTTTGTCTATTTGGGGGATTGTTTCTCCTAAATTTTTGGTTCTAGGTTTGATTTTGGTTTCTGTTCTGATTACTGACTTGGAAAACCATTTTCTCCATCATTTTTTCTAGCCTTTCCATGTTTTTGGCTAGATTGTCATATTTGGGATCAGATGTGGAAGCCGATGTGTCATCCTATAGGTTACCTTCTTCTCAGCCCTCATTCTGTCTCTTTTATCAATCAATTTTTCTTCCATGCTCACAGCTCCTTTCTGCATATCTTCTAGAGTTGTATAATCTCTCTACCTATGTTGATAGGCCATGTCAGCATAAAATCCTTCATGGTATTTCACTAAGGCCATTCCTTGGGGAGTTTTCATATGGGGTGGAAGAGCATTGTAGACATTGTTGAATCTGGTGGAATAGTCATGGACACTCTCTCCCTGATTTCTTTTCATATTTTTATATTCTTCTAGTATTTGGAGAGGGTTACTTTTGACTTCCCATTTGTTTATGAAAGTTTGGTGCAAAGAGGGAAGGTCCTTGATGTTATTAGGAACTAGATTTTTAAACCAATTTTTTACTTCTCCTCCCAAACTCTGAGCAAAGATTCTCATCTTAATTGTTTCATCTTCAATTTCCATATAGTCAAAAGCATCTTCCATCCTATCTACATGGTGTTGAGCTGTGGTGGATTATTTTCAAATGAAATGTGGGATTTTAGACTGATATTCATTAGGTAGAGGAGCCAAAGGTTGTGGTAACACTAGAGGGGAATACCATGCTGCCATGATAGTATTTTGTGGAGTTAAAGGATGGGCTTGAGTAGCAGGTATATGAATGACAGAAATGTTAGGACCAACAACAAACTATTGAGCAGATCTGGGGTGAGAGAGACCCAAATTATGGATGAAGTAAATATAAGGAGGTGTAGATGGAGGGATTTCTCTGTCCCTAATGTGTTGACCACTATGTGATGGTGAACTTGGAGGCTCAAAGTATGACCGGTCTATAGCACTGAATGACTTAGTTCTTGGTAAACTTCCTAGTAAATCTAAGTCAATGTGAGTTTCTGATAGAGCTGCAAGGTTATCAGGTGCTGAGTTAGCTCTATGAATGGGTCTGATAATAGTTGGCTTTCTAAGGGTGGGAGACTTCCTAAGAATGCTCTCTGGATTTTCAACTATTTCAGGAGGATTTGGATTAGGATAAGCTCTGGTATGGATTGTTCTTGAAGCCAGTATGTTATTCTTGAATAGAGAAGCTTAATCCTATGTGTTTATTTGAATATGGCTGATGTTGTAATGAAACTAGTCTCCCAATGGAGTCTTGTGAAAACAAAGATAATCAGTAGGCCTACTGATCATCAGTGGAGTCTTTGGTCATTTAAGAACTGTGGAGTCACCAGGTGGAAGGTTTACAATGTTTTGAAGGAGATTTACTGTCCACCACAGTTATTAACTACCAAACTTAGGCTAATATGGTCTTACTCCCCAGTGGAGTCGCCATTATGTTGGGGTTCCTGTGTTTTGGTAGGTTTGGCAATACTAAAAGACAAGACAACATCAAACCACTTTGGGATCTCAGGATCTAGCCCTCCTGGATCTAGAGAGTGATCTTTCTACAAAGGCAAAAAAATATATATCTTTGAAAGTTCAATTTTAAGGTATTAGGCTATTTATAGGGCACAAGGGTTGTTGTTTTGTTTGTTTGGTTGGGAAACATGAAAGAAGGGTTCAATGTAAGACAAAGAAGTGAGAAAAGAAGGATTACTGGCAATGGGGAGATAATTCAAAGAAAACTCAAGTCCATTGGGCAATGGGGTCATAAAAGGGTTTACTTGCAATTCAATATCTAAGGCTTTCAAATGTGCTAGTCATCTAAAACAGAGGATCTCTAAAGATGATACTATGGGATGAAACAATAAGGAAATGAAGGTGAATGACAAGGAAACCTTTCAAGGTGACCACTTAGGAGAAAATATAGGGATAGGGCATGCCTTAACCATCTATGATCAAACTCCTAATGAGGCTAACTCTTCAGATAATAGAAAACATTTAAGATTGACACAAAGTAAAGCCTAAGATCAAAGAAAGACTTTTAACTTTCAATTCTTTTGAAATTAAACCTAAGGGATATTAGAAAGGATAACTGTTGGAAAAGGACCCTAGTGAGACATAACCAACTCTAAATCTTCCAGTTTCCCAATTCTTTCAGCTAAAACTAGAAAAGAACATTTGAAAACGAACTCTAAATTCATAAATCAGTAAGCAGGGAGAACCAACTACTATACTGGTTAAATTATCTTGAATTTGTTCTCAGACCACAAAATTAGTAGAAAACATCAAATATAAGAAGAGCAGGAAGCATTAGGGTACTTTACAACAGTATATCCTAAGCTAGATTACTGATTCTTATCATAGAAATGAAATATGATGAATAACAGGGGGAAAACATTGACAAAGATAGAACACATCACCACTGATTTAGATTAGGATCTAATGAACATGCTTTTCATATTAGAAGAGCAACACCAGTTACATACATCATTTTCCAACAGCTTGATATTAGTCTGAAATCATCTCCCAACCTATTTTACAACTAATACACACAGAACTCTATCTCAAAGAAACAGCTTACAATCCACGGTTAACCAACCAACAACCATTACAATGTATTTTTCATGAGTTCTTATAGCAGAAAGAGTGACAGTAGAGGTAGATAGAACTTTAAATGGCTCATTAAAACATACGAGGAAGTGTTTTGCAGCCCATTCTGTCTTAATATATCTGTATTGACTTTCAGTACCCTTTGGATGAACTAGTGGTCTTCGACAGGCTGATAATAACACTAGAGGTATGTTTCTGAGGTGCTTTCTGGTTGTTTGTACTCTTTTGTACTCTGGGAAAAGTAAGGTAGATAAATGACTTTTAGACCTTCTATACTTTGTAACTAATGCTCTGGCAATCTTAAGACCTCTGTCAGGGAGATGATCTTCTCAAGAGCTTGATGGAGAATAAAAACACAGAGCAAACTTGTCCTTTCTTGGGAAAGAACATTCTGCTGATGTGAAACACTGATATGGCTTGTTTCATGTGCTTTAGGCATTATTAGGCCTTTTTGATCATTCTCGAGGTCTTAAATCTGTACCTTCATCCTTTAAACATTGGATGATAGCATTTAATCTTCAATAATGGGCTTTTAATCCCTTTAAACTGTCACTGATGCTCTTTGCCGCTTCTGCTAACTGTCTGTGAATATGCAGGTTTAATGGTGCTGGAGGGTTCTGAATCAGGGTTTTATGTTGATCCTTTAACAAAACACACTTTTAAAACCTTCTCGGGTGTCATCCCTATGATCTTCGGCTCTGAAAAATGGCGTTTTGCACTCTATTTTCCCTATCTGTGATTGTGAGATAGAGTGAATTTACGCCACTTAAACCTGTAAAAAGACAACTAACTCATTATGAAAAAAAAAATCCTGTGGGAGTAGGAGGAATGTTGTGGAGGACCAAGGGAATGGTGGCGCAGTAGTTAAAATGGTGGATGTAGGTGAAAAAACGGGTAAAAATCATGGCGGAATTGAGGAAAACTGGCCTGATGGAGGTCTAGTACGAGGTGGGTTTTAGACCGTCCGATTATATCAGACTACAGTAATGAATGGTCAAGATTCGTTGGTAGAACCATTTGTGGGACTAGATGAAATGGGGGATGAAATTATATGAAGGCCGTTGGATTAGGTCAATTGACGGCGAAGATTGGTTGATGGGGTCCTTTAGAAGGTCAGATGATTGGAAACTGGATGGATGTGAGGTAAAATATGGGCCGTTGGATTGGAGGAATCGATGGTGCATATCATTTGATGGAGTTACTGGGGAGAAAGGGTGAATGGAGAACGAGCAAGGGTTGGATCCAACCTGAACCTTTAGATCAGATAAATGGGCAGCTGAGATCTGTGGAGGATGTCCTTTGAAAGGTTGGATGGGGGCCCAAGGAAGAGCGAGATTCAATATGAACCATCCGATTAAGTCAACCGACGACGAAGATTAAAAGGATAAGTTCAATGTGGAGGGCGGTAAGCAGAAAACCGAAGTGGTTATCATGTATTTTTAAATTGGTTTCAGATTTTTACCAAAAAATGTGATACCATACATCGCACGCCACATGGAAAAACAAAACCACCCATATCGCATAAATTTGAAACATTAATTCTCAGATGCAAAAATTACGCGACATGCATATCAGCTGTTGGATGGAGGGTGGGGAGATCCGACGATGGGGATGAGAGCATGATGGGGTAATATGCGCGGGCGAAACAGGTAGATGGGGTCAATGGAAGATTAAATCCTGACCATTAGATCTTGGAAACGGACGGTCCAGATTTGTCGATGGGAAAGAAATGGGCAGAGCGGGGCCTCATGTGTAGAATCAATGTGGACCATTAGATCTTCAGAATGGACGGTCAGGATCAAAATTAGGAGCACCAGTGTTTCAAAGGGGAAGAATGTTAGATGGATGGGTGGAACAGATCTTGGTTGTTGGATCTGTAGAATGGATGGCGAAGATTTAATCAGGAAATGATTTGAGATCTGGCGGACAAACAGAAAAAGGGCGATGCGATTAGATTCTGACTATCGAATTGGAAGGGGAATTAACGGCCAGTATTGAATCGGCGTGTTAAAGTGGGAAGGCTAATGAGCAGAGCATGATTGAATCTGGGTCATTGGTTCTTGTGGATTCAACGGTCTAGATTAAATCGACGGAGCAATGATGTTGGGCTCAGGAGTGGGGTGCGATGGTGCCTTAGTCGTCAGATCTATATGGATGGATGGTTGATATTGGATCGGGGATTGCAAATCAGAGGCAACAAGGGGATGGCACTTAAGACTTTGCACGATGCAATTAAGTGCTGACCGTCGGATCGGAAGAGATCAACGGTCCACATTAAATCGGCGGGGGGAACAATAGAGGGTTGCGAGCAGAGAGCGATTGAATCCTGACCGTTGGTTCCTGTGGATTCAACGGTCATGATTAAATCAGAGGGTCTGAGTAATGAGTGAAGTGGGGAACCAATGGAGTGATGCGATTGAGCGTGGATCGTCGAATCTGAAAAGATCGACGGTGGAGATCTAATCGTGGACTGCCAGAGAAAAGGTCCATCTCATCAGAGAATTTGAAGAACAAAGGAGAAGTCGGAACGAAGGGAACTCCAATTGCAATTAGTGCCTAGTTATGGCTCTAAGTCACATGCGGAGAAAGGGGCTAAGGGCTAAGCCGAAAGGTGCTTAAGGCCTTTATGTAAAAATGAGTGTTTTAGGCCTAAATTTAGTGTTTTTTAAGCCAAATGAGGGTTTCCGGTAGGTAGAAAAGGGGACTTTTAAACCAAATAAAGGGAGCTATAAGGTTTAAAAGGGAAATTTGATGATTTGGAGGGTTAATGAAGGGATTTTTTGAGAGTTTTAAAGGGAAAAAGGAGGTGAAGATGGAGGCTTTGTGGGAATGAAATAGGGCAAATGGAGGCCTTTTTGAAGCATTCTTTTTTCACAAAACAGCAGGGCTTTTTCAATGGAAACAACAGTGAAGATTTTTCAAGGAATAGAAGACACATAGAGGCTTCAAGAATGAAATATTTTCAAGGGAAATGTTTCTCTTGAAGGCTCAGAAACATTTTTAGCCACCTGTTTTCTATGTCAAAAGTTTATAAGTGGCTAACAGAGCTGGTATTGAAGCAATCATGTCTCTTCATATTTTAAGATCACAACTTCAGGAGTAAATCAACAAGTGAAGGAAGAGGGATCTGCCAAGTACAAGTAAGGTATTGATCTTCAAAACTTAGAGATCTAATATTTGAGGTTCTCAACACCTCCCAAAAGGAGATACCCTCCCCAAGTGAAGCCTCTATTAGTCATCAATATTTTTTACTTTTTTTAGATGACTATGAGATGGTTTTAGCTTTCTGAAAACAACACTCCTTGAATATTGTGAGTTTCAGAAATCTCACTGCCTTCATTATCCTTATAAAACTTTTATCATTATTTCCTTAGTTTTCCATCTGAAGGTCACCCTATTTCTCCTGAAAGACTCATTATGAGCTCCTCATTCTCATTTCCATCCTTTTTCCTACCTGCAACTTCATTGCCTTATTTCCCCCCTATCAATAGACTCCATCTTCCATCTAGGGTTTCCTAGTGTTGACTCATACCCATACCTCTTTGAGCACAATAACCCATGACAACACTCTGTTTTTACTTGAAGATCCCTAAGCCAAAAATCAGGCAAAAAAAAATTCAAAGGACTACCCCCCATTAGGTCACTAGGGCTTCTAATTTTTCAAGGTTATCCTTGGATGTTCCAGGTACTACTTTTCCTTTGCTAAAAACTAGCTCAGATGTAATAGAAGGTCAACACATGGTTATTAAAGAAGGAACTAAAAACTTCCAAGGAGGATTATCTTCTTCGCACAAAGTCTGCAAGTGAGGACAATGACAGAGATCAACACTTCTGCAGGAGTGTTGAAAGTTGTGTCAGTAGAAGGTACTGGTGAGGAAAATGACATGGAGGGAGCACAAAAGGCCAAACATCAAGAAAATATATCAGAGACTATTGATGAGATTTGGAAAAGGGTGAGGTGAACTGGAAAAAAATGAATGAACTTAAAAGGGCTATAGAGAACTTAGAAGACAACACTGATGATTGTTGTAAAAGAGCTGTAGACACCTAGGGTTTTGAAGAAGATGGATGGAAAAGGTGAAAATATGAGTTGAACTCCATGGTGGAAGCAAAAGATGATTTTGAAGATGCTACTACTATGTGATTAAATCCAAAATTTGTCAAATGAACTTATCATGTCTCCATCATTTTCTAAGAATTCATTCCAAATGACAAATCATTTGCCACACATAGGGCCAGGTTTGCTTCAAACTATGTTTTTGACCAATAGAGATGAATTTGAAAAAAGTGAGAGAGGTTTTTATCCATAATAGGTCCAAGAAGAAACACCTTCTTCAGATTTTACACAGGTGTCATGGTTTTAGAGAAATGTTAAATTTATAGGTGCTACAAGAGGTTTGCTGCATTTCTGGAATGACCTTGGGAAAATCATGTTTTCTGACATCTAGAGTGTCCAAATGACTTTATTGATGAGTCAAATGAAAATTATACTGGAAGATATTTCCAATGAGATATCATGAGCTCAATTTGGAGTTGAGGAAGGCCTCCAAAAGTTTCCTGCACCAACACTCTACATTTCTACACCATCATTCAACACTTTTTGACCATTCTTGGGAGAATCAACTTTTGACAGGTCAAATCAACTGAATCAGAAAAAAAAAGGTAGATTTTGAAAGTAGATAGGATAATATTTCCAATGAGATATCATGGGCCCAACTGGGACACCGATAAGGCCTCCAAATGCCTTATGCAAAAAGGTGATACGCCCTAAGAAACTAGCACTCCGCACGTGGGAATGAGTGCTACGCCCTCAACTTAGGCACTGTACCCTTGGCCAGGAAGGTCCTCTAAATTATTTAACTACACAAATCACTCTTGATCACCTCCAAATATTTGCTAGAGGTTTTCTAAGCACATCAAGGAGCAAGTACATGTTATACACTCATCTTCAAGCATTTTTGATGATTTATACTTGAAAGAAGTTGAAACTCTAGGAAGAAACCCTAGGCTTGAGCTTGAAATCACTGTTTAAACATTACTTCATCTACCTAACAGAAATCAGTGATAGAAAAAGGGTTTACACTATTTGGAGTTTTTTCATTCTCCTAAAATATCCCTACACACATCTCAGTCATAACACCCAGTCCCTCCACTTGCAAAGGCTAACATTTCATTTCCATCCTTCATCTCAATTCGACATCAGCCCAAAGGTGTCTCAAAAAAGAGCTTAAATATATTAGCAAAGGGTTTTCAGTGAGTTGTTAGCCTCTCACTCATTCTCATACACCTATCCCTTCATCTTCTCATCCTCCCATTCCTCCTTCACCATCACACCCCACTAATCATGCATTACCATCCACTCACATACCCTCACCTCATGATGATCCTCCTTCATCACCCTCTCACAATCCCTCACCATCATCTGATGGTACTAGTGCATGAAACAGTGAGGGAGATGGCAATGAAGAATCAAACAATGAGGAAGAAAAAAGTGAGGCAAATGTCGATAAGGAAGATGCCAGTGAGGAATAAAACAATGAAAAATAAATTAGTGAGGAAAAGAGCAGTGATGGCAGTGAGGCACATATCAGTGAAGTAGATGGAAATGGGGCATAGAGTAGTAAGGATGATGGTAGTGGGTCAAAGAGAAATGATGTAAGTGGCAGTGAGACAGATGACACTGCGATGGTTGACGTTCAACCTTTTCCTTTGACCTAGAAAATGGGAAATATGCATGTGTTTGCTGTCCTTAAGAGGCAAGGGGCCATTCCTTCTACATCGACCAAACAAATTGACAAAGGAAAGGAAAGTGTCATTGATGAAGAAGAGGAAGAACAACTTCCAAGGAAAATGTCAAGGACAATTGGACTGAAGAAAGCCTTAGCAAACGAAAAGGAGGAAAAAGGCAAAGAAAAACTTGACATTCTTGCTAATGCATCCCTACAAGCATCCTAAACCTAATCAACAAGACAAATCCAAATTTTGGCACATTTTTGAATATTTTCAGTTTTTGACTATTTTGAAGGGCCAAGCGCGCAACGCCACTGGAATTATGCTCTTTTTTGGGGCACCCATTGGAGGAACACTTGAAATTTTTAGAATCCTTAGGCCAAGGACATCACCCTCACAAACTTTCGGCTCATTTGGAGCAGAACGGGTCCTCCAAAAGTGCCAAAAACATGCAAATATTCACCTTTCTGCCCTATTATCAGAGTTGGCGCTACGCCCTAAGAAGTATTGGGTGATTGGATTTTTGAGTAGGTAAATGGATACAAAATTGAATAATAAAGATATATTTGGAAAGTAGATAGGACATGCTTTCCAATGAGCTATCATGGAGCTCATTTGGACACCGAGAAGGTCTCCAAAACTTAGTTGCAAGAAGACATATTTTTCCTGTTTTGGCGATGCGCCCTTGGCCTTGGCATTGCGCCCTTTATAGAAAGTCGACAAAAGACAATTGGAGTTAATGAAAAATATATTATAAGGTTTTTTGAGGAAAATCACTCCAGAGTTAGCTAAGGAGTTATGTTAGCATTTATTTTTTCATTTATTAAGTTAGGATATTTGTGCCTTAGGCCTTGTATGGTCTCATTGGAAAAAAATGGAATTTATGATGTAATTAATGACATTTTGGAAACCTAGCTAGGGTTTTGGTCCTCCTTTTCAAGTTAAATACTACATGGAGGCCTCATTGTAGTTGGTTGATTTTTAAACTCAATACATAGACTTGGAGTTTTGGAGAAATTGGCTTTAGAGTGTTATGAATGCTTTGGTTTGGATGATAATGGAGCAAGCAAACTTGCAGGATTCATGAGCATGGCTAATGGTGACGTATTTCTAAATTAGTTCTTTTTTTTCTTATTTTTTCATTTTGTTTCATCTTTCTCATGTAGTAGAACAAAAATTTTAGGTTAAGAAATGTTGTTTAGAGGCACCCTAGCTCTGGCTTCTTTCTATTGCTTATAAGTTTTCCTCTGCTAGGTCAGATTAGAGAATTCTTAGTTGCTCTCTAATTCCACTCAGCTTGTTTATCTCAAGAATGATTTAACAGAGCTAATGCCAAAGTATTTTATGGTTAGCCCTGCCCTTTGGTATCACTTAAACATTGTTTTTGAGGTATTTTCTTCAAAGTATTGCTAAATAGGGTTTGATTGAAGAGGTTTATTGTTTGCCCTGCCCTTTTGTCCATCTTGAATGGTTTCTTTGAAGTTATTTGTAGTATGATTAAAGAATTTTAGGATTTCCCTTCTCTTTGATCATTACTATATGTTATCTTGAATGTTTTCTTTGCCTGAAGGTGAAATCACTAGAGAAATTAGAAGTTATTGCTCTTTATGGTTTGTTGGATTGTTGTCTTAATGTTTACTTGCTAGGGGTTGGTCAAAGAAGCTTATGGTATGCCCTATCTTTGGATATTTCTTTATGCATAGTGTTATTAAAATACTTTTCTTTTTATAGTACATGTTAAAAGATTCTTAACTTCCCTTTAAACCTACTAATCTCACAATTTATTGTTCACTTCACTCGCATAAGCTTTAAATATCCATTTGGCTTTGTTATACTTGCCCTCCGAAACACCCTTGACCTATTGTTGTAATTTTCAAGACCTTTTGTAGACTCCATAGCCCAATGGTCTAAACCTCTCTTACTCTATCTATTCTGCTTGACAAGCAACCCGACCAAACAAAACAAACAAACACACCGCTAATCACTATAACTAGCCTAAAATCAATCAAGTTACATCAATGAGTCTAGGAAGGCTAGGTCCTAGGACTCCAAATATTGGTTTGATGTTACCCTTGTTCAATTTGGTCTTTCCAATATGAAAAATTAGAGGGACCTAACAGGGGCAGTGCCAAGAAGCCTGCCTCAACAATTTCTCCTGCAAGGAATTTTCCTATTTTCATAGCAGTGCTTTGCAGAAGTGTGTAATGTCATTTGATGAATTGTTAAATATGTACGATACCTCCAATGGGACCTCTCTGTTTCTACGGTTATCTGTCTCTGATTTTCCTGCTTCCTTCAATTCCAAAAATAATACAACGAATCTTGCTGTCTTAGTGAGCAATATCATGGACGGGTTGGTTGTAATTCTAGCCCTTATGTTACTTATTATATGGTGTTGCAAGAATTTGCGATCAGATACAATAGAATATGCACTAGTAACCCTTATTGTATTTAGTTATAGAGAGTTGTAGAATGCAATGAAGAACTTTTCTGAGTGGCTGGGAGGTGGGGCTTTCGGTTCCATTTTCAAAGGGACTCTAACAAGCGACTCTCTGGTGGCGGTTAAGAAATTGGAGGGCGTAAGCCAAGGAGAGAAGCAGTTCCGCATGGAGGTGAGCACCATTGGAACCACACATCATGTTAATTTGGTTCGTTTGCATGGATTTTGAACATATGGGTCCAAAATATTGTTGGTGTACAAATACATGGCCAATGGCTCCTTGAACTCCTCCTTATTCAACAAAACCCAGTGCAATGATTAGATTGAGAACAAGGTTATGGATTGGAAAAAACGCTTCAACATTTCTCTAGGGACTGCCCGTGAAATCAATTAATTGCATAAGAAGTGTAGGGACTGCAACATTCGTTGCGACATCAAGCAAGAAAACATCATCTTGGATTCCAATTTCTACCCCAAGGTGGCCAATTTTGGGTTGGCCAAGCTCCTGGGTAGGGAGTATAGTAAGGTTCTGATGACCATGAGAGGAACCAAAGGGTACATGGCCCCTGAGTGGCTATCTGGCATGCCAATCACTGCGAAGGCCGACGTCTACATCTTCAACATGACATTTTTTGAAATAATTGTAGGGTGGAGAAGCATGGACGAGGGATTAGAATCCAACAAGATTTTATTTCCCACATGGGATGTGACGCAGGTTAACGGTGGAAACACCATGGATCTTCTTGACAAGAAATTGATCAATGATGCTTATTCATAATAGGTGACAAATGTTGTTATCATGGGAGGATGGTGCATATAGGATGATGAAGATGTGAGGCCATCGATGAGTCAAGAGGTGTAGATATTGAAAGGCATTACAGAAGTTCCCCCTCTGGCCCCTCTTCCCTGATCTCTGCAAGCCTTTGCATTAAAACCTGATAGTTTCTTCCTTTTATTCTGGGAAGAAAAACCTTCTTCACATCAACGCAACAACATTGATACTCGCTCCACCCCACTGTAGAGCCTCACAATATATTTACTATCTACTTAGACTTTTAGAAAAATAATTCTCTGAGTATTTTCTATATACTTAGACTTTAATCCCAATAAATCTTTTTGTCAGCCTTATCTAAGCCAAACTAATAATATAATTTTGAAAACTTTCCCCTTATTCCATAGATTTTATCCAATAGGTGATTAGCGAAATGGAAATGAATCATGAAATAGTTGACATTCCTTTCGTTTTCGTTATTGCAATCTATATATACCACTTCATGATAATCTAAAATTATGAAAAAATATTACAGATCATATTTATTATGAAGTATCAAATATTTTTTTCACACATATTGCATAGTGTTTTTCTTTTTGGAATATATAAATACATATTGGCACCATTTGGATACAATTCTTTTAATTAGCCGAAGGCTTTTCTATATTTGAAGGAGATGTGTTGACTTTTTCTTTTTTTATAAAAATAATTGGACGGGTAAGATTTAATCTCGTGGGAATATGTTCTGAATATGCTTTGTATTAGAAGCATATCTACTACTTTGGGTCAATAGGGCATGAAATTACGACACAAAAATTTTTCTTGTTATTTTTTAATTAAAATTAGATTGTACTGGTAAAGTGGCAGAAAAATCGGTAGCTAATCGTCATTTCAACGGGGCGATGGAATAACATCGATCTCCCTTCCAGCATGTAACCTTGTTAATTCCTAGAGTATGTGAGATGTTGCGTTGCAATCAATACTGCTTTTCATCTTGGAGCGCGACGTGATACGGGAGTAGACACTGGAGCCCCAAAAAAGGGGATAAAATAAGGCGAGGCATGTGATCTTCAATGATTTTGGCCATGTGTTTAATGTTGGACTCACGGCACCAGTCCTTGTGGGAGAGGGATGCAAGAAGAAACGCCAATGGAAGATCAATGATAGATGTGGCATAGACAAATTTTTAGAGGCTGTATCCCCGCTTTGTTTGCCCTTTCATTAAACCAAGCTCATTCAAGAAATGAGGCCCACAGTATCTGCAGTTCCCAACGTATTTTGAGCAGTAGTCACTGATGAATGCATCGTAGGCTTCATGAGAATGGTCTCTGTAGATGATAATGTTTTTCCAAAGATCAAAGTCGAGAGAGTCAAGGGGTCCCTCCCATTGGTCGCTCCTTTGCAATAATCTCCATCTCTTGGTGATGCTTCCTCCTACACCCATGTCTTCCATGAATGTCTCAGAAAATTTTTCGGATAAATTATAAGGCCATCCTTTGATTTTGTTTGTAACCTATAAATATAGGATTCATAATTTTGACTTGACTGATGGTAGTCTTGTAAATATGTACATACTTTGCTTTCTGCAAGTTGTATTCCCATATTTTGTAAAAAAATTAAAAAAGAAAAAAGAAAAAAGAGGGTAAAAAGTCCTAAAAGGAAGATCAAAGGACTTAGAAAAAATAATATACCCCAAAATAAAAAGATGAATAAAACGTGAAAGTGTGCATGTCTAAATGCCACTACTTTTACTTTTTGCAGTTGATTATGGCAGAGTGTCAATAAATTCCATAAAATGTGATGAGTTGAACAATTTAATCTTGACTTGTCATCTTTCAATTTCAAATGTTGTAGATAGTGAATAAAGAGTTGTCATACAGTTTAATCATGAAAATTCAGTAGTTAGGTAGAGAATAGAAAGAATCTAACAGTTTAATTTGGATTCTGGGATGAAATAAGTGTAGAATTAGATAGTTTACTTCTTTCAAAAAAGAATAAAATGTTGTAAGGTTGCTAGCTCAAATGCACCTAATCAAAATAGAAGAAAAAAATGTTAGAAGACATAACTGGGTAGGTAGAAGAAGGTGGGAAACATCATTGTAAATATCTTTCACCAGGCTATAAATAACTAATTTCCCCTCCCCATAGCAATTTAATATTCTTGACTATTAGTCAAAGAGGCTCAAGGCATTTCCTTGAATTCTGTTGGGACCGGACCCAAGGCTCGAAGACTGATTAGTTGAAAATGTTAACCCCAAAATTTTTCATCATTTATCCCTTCATGCACTCATCACCATTTAACTCCATATGTGAGAAACTCTTTTCTTACTTAAATATTACATAAAGGCCCATTTTATTAACTTCCTCCATTTTACAAAGCATAAAACCCTCAGAAAATATGATATACTAAGCAAAAGTGAATGAGTTATGAAAATGAAGCTTTACTCTAATTTTCACTTTCCTTAGTTTTATTTATGAAATTTTGAGTATTCATTGTCCCTTTCATATTAACACTTAACCTATTTTATTAACTCCCTATCAAATATCCTAGTCCTATTAATATAACTTCTTTTTATTTAATATCCCAAAAGCCCCTATATTACATGCTTTTATATCAAAGATATTACTCACATGTAGAAAAAACATCCCAAAATTATCCTTTTGATATAAAAATGCCCATAAAAAATATTCCCACTCCCCTATAGTTTTAGAACTTGAAATAAATATAAAAATATATAATAAAGTTAAAATAAAACAAAAGGTTCATTTTTACATACTCTGTATTAAAAATAGCGTAGAAAAATAATACTATTACTCCCGTTCCCACATTTACCTTTACCCAAGGTTAACGCTTTAAACTTACCCCTTTCCCTTGGTATATATCCCTTTACCAAAGTCTGAACCTTGGTTGAATTTTATTAAACTTGCCCCATTCTATGTATAAACCCATTTATACATAAAATTCATCAAATAAATATGCGCCCTCGCATTCATTCCCATCCCTTCGATCATCCTCATCTCATTAATCTGATGGTCCAAATCTAATGTGATAAACCATTCCCTTGCCCCACCACTCCTCATCGAATTAAAACTCAACCGTTGATCATCCCTATCGCTTCAACGACTGACATTAAACCTGGGTCCCACCTTTCCTTGTCCTGCAGCGTCCCAATGCATCTCAACCGTTCGCATCATGCGATCAAATCCAACAGTGTATATTCAATATCGCATAACAAAAGTGATCGGGAAAAGTTTATGAAAAATAATGCGATAAAAGTTGTTTCATAAAACCACCATCCGATATGTGTCTCAATTCTACTGGATCGCATTACAAAAGTGAAAAAATGCTTACCACTCAAGAGCAATGTGATAACCACTAATTGTTTCGCCTTCAATGAAAAAACCACTCCTGCCATTTGATATTGACCTGTAATTAATACCCTGCATATCAATAAAACCTAAGGTTTTAACCTTATTTTTTAATTGTTTCCATACCATTTGGGCCTTTGCCCTTTATAAATCACTCACAGACACCATTTTCAAGCCTTTGCTGACCAATTTTCCCACCTAAAGCATATTTCCCCTCTAAAATTCACCTCCGAAGACTCTCTACACCTTCTACCAAACAGTTGCGACCAGTTTGAAGATTGGTACAATCCTGAACATTCTACTTGACCGCCATTATACATTTAAAAACGTATTTCTCTAAATTTCAAACCTACATTTCACAAATGAAAATGAAAATGAAATCAGTCACAATGAGAAATGTAAATTGCCTGATTTGAAAGTGCCCAAACCTTGAAGAAACATGGGGAACCCTATCAAAATTTTCCCAGAATATTCCTTCTCCTCCATATTCAGTTTTTCAGTGTTTAAAACCATCTAAAGGTAATTTCCATGATTGAAATCTATTTTCCAGTCCTATGCACATTGAAACTCTACGTTTTTATCCTAAAACCCTCACCCATATTCTGAATTTTTCCCAAAAGCAGCTCAATTAGCCTTCTATTTCCCAAAATAAACTAAGCAAACAGTCTAGTCTTGCTAAATTTTATTCAAAAATGACAAAAAATCAGGTCACTCCTAGGACTGGAGATCCTAAACCTTAGAAGCCCGCCTTTCGCAAGCTTCCAACCCCTAAACCTTCAAAAATCAATAAACCTACTCTTGCCCTAACTGTAGATTCCACTGAAGTAGTTAGACCTTTGCATCCACCTATCACCTCTAAAGATAGTAGTCCTTTGATTGATTTAGACTATAGAATTGTTGATGCTACCTTAGAGTTCGATCTAATTGAATTGCATAACTAGTGTCATGAGAAATTTGTGTAGAAAGTGGAAAATGATATACCTGTATGGGACTCAATCTTGCCTAAATATGTGGTTCCCATCACCCATCAAGCTCAAGATTTCGTTAGGTTATGTCAATTACACTATATCCCTGACCAGAGATGTATGGTAAACAAAGATAGAGAGTTCCTGTTTTACATAAATGCTGAAGCCATCAATGAAATGCTCCAACTGAGCCACGATCCAAAAGCAGTATCATTGTCCATTGAAGATTAACACAGCTCTATCTAGATCTAGACTTTCCTAAAAAATTCATGATCGTTCAAAACTTCTGTCCCAACCATGTTGACATTCCTAAGGTAAATCCACCTTATGACACTTTTGACTTCCCTAAGGGCTCTAGACAAATAATTTCCATGCTTTCATTCATTCTAGGCTATGCTAAAGATGAGTTTACAGATGCCTCCATTCTAGGTTTCCTCTCGACCTTGTCTCCAGGACAACATCCAGAACTAGTCTTCAATTTTGCCAAACTCATTGCTGATAATATGCATTATCAGTTGACTAAATTACCTGAGGAAGGAATATTCAGATATTCATCCTATCTATTACATCTCTTCCTATTTTTTCAGGCATAAAATTTCCCTATTGCATTACAGAAGATGGATATGGAAGGTAAACATCTTTCTGTGGTATTATGGACTTCTTTACTCAGAAAAGATAGCAGTGAATTCAGCTATAAAGACTTCAATGATTTGTTTATTAAACTTGCCATGAATTTTTTGAACAAAGCAGAACCACCAAGGATTAATGAAGACATCAGAAGAATTTTACAGTTGTCTGAAATGTGTAAGGTAGGAGACTGGTATTTGTACAAAAATCACACAGAAATAAGATTATATGGTGCACTTCTGGATCCTTACAAATTACCCAAGTTTCTAACTACCAGAATTTTTTCTTTGGAGTACTTGAGACAGATCTTGAATGCAAATGTAGTGAATTTCATAGCTTCCAAAAAGAAAGCATAGTTCAAGCTAAAAAATTAAATTGGCCCCTTCATAGTCAATAGCAGAGATGCTTTGAAAGAGATAGTTAGCAAATTATCAAAATTTAAGTTCCAAGAAAATTTTCACTGGAAATATGACCCTCAAGATGTTTTAAGTAACCTCAGCGTCAAGTGTAAGTTAACTCCATTCCTACATGACTCAAAGCCACAAATTAAAAAGTATGCTAATCAGATTGAATGGGTTGCAAACACATTGATTGATGATATTCAGGAAATGCAAACAAATGATACACAAGGAATGCAAATAGATAACATAAAGAAAAAACAAATGGATAATACATAGGTGATTACAGTTGGAAAACAAGTAGAAATGTCCGATAAAAGACCAAGAAATGAAGAAGGCTATTTAGCAGAAACCATTATAGAAAATAAATTTAAGACAATTTTCAGCAAAAAGGCTACAATGATTACTGTAGAAGAAGAAAAGGCCATAGAGATAGATGACAATGAAGATCAAGAAAACAACAATGATCAACAAACAGATGATGAAGCTACATTAATTGTCAATGAGACACTTAAAGAAATTCAGAAAGAGTAGGTACTAACATAGGAAAAGGGAAAAGAAATGGTTGAAACACAGGTAAATTCAGAAGCACCCTCCTCTTCTAGAGCAGTAGAAGAAACATATTCTTACATTCAAAAGAAATACAAACAAATCAGAGAAAGATATGAGGAAATTAAGAATGAGGTTTATTCTAAATTACTTAAAGAAAAGCCAGGAAACAAAGATAGGTTGCTTACTACATTTGTTAATCCACCAAAAAAATGCTAATGTCATTTTCAAAACCCATAGTTGATGATCCTAATTCAATTGCAGATTATACAAAGACAGATATGGAGGTGGACACTGATACAATACATGAATTGGATCAGATAGATTTCCATAGAAGTGCCACTGAAATTCTTTATTCAAAGGTGGTTACCAAAACCATGAGTGCTACCATGCTTCAAAATACTGTATCTAATTTACAGACTCAAATGAAATTAGATAAAGCATCTCTACATGTTAAGGATTTGAGGATCAAATTGTTAGAAGATTTGGTAATAGAAACTGGAGTGGATCCCTCCAATATTGAAGTTGCTAAAACACTGATAAGTCAAAAGAATGAAGATATTACTGCCTTGAAAAAGCAACTTAAACTACCACAGAGTGAGCATCCACAGGCAAAGGAGATTCTTCAACAACAAAAAGAAAAGGATGAGACTATGCAGCTAGTACTAAAGATGACAACCCAAATTAAAGAAATGGAGAATCAGACAGAAACTCCGATAAAGGAAAATGAAACATTGAAAAGATTAAATGAGGTCTCCATTCCCACAGTCATTCCAAATGTCAGTACTGCTATTCCTTCTACACTAGCAGAGAATTTGGCACCAAAAGGAGTATTGGCAACTTTAGTGTCAATAACATCTATAGATACCTCTGCCACTGCATCATCTACATCACAGGTATAGCAAGCAACATGTATAGCAGACTTAGTTAAATCTATGGAAGAAATGTCCCTTAAGAACATTGAGATCAATAACTTAAAGAAAGAAAATAAGGATCTCGAATCCTCATACAAGAATGCTCTAATCACATCTAAGGGACATGAACAGAGAGAAACCAGACATCAAGAGCAGGTAAATATTTTACAACAGTAGGTCAATCTCAGTGAACAGGTGTCATACATAAAAAAAATATCTTTGGAATAAAATTATTCAAGGAATACATCTACAATGGCCTTTCATTCAAATCATTTATGAATAGAGAGATTTACTAAAGGCAGGACAAGTAGAAATTCAACAAACAAAAGAAGAGCCCTCCAATAAGCCATCTCAAGCGTTATAGCTTATTACATTTCTAAACAATAAAAATAGAGAAGAGATTGAAGAACTAAAAATTCAGGATAGGAATGAAACCATATACAAATAAAAAAGGTCCTAAATAAAAGAAATATAATGAATAGTTTGGAGGAAAGATGTAAAGACATGAACTTATCAATAAAAAATTTCTTGGTCAAATACACTATATTGACACAAGCAGGCCTTCCAGACATTCATGGCTTCAATGAAAAACCAATGGTTCATAAAGATTATGACAAGAAGATCAGAGCATATGCAAAAGAATAGGTGAACAAGCCTCTGCCACAAGGTTCCCAAACTGGAAAAAATATATTAGAATACTTTGAGAACTTGTTTTCTCTACAAAATGAAATTAAGCACATTTTCATTGTCAAGCCCAACTTTGTAAAGTACACTGAGGCTGATGAAAGCTACAGAAAACTAAAAAGCCTGAAGATACGAAGTGATCAACAATGACAGGAATTCACTGATTTGATATAAGAGCATGCAAACTGAGTAGAACAAAAGAAGTCATATTTTACATCTTTACAGTTATCAAAGGGTAAAATTTGCAGTTAAGGTGTATCAGGTAATAAAATAGTCAATTCAATTTTACTGCTATAAATTCTTCATTTTACAACAGAAGAGTAATAAATGGACAACGTAAAGAGTATCAAAGATAAAGCACATGTTAAAGAATGTGAATTGGAAAGAGTGTCTTCCAAGCTATCTTCTAACAAGATATTGTTTCCAAGCGCCAGCAAGCATCTACAACAAAACAACAAATCAATTTTTGATAAGATAAATCCGTTCTATTTTCCTTGATAAGAGAACATCTTGCATGTTTGTTGTGCAACTATCCCTATTTTTATGTAATAAATCTTTATTTTCTCGTAGAGATATTCCTACATGTCTCTCAAATATTTTTTAATAATTTGTATAAATACTTCACTCTTTGAAGTATTTTAGTGTGGAATAATTTTTTTCAAGACAACTATAGACATTTTTGTTGAATACATTGGAATTTGTGTGAGTCAATTTGTAAAGAAGCAGACTGGAACTAAGTCAAATAGACATCATAACTCAGGATTTTTGTGCTGATCAGATAAGTGAAGTGTTTTCATGTTTTCACTGTTTATATTTCTAAGTTCCATAAATACATTTACATGTTTTCTATCTTGAATGATTAACTAGGAGGATTTATACAATATTAGTGTCAAAGGCTCCCTGTTTTTTAATATTTATTCATTGATATCATCTATGTTGATAACCGGACTTAAGAATTCTTAAATGCTCTTACTCCCTGTTTGACCCCTTTCTTTCATCTTCATTTGTTGTGTAACCAGCTTCAAAAATAGAAGAAAAGAGATATCAACACCTTAGAAATAAGCCACTTCGAGGGGGAAACCTCCAATACATTACATAAATGCACAATTCTTCGATGATACAATTTAAAAAACCTCCTTTCTATATATAGGAGTCCATGGGGCCATAATGTAATCCTAGTGGGCCACAATGTAATCCTAGCCGACCTAACAATAATAATTTAAGGGCACAATAATAACAAAATAGGGGTTACAAGGGTACAATAATAACAATAAGGGGGTTACACTAATAACAATAAGGGACTATACTAGTAATATAGGGACCTAACATGCCCCTCTCCTTCAAAAAAGTGTTGTCCTCGACGCTTGAGTAGCTCTGGGTGCTTCTGTATAAACTTCTCATCCTCCCATGTAGAATCTTCAGTGGGTAAGTTCTTCCACTTGATGAGATACTCTGAAATTGATCGATTCCGTAGCTGTCGAGTTCTTGTTTCCATGACCGCTTCAGGTTCCAATATGATTTTCCTTCCTCATCAAGTTCTGGCAATATTGTTTGAACTGGAAGATTTTTACCTATAACCTTCTTTAAGCATGAAACATGGAAAATTGGATGCACTCGTGAAGAAGCAGGAAACTCCAATTTGTATGCCATAGTACCAATTTTTTGCAACACCTTGTAAGGACCATAGTACTTTGGCGATAATTTATTATCCTTCTTAGCTTGCTTGAGGGACATTTGTTTGTATGGTTGTAGCCGTAAAAATACCCAATCTCCTACATCAAAACTTCTCTCGCTGCGATGTTGATCTGCCTGTTGTTTCATTCGATTTTGTGCCAAATTCAGATTATCCTTTAAGAGTTGGAGAACTTCTTGTTGATGCTCGATGTGATCTTCCACTGCTTGAACCTTCGAATTTTCTCTTAAAGATGATGTGATGGATGGTGGATGATATCCATAAAGTGCCATAAATGGGGTCATTTTCGCTGTAGTATGGAAGGAAGTGTTATACCACCATTCAGCAAGAGGTAACCACTTGACCCATTGTGTTTGTTTATCAGATACAAAACAACGAAGATATCCTTCCAAACATTTATTTACGATCTCGGTTTGACCATCAGATTGAGGATGATAAGATGAGCTATGAGCTAATTGAGTACCCAAACAAGAAAATAACTCCGTCCAAAAATTTCCAGTAAAAATGGGATCTCTGTCGCTCACAATAACCCTTGGGCTTTCATGTAGCTTTTGAATTCTGTCCATAAATGTAGTAGCAACTGTACTTGCTTTAAATGGATGAGATAATGCACAAAAGTGTGCATACTTAGTAAGTCTATCAACTACCACCATGATGACACTCTTTCCTTCGGACTTAGGTAAACCTGTGATAAAATCCATTGAAATCTCATCCCAACGTTGACTTGGAATGGATAAAGGTTGTAGAAGTCCTGGGGTCTTAATTGTTTCCACTTTATTCTGCTGGAAAACCAAACATTCCGCCACAAACTTTTGAATATCAGATTTAAGGCCATCCCAAAAAAAATCTTTCTTCACCTTGTGGTAAGTTTTTAAAAATCCTGAGTGTCCTCCTAAAGGAGAAGTGTGCAATTCCAGAAGAATATTTTGTTTTAGATGGGAATTCTTACAAAGATATAAGCGATCTTTGTACCATAAGGAATTATTTTTCCAACTAAATGTATCAGATGTACTAGGATCTTGCTGCAACTTTTGAATGAGTGTCCATACATCTTTGTCCTTCTTCCATTCATCTCTTGCTTCAGTTATCCAATCTGGTTGGATAATAGAAATGGCACAAAGCAATGATTCCACCTCTTCATTCTTTCTTGAGAGTGCATCTGCAACAACATTAAGCTTTCCTTTTTTGTAGATTATTTCAAAGTCATAACCCAACATCTTTGTAACCCATTTTTTCTTCTCTTCTGAAGATAGTCTTTGTTCCAAAAAGTGTTTAAGACTATCATGATCAGTTTTTACCTTGAAGTGTCTTCCCATTAGGTAAGTTCGCCATTTCTTTAGTGCATGCAGTATTGCTAACATTTCCTTCTCATAAATAGGTTTTTGTAAATACTTTCCTTTGATTGGACGACTTTCAAAAGCAATGGGTCTTCCTTCTTGCATTAAAACCGCACCAATTCCATTTCCTGAGGCATCACATTCCACAATAAAGGTTTTCATGAAGTCTGGCGTAGCTAAGACCGGTGCTAGGCACATTGCCTCTTTAAGACGTTCAAAGGCCTTAGTTGCTTCAGGAGTCCATGAAAGTGCATCTTTCTTCAATAATGTTGTTAGAGGTGCTGCTATTCTCCCATAATTCTTAACAAACTTGCGATAATACCCTGTTAACCCGAGAAATCCTTGCAACTGCTTTATGGTTGTGGGGACTTTCCATTCCTTAATGGCTTTAATTTTGTTAGGGTCTACTTTAACACCCTCGTGAGATACAATATGACACAGATATTCCACCTCTTGTACTCCAAAGAAACATTTGGATTTTTTTGCATATAATTGTTTCTCCTGCAATAGTTTGAGCACCCTGTCAACATGTTCAACATGATCCTTCCAAGACCTTTTGTAGATTAGTATATCATCAAAAAATACTAGCACAAATTTTCTAAGGAAGGGTTTGAAAATGGAATTCATCAACCCTTGAAATGTAGAAGGTGCATTGGTAAGGCCAAAAGGCATGAGCAAAAATTCATAATGACCCTCATGAGTTCGAAATGTTGTTTTTGGAATATCTTCAGTCTTCATTCTAATTTGATGATATCCTGAACGAAGATCCAACTTGGTAAAATAAATTGCTCCATGTAATTCATCGAATAATTCATCAATCACAAGAATGGGAAATTTATATTTAATGGTGAACTTATTGAGCTCCCTATAATCTGAACACATGTGCCATGATCTATCCTTCTTGTGTACCAATACTACAGGAGCAGAGAAAGAACTTTGACTAGGTTGAATTATACCTGCCTCTAACATTTCTGCAATCATACGTTCAATTACGCTCTTTTGGAAGTAAGGATATCTATAAGGCCTGATGTTTGGAGGAACACTTCCTGGAATCAAATGAATAGCATGATCATGATCACGAATAGGTGGGAGTCCTTTGGGAGTTTCAAACACCTTGGAATGATTTTCCAAGACTTGTTGGAGATCTGCAGAAATAGATGATTTTGATGTTAGAACTTCTAGTGAGCATAATTGTGCAATTATGCCTCGTTGTTCTTTCTTTAGAAGCTTTGTCATGACATTAGAGCTTATTATCCTTCCTGGCTTCCCTTCAATACCCCGTAATTCGACTTCCTTTCCTTCTTAAAAAAATTTCAAGAAAAGTTCTTGAAAATTAAAAGCTACCGTCCCCAAAGATTGTAACCATTGTACTCCTAGTACAACATCAGCACCTCCCATAGGAATGGAAAGCATTGGACTAGTCAATACATATTCCCCCATGGTTAGCTTGATATTATGGCATTTCCCGGAGCAATTTATAGTTCCTCCATTTGCAACCATCACTTGGCATTCTGGTGCTGGGTATAGGAAACAATTTAATTCCTTGGCTACCTTACAATGAATAAAATTATGAGTGCTACCTGAATCAATCAACACTATTACCTTTTTCTTCTTGATCTGTCCTGCTATCTTGAGAGTTTGAGGAGTGGTAATTCCTTCCATTGCATTACATGATATGGTCGGATTCATTTCTTCCTCTTCTATGGCTGGTTCCTGGTGTGTATCCTCTTCTTGTTCATTTTCCTCTTCTTCTTCACAATCTATGTAAAATAATTTATTTTCAGCACACTTATGACCTTTGGTGTATTTGCTATCACAACTGTAGCAAAGCCCTTTTGCTATTTTTTCTTCCAATTTTTGTGGTGTCAACCTTGTAGGTTGTGGAAATCTAGATGTAGCAACACTTCCTTCTTTATAGAATTGAGTGGTAGGCTTCCTTGTCGCCATAACTTTACATTTAACTTTTCTTGCCAAACTGAATGCCTTCTCCAATGAATCAGGTTCCAGAATGCAAACTTCATGTTGGATGTTATCCTTTAAAGTGCCTATGAAGAGATCAATCCTGTGTTCCTCTGGAATATCAGTTACCCTTATATTCAATTTTTGGAAGTCCTCAATGTGCTGCCCCACTAAACCCTTTTGTTTGAGATTTATCAATTGGCTAAAGAAGGTGTTGCTATTTGTATCCTCATAATGTGCTATCATTTCCTCTGTAAAAATTGACCAAGTGACAATTTTTTACGGGAGCAAAGCCATCGATACCATACAAATGTATTTTTTTCTAAATGTAAAGTTGCAATGCGTACCTTTTGTGTGTTTTTCACATTATGGAGATCAAAATAATGCTCCATCTGTAGTATCCATGTTACAGGATCCTTTCCATCAAAATTCCTATATCCATTTTTTGGAATATGGTGGTTCTTCCCGCCAACATTAGAGTTTATGAAATCATGATTAACATTTATTTTGTTCTCATCATGAGGTTCTTCTACTATATTTTCGCCATTAGGAATCATTTCTGGTTTTAAACTTGTCATCAAGCCTTCCATGTATGCTTTTAGATCATTCTTCATGTTTTCCATGTTTTCTTTCATGTCATCCATCTTAGCTTCCATGCCCACTTCCATGCCATCCATCTTAGCTTCCAAACCATTCATCTTAGCTTCCATGCCTTTCTTCAAACCATCCATCTTAGTTTCCATGCCTTTCTTCAAAACTTCCATTTCATTTTTTGTTGTTCTTTGCGAGAGAGAAATTTGCTCTTGTAATTGTGATATGTCATGTTTCCATTCTTCATCTTCATGAGTCATAGTAGAGCCTTCTAAAGGCTTAATGGGTGTTGAATTATTTTTAGGGGCCATTTTAGAATCCAATACTGATATCTTTTTCTTGCTTTTGAGGAGCTCGATATTGAAAATGGATTATTTTTGTGATTGTAGCACTTCAATATCTAAATTTCGGTACTGATGTAGCCCACTAAATTATCTTTCGAATGCCACAGGTCTGACCTGATTTGGATTCTCCAAGACAAAGTTGTGTCCAATCTCCCACAATGACCTAATTATGGACTGGTTCAGTAGTGCGAACTTGTACGACTTGCCACGTGTCACTGTTTCGTCCTTTGTCTCTGAAATTGATAGCCAAGAAACTAAAGTCTATGTACTTGCGACCACTATTTACGGCACTCCAATCCAATGCCCAAAGAGAGAGTTATTGAAATTTTCCCACGATCACCTCTTTGAGATGAAATTCAAGAGCTATAAAAAGCACTACCTTCCACAGATCATATCTCCAAAAATATTGCGAACCAAACTCTGAAATTTTTTGACGAATTTCCTTAGGATTTTAGCTTCGCACCATATGAATTTCAGACTCTGAACCTTCGTAAAACAATTTTATAGCGCAAATGCCACGATGACCTGTTTAGGAGCCTGAAAAAATACCTAACTTCCACAGATGATATCTTCTCAAATATTGCGAACCAAGCTCTGAAATTTTTAGAAAAGCTTCCTTAGGATTTCGGCTTCACACCCTAAAAATTTCAGCTTCTAAAACTTCGTAGAAAAAAAGTTATAGCGCAAATTCCACGATGACCTGTTTGGAGCAGCGAAACCCTAGAATCCAAAGCTCTGATACCAAATGTTGTGTAACCAACTTCAAAAATAGAAGAAAAGAGATATCAACGCCTTAGAAATAAGCCACTTCGAGGGGGCAACCTCCAATACATTACATAAATGCACAATTCTTCGATGATACAATTTAAAAAACCTCCTTTCTATATATAGGAGTCCATGGAGCCATAATGTAATCCTAGTGGGCCACAATGTAATCCTAGCCGACCTAACAATAATAATTTAAGGGCACAATAATAACAAAATGGGGGTTACAAGGGTACAATAATAAAAATAAGGGGGTTACACTAACAATAATAAGGAACTATACTAGTGATATAGGGACCTAACATCATTTTTGTAACTTAAGGATTCTTAATTGCCTTTTCTTTCAAATCTTTCCATTTCATCAAAAAGCCTATTCCAAACCCTTTGAAGGTCATCTACCCTTCCCTTAGTACATTTTCTCTTTTGACCTTATTTCCCAGCTCTTCTTGCCAAGAATTTGACTCCATAGCCCAATGGTCTAGTAGATCCCTCTGTGGTTTACCTTAAAGTACCTTGTATTCCCACCAAACATTCAAAACAAACCAATTGTCCAATCATACCTAGCCTAAAATCTTATAACAAAAAAAAAGCTAAATCTTGAGGAGGGATCCTTCTCCGGAATTTAGGAAGGCTAGATCCTAAATTTCAAAAGAGGTTCTTGGTTACCCCTATTTTTCTTCAACTATAAATCCTCATACCACAACCTAAGAATTACTAGGGTGATAAGATACTTGTGACCATACTGGGGACTTAACCACTCTCCAGTTTTAAGTTTAATCTTAGAGGAAAATTAAAAAAAAAACATATCATTTCTACTTTAAGGTTAAGTTTAAAGTTTGTGGGTATTTATACAATAATAATTCTGGCTCCCAAGAAATTCTATTATACTAGATCCAACCCTGATCCCAACCCTACAGATATAGTAGACAATCCGAACCAGATAAGAAAAAAGAAAAAACAAATTGTTAGTTTAGAAACTCAAGTGCCCCTGAGAAAGGCTAATTCCGTACCCAAAGAATTAGTAAGCTTATCAGATATAGACTTTTATTTCAAGTTTGAAAATTAATTATTTAGAAATAAATATGAAACTGATTTAAAGGAAACTATTACATATCCTATTTTTACTTCTTTTGTGAGTGAGAAATAGAAAGTTATTTTAGCATCTATAAAATAAATAAAAAATGAAATTCAAAGTCCAGTAGAAATGGTAAATGTTACACGAATTAAAGACGTTGATGAAGCTATTAAATTAGCCAATTTTTTGTCTCAATTTAAATCTCCAGTTTCTCAACCATACACCACAATTTTCCCAGCATCAGATTCGACTCTGTATGCTGCCACTTCATTTATAGACTCCACTATTAGTTCACCCCCAGAGCATGTTAGTTCTTAGTTGACTTTGCAGCCTACGATCATATATTCAGCATACCCTCAATCCACCGCAAATTCATCCACAGAACCATTCATTCCTGAGTTGCATGTGCAGCCTAGGATAGTATTTCCATCATCTACTTAGTCCACTACATCCATTACCATTGTACCCACTAGCTTCATAAGCACTTGATCTATATTTCCTAGCCATATCACTTATTCTTCATCTCCTTTTCCAAGCTCCTCAAGTACAACCTTCAGCACATCTACTATTATAACTAGCACTATCCCTACCACTACTATTGTACCTCCTAGTTTAGCAAAAATCCAAGCCATGGTAGCCAAATATTCTCCCCTGGTTTTACCTCAAAACCTCCATGACATGCCTCAAATTACCAAAAGGATATCCCATTATTTGATATTTTTTCACAAATTACTGCACAACAACATATCACCAGAATGAACGATTTTTGGGAAATTTATGAGATAGAGGAATCTGATGTTCGAATGAGGTTGTTTTCACAAAGCTTAACTGGAGAAGTAAAACATGGTTTAGAAATCTAGTTGCTGGTAGTATAGCAGACTTAGCTGCATTTCATAAAGCTTTCCTAAATAAATGGGAAAAGAAGAAAAAACCCATACAAATATTATCTGAGTTTGATGCTGTTAAAATAGCTCCTAATGAGTCTGTCCAAGATTTTTGCACTAGATACAACAATATCTACAATTCTATTCCTGCAGATCTCAAACCCACTCCATATTCTATGTTGCTCGAATTCCCTAATTGTTTTGATGTAGACATGGCCTACCAACTTAGAGAAAGAGATGTAGAGACCCTAGAAAAAATGCAACTAAATGTTGTTGGTGTGGAAATCAATATCCTAGCCAAAAAATCCAGACTTAGAAATGAGAGGAGGGTCACCATCAAAGAAGAGAATTCAAGCTTAGATGGTAAATTTGATTTTATTAACAAAATTTTAGAAAGAGTAGTTGAGAGATTAAACCACATTGAAAGAAAACTGCAATGGGATAACCAATCCCAAATCAGAAATCCCAACTACAGAAAAAACAACAATCCTGGGAAAGGTAAAGAACCCTCCCCAGATCAAAACATTAGGCCCCCATTTCAAGAGAACTTTGCTAAAAGTTCTCAAAACAATGTTGAGGATGAGGAAGACATCAACATAGTAATGGGGATAGATGAAAGCAATACAATTTTCCTCACTTGGGAGGATCAAGAACTCTTTGAGCTACAACAGTTCAAAGTGGAATCTGGTGAATCCTTTGACTATAAGCAAGGTTATGACTTCGCAATCAATGAAATTCACAGCCAATATAACCTTAGGAGAAAGAAAACAAATGATCCCACTACAAAAAACAATGCTCCAACTCAACAAAATAAAAATAAAAAGAATATAGAGGCTCCCAAAACAAAAAATTTGCAGATTCTTCCCAGAGAAAATAAACAAAATTCAAACCCACCCAGTCCTAAAAAGCAGCCTAATCCTAAGATTGTAGATATCACTGATGAGGTGGCTCAATCCTCCAAATATGCCCAAAAGGCTAATACCACAAAGGCCACTAATTCAGCAATAGTTACTGATCCAAAAAAGAATCCAGTTGACTCAAAATAATCAAATCCCAAATCTTCTGCTAAAAATTCCAGATCTGACAAAGAATTTGCTAACACTTAAACTGTTCCTGAAAAAATAATCAAAGATAGTAGAAATCAGGAAACTCAAACAGAAGATAAAATAAAACCTCAAGCTAAAGGTAAAAATCCTGAAACTCAAGAAAAATAATCCCAAACAATAATTACAAAAGATGAATTAATTCAAGCTATCAAATCTCAGTCAAAATTTAATATTCAATCTGAAATATCTAAGTTGAAGATAGCCATTCCCTTAACTGAATAGGCTAAAAATGACTTATATATATCTGTAATTATTGAAACATTGAATGTAAATGAAAATGAGGATACAATTAACATGAGTGATGATAGACCTGAATTAATCTTTGGTCCCAATGTAGATGGTAAGCATTCAGATGGGTTAATACCTCCATTTTACTTAAGTCTTACTGTCCATGATCAGATACTACATAATGCAATGCTAGATACTGGAGTTTCCCATAATCTAATGCCCAAAGCAATAATGGAAACTCTGAGTCTAGACGTAACCCGACCATATAAAGATTTATTCTCTTTTGACTCAAGTAAAGTCCAGTGCATAGGATTGATTAAGGATTTATGTGTGAACTTGGTCCAATATCCTGGTAAAAGCATGATCATGGATGTTGTGGTAGCTGATATCCCGTCAAAGTATGGCATGCTACTTTCTCTCTCATGGGGAGAAAAGTTGCAGGGATCTTTACAACTTGACATGAGTTATACCACTGTCTCAGTATTCGGACAACCCAAAAAGCTTTACAGAGAAACCTTAATGAAGTTTATGATCAGCAATGCTGAGAGACATACCAATTACCCAATCTATTAAACTCCCACTAATCTCAATTCCTTTATTCTTTGTAACTCTGATCATAATAATATCCAAATTGAAATCACTGATATAAGGCCTAAAATAATGGACGATTACATTGATCATGAAGCTTTATGGCATTTATATTTTGATGGTTCAGTAAATAAATCAGGAGTTGGAGCTGGTGTGTGGATTACCAACATTGAAACTAGCCATTCCCAAGGGCATGCCTTTAGATTGAATTTCAAATGTACCAATAATATGGCTGAATATGAGGCTTAAATCTTAGGTCTCCAAATCATTAGAAAATTGGGAGGTCAAAGAATATTGATTATGGGAGATTCGTAGTTAGTTATCAAACAAATAAACATAGAATACTTTGTCCACAATCCCAAATTAGCTAGATATAGGGACACAACAAAAGATTTGGTTGAAGATTTGTTAGAAAGCAAGTTTGCTATTATTCCTAGAAAACAGAATCTACAAGGCCATTGTTTAGCAACCTTTTCCAGCACCTGCAAACTTCCATTTTCACCAATACAAAAATATACTGCTGAAATCAAACACAGACCTATTGTCCCAAATAATGTAAAATACTGGCAAATTTTTTCAGAAGATGAACATATCTATCACTTTTTGAAGAATGAGGGAGAATTTCAGAATTGCCAAATTGATAATGATTGTAATATAGATTCATCTTGTAACATGGATTCAAATTTTTGTCAAATAGATGATTTAGAAGTACATAATTTTGATAGACCTACTATATTTACTCAGAGTGACATAGATGATTTGGAAAAAGTAGATATAGAGGAAATGATGGACGATGAACCAGATTTGATAGATTTAAAACATAACATTTTACCCAGAGGTTTAGCTCCCTTAGAAGACTTGTTGGATTCCAATGATGTGCCCAAAAGGCCAAAAATGGAACTAGTCAGGTCTGATATTGAAGAAAGTAACATAGGAACAAATGAAAAACAAAAAATTATCAAATTATCAAAGTCCTTACCATCAGAAGAAAAGGTTAAATATATAGAACTTTTGAGAGAATATCAAGATGTCTTTGCATGGGGTTACGAATATCTAAAAACTTATAACAAAGACATAATTCAACATAAGATTCCAATAAAAAACCTTTTCAACAAAAATTAAGAAGGATTAATCCAATTTTGTTACCTTTAATCGAAAAAGAAGTTAAAAGAATGTTTGAAGCACAAATAATTGCACCAGGCAGGTATTCTGATTGGGTTTCTAATTTAGTGCCCACTCGAAATAAAACAGGAGAAATTCGACTATGTATAGACTTTATAAATCTCAATAAAGCTTCTTTGAAAGACAACTACCCCTTGCCTAAAATGGACCATATTTTGCAGAGGGTGGCAGGTTCTTCAATAATTTCTTTACTAGATGGTTTCTCTGGTTATAATCAAATTCTAGTTCACAAATATTATCAAACTAAAACTGCATTTACCACTCCATGGGGCACTTTGATGTATGTAAAAATGCCTTTTGGATTAATAAATGCAGGAGATACATTTCAAAGGGCCATGGATATTGCCTTTGCTAAGGAAATCCATGAATTTTTAGTTATCTATCTTGATGATATTACTGTCTTTTCAAAAACAAATGATGAACACTTGGATCACTTGAGACAAGTCTTTATCAAGTGTAGAAAATATGGTATATTGTTAAACCCTAAAAAGACTCTTCTTGGAATAGAAGAAGGAAAATTGTTAGGACACATAATCTCCAAGGAAGGCATTAGAATAGACCCTGTAAGAATTGAAGCTATTTTGAACATTCAACCAGCAAGGAACATAAAAGAACTTCAAGCATTCTTGGGTAAAATTAATTTTTTGTGAAGATTTATCTCTAACCCAGCTGAAATCATAAAAGAACTCAACAATATGCTTAAAAAGGACTCTACAATAAAATGGAATATTAAATCCGAACAATCTTTCGAATCCATTAAATAGGCCTTGACAAAAGCACTAGTCTTAATCATCCCAGATTACACAAAGGATTTCATAATATTTTCATCTGCCTCAGAACATACCATAGCTGTAGTTCTTCTGCAGAAAAAAAATCAAGGTTTTGAACAAGCAATTGCATTTTTTAGTAAAGCCCTTAGAGATGCACCCTTGAAATAAAATATATTGGAAAAACAAGCTTTAGCCTTGGTTAAAGCCATAAAAGATTTTAGAGTTTACATACTTCATTCCCACATCATTGCATATGTCCCTAATGCAGTAATCAACGATATTCTTACACAAGATGGGCGTGATGGTAGGAGAGGAAAGTGGATTGCCACTGTCCTTGAATATGATCTGGAAATCAAACCAACAAACCTCATTAAAGGACAGGGTTTAGCCAGACTGATGGCTGAATATAATTGTAATTCTTTAGATATAAATTTCATTGCACAAATATATGATCAGGAGGAGATGGCGACTCCATTGATCAGTGAAGCCTATCTAGACTCACCATGGTACTTTGATATTATCTTTGTACTTACACATTTACAAGCTCCCCCTGGGTTAACTAAAACCAAAGCCAGATTCATCAAACAAAAAGAAATGAGGTTTTGTATATTAAATAATGCACTTTATTGGAAAGAAAGTAGTGGGATTTTACTAAATTGTTTATTAAAATCAGAGGCTGACAAAATTCTCAAGGAATTTCATGCAGGTGACTGTTGAGGCCACTTATACTAGAACAACACATCAGACAAAATACTCAGAGCTGGCTTTTACCGGCCAAATTTATTTTCTGATGTCAAAAAATTTGTTACCTCTTTTCATAAATGTTAGATTTTTGAAGGAAAGAAGAAACTATTGCCCTTACCTCTCAAGCCTATATCAACTGAAAATCCATTTCAACAATGGGGATTAGACTTCATTGGTAAAATCCACCCTCCATCCTCAGGCCAACATAAATGGATTTTAACTGCTACAGATTATTTTACCAAGTGGATAGAAGCCATTCCTACTAGGCAAGCCACTGATTCAGTTATAATCTCATTCATAGAAAGTAATATTTTCTCAAGATTTGGATGTCCACATAAAATTGTCACTGACAATGCAGCTGCATTCAAATCCAAGAAAATGATTTCTTTTTGTCATAAATACCATATTACCTTAGGTCATTCCACTGCATATTATCCCCGGGGTAATGGTTTAGCCGAGTCATCAAACAAAAGCTTAATCAATATCATCAAAAAATTACTGCAAGAAAACAAAAAGACCTGGAACAAAAAGCTAGTCTATGCCTTATAGGCTGATAGACTTACCACAAAGAAGTCTATTAGAAGTTCACCTTATCAAATTTTCTATGAAATGGATGCAGTTTTCCCCTCTTCCTTTGGTGTTCCAGTCATGAAGATCATTCAGGAATTACAAGTGGAAACAAATGATATTCAGTGAAGAATTAATGAAACCATTCATCTTCAATAGACTAGGGAAGAAGTTTCTGAAAGGTCACAAGTTTTACATGATAAAATTAAAAGTATTTTTGACAAAAGGATTAAAGAAGATGATTTTTTCATTGGAGATCAAGTTTTGAGATGGGATTCATGGAGAGAGGATAAAGGCAAACATGGAAAGTTTGACTTTCTATGGCAAGGACCTTATGTGATATATGGTTAAAGAGGTAACAATTCCTTTTTCACCAAGAATTTGGATGGAACTAAACTTCAAGAAGGACCAGTGAATGGTAGGATGCTGAAACACTACTATTCTTCTGAGTCAGTCACCAGTTAGATTCATTGAATTTTATCATTGTAAATATTCATTGCAAGTGTGTATATTGGATTGGAGATTTTATCTACAAAGCAGAAGCCCAAAGAGAAGGCCCTAAGCTTTGCAGTATAAAATATCATAAGTATCAATTGTTGCAAAAATCAGAAGGCAATTACAGGATCACCAAGGTTAAAGTTGAAGGCTATTGATCTTAGAGTTCTTGACATTCCACCAGGAAATGCCATCCCCAAGTGAAGCCGATGTTAGTAACCTATAAATATAGGATTCATAATTTTTACTTGACTGATGGTAGTCTTGTAAATATGTACATACTTTTCTTTCTGCAAGTTGTATTCCCATATTTTGTAGAAAAATAAAAAAATCAAAAATCAAAAAGAGGGTAAAAATTCCTAAAAGAAAGATCAAAGGACTTAAAAAAAATAATATACCCCAAAAGAAAAAGATGAATAAAACATGAAAGTGTGCATGTCTAAATGCCACTACTTTTACTTTTTGCAGTTGATTATGACAGAGTGTAGAATTTAACTCCATAAGTGAGAAACTCTTTTCTTAATTAAATATTACATAAAGGCCCATTTTATTAACTTCCTCCATTTTAGAAAGCATAAAACCCTCAAAAGACATGATATACTAAGTAAAAGTGAATGAGTTATGAAAATGAAGCTTTACTCTAATTTTCACTTTCCTTAGTTTCATTTATGAAATTTTGAGTATTCATTGTCCCTTTCATATTAACACTTAACCTATTTTATTAACTCCCTATCAAATATCATATTCCTATTAATATAACTTCTTTTTATTTAATATCCCCAAAACCCCTATATTACATGCTTTTATATCAAAGATATTACTCACATGTTGAAAAAACATCCTAAAATTATTCCTTTGATATAAAAATACCCATAAAAAATATTCCCTCTCCCCTGTAGTTTTAGAACTTGAAATAAATCTAAAACTATATAATAAAGTTAAAATAAAACAAAAAGTGCATTTTTACATACTCTCTATTAAAAATAGCGCATAAAATAATACCATTACTCCTATTCCCGCATTTAGCTTTACCCAAGGTTAACGCTTTAAACTTATCCCTTTCCCTCGGTATATATCCCTTTACCAAAGTCTGAACCTTGGTTGAATTTTATTAAACCTACCCCATTCTATGTATAAACCCCTTTATACATAAAATTCAACAAATAAATATGTGCCCTCACATTCATTCCCATCCCTCTGATCATCCTCATCTCATTAATCTGACGGTCAAAATCTAATGCGATAAACCATTCCCTTGCCCCACCACTCCTCATCTCATTAAAACTCAATTGTTGATCATCCCTATCGCATCAACAGCTGACATTAAACCCGGGTCCCACCTTTCCTTGTCCCACAGCTTCCCAATGCATCTCAACCATTTGCATCGTGTGATCAAATCCAATGGCATATATTCAATATTGCATAACAAAAGTGATCTGGAAAAGTTTATGAAAAATAATGCGATAAAATTTGTTTCATGAAACCACCATATGCTACGTGTCTCAATTCTACTGGATCACATTCCAAAAGTGAAAAACTACTTACTGCTCAGGAGAAATATGATAACCACAAATGGTTTCGCCTTCAATGCAAAAACCACTCCCACCATTTGATTTTGACCTGTAATTAGTACCCTGCATATCAATAAAACCTAAGGTTTTAACTTTATTTTTTCATTGTTTCCATACCATTTCAGCCTTCGCCCTTTAGAAATCACTCAAAAACACTGTTGTCAAGCCTCTGCTAACCAATTTGTGCACCTAAAGCCGATTTCCCCTTTGAAATTCACCTTTGAAGACTCTCTATGCCTTCTACCAAACAACTGTGGCCAGTTTGAAGACTGGTACAATCTTGAACATTCTCCTCGATCGCCATTATACATTTAAAAAGGTATTTCTCTGAATTCCAAAACTACATTTCACAAATTCAAATGAAAATTGAAATCAGTCACAACGAGAAATGTAAATTTCTTGATCTGAAAGTGCCAAACCTTGAAGAAATAGGGGGAAACCTGTCAACATTTTCCCAGAATTTTCCTTCTCCTCCATATGCAGTTTTTCAATGTTTTAAACCATCTAAAGGTAATTTCCACGGTTGAAATCTAGTTTTTCAGTCCTCTTCACATTGAAAATCTACGTTTTCATCCTAAAACCCTCACCCAGATTCTGAATTTTTCCCAAAAGTAGCTCAATTAGCCTTCTATTTCCCAAAAGAAGCTAAGAAAACAGTCTAATCTTGCTCATTTTTATTCAAAAATGACAAAAAAGCAGGTCACTCCTAGGAGTGGAGGTCCCAAATCTCAGAAGCCTACCTCCCGCAAGCTTCCAAACCCTAAACCTTCAAAAATAAATAAACCTAATCCTGCCCGAACTACAGATTCCACTGAAGTAGTTAGACCTTTGCAGCCACCTGTCACCTCTGAAGAGAGTATTCCGTTGAATGATTTAGATTATAGAATTGCTGATGCTACCTTAGAGTTCGATCTACTTGAAGTACATAACTGGTGTCATGAGAAATTTGTGAAGAAAGTGGAAAATGATATACTTGTATGGGACTCAAACTTGCCTAAATATGTGGTTCTCATCACCCATCAAGCTCAAGATTTCGTTATGTTATGTCAATTACACTATATCCATGGCTAGAGATGTATGGTAAACAAAGATAGAAAGTTCATGTTTTACGTAACTTTTGAATCCATCAATGAATTGCTCCAACTGAGCCACGATCCAAGAGCAGTATCATTGCCCATTGAAGAATTAACACGGCTCTATCTAGATTTGGATTTTCCTAAAAAATTCATGATCTTTCAAAACTTCTCTCCCAACCATGTTGACATTCCTACGGTAAATCTACCTTATGACACTTTTGACTTCCCTGAGGGCTCTAGACAAATCATTTCCATGCTTTCATTCATTCTAGGCTATGCTAATGATGAGTTTACAGATGCCTCAATTCTAGGTTTCCTCTCTACCTTGTCTCCAGGACAACATCCAGAACTAGTCTTCAATTTTTCCAAACGCATTCTGATAATATGCATTATCAATTTACTAAATTACCTGAGGAAAGAGTATTCAGATATTCATCCTATCTGTTACATCTCTTCCTATTTTTCAGGCAGAAAATTTCCCTATTGCATTACAGAAGATGGATATGGAAGGTAAACCTCTTTCAGTGGTATTATGGACTTCTTTACTCATAAAAGATAGCAGTGAATTCAGCTATAAATAATTCAATGATTTGTTTATTAAACCTGCCATGAATTTTTTGAACAAAGCAGAACCACCAAGAATTAATGAAGACATCAGAAGAATTTTACAGTTGTCTGAAAATTGTAAGGTAGGAGACTGGTATTTGTACAAAAATCACACATAAATCAGAGTATATGGTGCACTCCTGGCTCCTTACAAATTACCCAAGTTTCTAACTACCAGAATTTTTTCTTTGGAGTACTTGAGACAGATCTTGAATGAAGATGCAATGAATTTCATAGCTTCCAAAAAGAAAGCACAGTTCAAGCTAAAAAACAAAATTAGCCCCTTCATAGTCAACAACAGAGATGCTTTGAAAGAGATAGTCAAAAAATTATCAAAATTTAAGTTCCAAGAAAACTTTCACTGGAACTATGACCCTCAAGGTGTTTTAAGTAACCTTAGGGTCAAGTTAACTCCATTCCTACATGACTCAAAGCCACAAATTGAAAATTATGCTAATCAATTTAAATGGGTTGCAACACATTGATTGATGATATTCAGGAAATGCAAACAAACGATACACAGGAAATGCAAACAGATAACATGCAGGAAAAATAGATGGATAGTACACAGGTGATTACAATTAGCAAACAATAGAAATGTCAAATAAAAGACCCAGAAAAGAAGAAGGCTATTTAGCAGAAACCATTATAGAAAATAAATTTATGACAATTTGTAGCAAAAAGGCTAGAATGATTACTGCAGAAGAAGAAAAGGCCATAGAGATAGATGACAATGAAGATCAAGCAAAAAACGATGATCAACATTAATTTTCAATGAGACACTTAAAGAAATTCAGAAAGAGTAGCTACTAACACAGGAAAAGGGCAAAGAAATGGTTGAAACACAGGTAAATTGAGAAGCTCCCTCCTCTTCTAGAGCATCAAAAGAAATAGATTCTGACATTCAAAAGAAATACAAACAAATCAGAGAAAGAAATGAGGAAATTAAGAATGAGGTTTATTCTAAATTCCTTAAAGAAAAGCCAGGAAACAAAGATAGGCTGCTTAATGCATTTCATTACTCCACCAAAAAAATGCTCATGTAATTTCTGAAAACCACAGTTGATGATCCTAAGTCAATTGTTGATTATACAAAGACAAATATGGAGGTGGAAACTGATACAATACATGAATTGGATAAGATAGATTTCCATAGAAGTGCCACTAAAATTCTTTATTCAAAGGTGGTTAAAAAAACCATGAGTGCTACCATGATTCAAAATATTGTATCTAATTTACAGACTCAAATGAAATTAGATAAAGAATCTCTACATGCTAAGGATTTGAGGATCAAATCCCTAGAATATTTGGTGATGGAAACTGGAGTGGATCCCTCCAATATTGAAGTTACTAAAACACTGATAAGTCAAAAGAATGAACATATTACTAACTTGAGAAGGCAACTTAAACTTCCACAGAGTGAGTATCCACAGGAAAAGGAGATTCTTCAACAAAAAGAAAAGAAAAGGATGAGACTATGCAGCTACTACTAAAGATGACAGCCAAAATTAAAGAAATGGAGAATCAAATAGAAATTCTGATAAAGGAAAATGAAACATTGAAAAGAGCAAATGAGGTCTCCATTCCCACAGTCATTCCAACTGTCAATATTGTTGTTCCTTCTACACTGGCAGAGCATTTGGCACCAAAAGGAGTATTGGAAACTGCAGTGTCAATAACATCTATAGATACCTCTGCCACTGCATCATCTACATCACATGTACAACAAAATTAGTGAAATCTATGGAAGAAATGTCCCCTAAGAACACTGAGATCAATAACTTGAAGAAGGAAAATAAGGATCTTGAATCCTCATACAAGAATGCTCTAATCACATCTAAGGGACATGAACAGAGAGCAACCAAACTTGAAGAGCAGGTAAAGATTTTACAACATTAGGTAAATCTCAGTGAGCAGGTGTCATACATAAAAAACTGTCTTTGGAATAAAATTATTGAAGGCATACATCTACAGTGGCCTTCCATTCAAATCATTTATGAACAGAGAGATTTACTAAAGGCAGCACAAGTATAAATTCATCAAACAAAAGAAGAGCTTGCCAATAATCCATCTCAAGCCTTACAACTTATTACATTTCTAAATAGTAAAAATAGAGAATATCTTGAAGAACTGAAAATTTAGGATAGGACTGAAACCATACTACAAATCAAAAAGGTCCTAAATAAAAGAAATATAATGAATATTTTGGAGGAAAGATGTAAAGACATGAAATTATCAATAACAAAGTTCTTGGCCAAATGCACTATATTGACACAAGCAGGCCTTCCAGACATTCATGGCTTCAATGGAAAACTAATGTTTCAGAAAGATTATGACAAGAAGATCAGAGCATATGCAAAAGAATAGGTGAACAAGCCTCTGCCACAAGGTTCCCCAACTGGAAAAGTTATCTTAGAATACTTTGAGAACTTGTTTTTTCTACAAAAGGAAATTAAGCGCATTTTCATTGTCAGGCCCAACTTTGCAAAGTACACTGAGGTTGATGAAAGCTACAAAAAACTAAAAAGCCTGAAGATACGAAGTGATCAACAATGGCAGGAATTCACTGATTTGATAGAACATCATGCCAACTAAGCAAAACAAAAGCAGTCATATTTTTCATCTTTACAGTTATCAAAGGGTAAAATTTGCAGTTAAAGTGTATCAAGTAATAAAGCAGTCAATTCAATTTTACTATTGTAAATTCTTCATTTTACAGCAGAAGAGTAATAAATGGACAATGTAAAGAGTATCAGAGATAAAGCATGGGTTAAATAATTTTAATTGGAAAGAGTGTCTTCCAAGCTACCTTCTAACAAGATATTGTTTCCAAGCGCTAGCAAGCATCTGCAAAAAAGCAACAAATCAATTTTTGATAAGATAAATCGGTTTTATTTTCCTTGATAAGAGAACAAATTGTCTGTCTGTTGTGCAGTTGTCCCTATTTTTATGTAATAAATCTTTATTTTCTCCTAGAGATATTCCTACATGTCTCTCAGATATTTTTTAATAATTTTTATAAATACTTCACATGATTAGTGTCAAAAGCTCCCTGTTTTTTACTAGTTATTCATTGATATGTTTTCTACTGATAACCGGACTTAAGAATTCTTAAATGCTCTTAGTCCCTGTTTGACCCCTTTCTTTCACCTTCATTTCTGTAACTTAAGGATTCTTAATTTCCCTTTTGTTCAGATCTTTCCATTTCATCATAAAGCCTATTCCAAACCCTTTGAAGGTCATCTACCCTGCCCTTAGTACATTTTCTCTTTTGACCTTATTTCCCAGCTTTGCTTGCCAAGAATTTGAATCCATAGCCCAAAGGTCTAGTAGATCCCTCTGTGGTTTACCTTCAAGTACCTTTTATTCCCACCAAACATTCAAAACAAACCAATTGTCCAATCATACCTAGCCTAAAATCTTATAACAAAAACAAAGCTAAATCTTGAGGAGAGATACCTCTCCGGAATTTAGGAAGGCTAGATCCTGAATTTCAAAAGAGGTTCTTGGTTACCCCTGGTTTTCTTCAACTATAAATCCTCATCCCACAACCTCAGAATTACTAGGGTGATAACAGATTTAACGTGTCATGTTCTATTTGATTTCTATGATGCTCCTTCTTGGATGAATTTAACTTGGTTTTGTAAGGCTGATAGCCCTTGGACGTTTGGTTGCTATGGTTGCTGGGTTTTAAGTTTGCATGAAAATATTACTCTGGTCCTCCTTCATGACTTCATTAGTGTATATCATGTTGCTGGTCGTGTTAATGTCCATTTTCTAGGCATGAAGAATACAGGGGATGTGGTAGGCGAAAGTGAGGGGGAAAATATAAGCCCCAACTTGGTCTGCCATTCTAACTATTTTGTTAACCATGCATGTCATTTATATAGATTTACATGTCAAGATTACAAAGTTGTATATCAAGTCCAGACTGTTGCTTGTCAATTTTATAGTTTTGCAGGTCAATTTCATGGTTATGTTTGTCAATTTCATAGTTCAACATTTCAATTCCACATCACAAGTAGCTAATTCTGCAACTCTTCCTGTCAAGTCGACAATGTTGTTGGTCAATTTCATTGCCCTGCTTCTCAATTTTTTAGTTATGTAAAGAAATTTTATAAAATTGCATGCATGTATTATAATGATAATTTAGGGCTTAGAGCTTCATTTGATAATGTCAATAGGGTTAGGGGAAAACTTCTCAGTAGGCCTAATTTCAGGTTTTTATTTGGGGGGGGGGGGGGGGGGGGTTAACTTGATTACCAGACAGGGTGACATTTTATTCTTGGGATGCATGGGAGAAGCTTATATGTCTCTTTCCTGGTGTCTATGTCATTTTCTAGTCTTTATCTCAGTGTTTAAGGTGAGTGGGAACAACTCGCTCCTACAAGTCAAGCCCTTATTCCATACACATGATGAGAAGTGGATCTATAACAAAATTTGCAAGAAAGAGGCACATTTGCGCGACCCTGTTTTTGGAACTGAAGGAAATGAGAAGTGTACACGTCTCTTGGGCCAGCCCAAGAAGCTACCACTGGCTGCAAATATAAACATATCCAGGGATAAAGAAAAATGGAAAAATGGTCAAAAGAATAAGAAAATGGTTGGGGTGGTGACCCTCAAAAGGCATGATAATATTATATGTAATCTGACTAAATTCAATATTGTTATTTTGTTTCTTTCTATAGGTCTTCCTAGCATCCTCACTCTCAAGCTACTGCACGTTGGGGGAGAACCTCGGTGTGGACCTGGGTGAATGTTCAGCTACTAGGAGACGAGCATTAAATAAAAATGGTGAAAGCACAGTCTGAGAAAAGAGAAGGCAAGGGAAAAGGAAAGGCAAAAGTGGGGCCTATCAAAAGGGGAAGGAAATATTGGGTAGAAATTATGCAGAACCTTTTCCATTCCTATGGAGTAGGGAACTTGCCACTAGTACATTTGGCAGAAATTATGACACTTTAGTTCTGACACTTTTGTCGTATTGTCGGAAATTTCCCCAAATTTTATCAATTTTTCAAATCCCGCCACCAACCGTCGCTATACCGAAATTTAGGGTCATTGTCATTTTTGCGATGTTTATGAATGTCATCGGAAATGTGACGTTATAAAATATTCATCAGAAGAGCGAAATTTGTGGGACATAACGTTGGAAATGCGACACTTCTAAAATATGCGTCGGTATTGCAATGGTTTGGAGAAAACGTCGCAAGACCAACGGTTTGCTCCAAACCCTCGCAATACCGATGCATATTTTAGAAGCATCGCATTTCCGACGTGTCTAAAATATGCGTCAGTAGCCAAACCTTACCATAAGTTTTAACATATGCCATGGAATATTATTTGTCATTAATTTAAACCTTGGAACTTTGGGTTAATATATAATATAATGTGTGTAATTATATAATAATTAGGTTTGGATTAAATACGAATATATATATATATATATTGCAATGGTTTGGAGAAAATTTGAGATTCTCCTAAATCCCAATGGAATATGAAAAATAAAGTACTTATGGGGGCTAGTGATCCAAAGAATGAACAATCTCACATAAATGTATGGGCTTCTTCCAGGTCTCCAATTGACTAATGATCAAGATGTCTCTAAGTTAGTGATCTTGGGGGATTCCCTTATCACTATTCAACACCTTCAAAAAGGTTTTCTCCTGAAGAACAACAATTTATCCCTCCTCCTTAGAGAAATCAATATAAGTACCCTAAAATCATTCTCTCAAAAGTCTTATTACCACATTTTAAGAAGCCAAAAAAAAGAGGTGGATACACAAACGAATCAAGCCTTCCTTCTTGAAGGAAGCGGGTTAGTATAAGTCGATCAATGACATGTCAGGTTGGAAAGATATTATATGAATAATTCCACTTAATATAATTGTCCCTCTCTCTTGTTTTCCTAGTTGGATATATGCACCATGAGAATTAGTTTTTGAATATTTCCAAAGCGCTCCTTTCTATGCCCCCCCTGTCTCCTCCTATATATGCACATATTCACATCACGGTGCATAACATTTGGCATTAGTATCTCATCATTAAGGTTGAGGTGGTGGTTTGTGGGGGTGTTGGCCACACACCCATTTACCCCTCATGACATGTGGAGTCTTATGAATTTGTACAACCCTTAATTCCCTCCTTTGCCTTCATATCAATTTCATTGTCGATGGATACAGGGTGGGGAGAGTTAATGAATTTCATGGTTGATTCGATCCCTCTGGCATGGGAGTTCACTAGTCTAAAGGCAGAATTCATGTTTGGTGTTAATATGATAAGGCAGAAAGTATCAGTTCAAGGGTCATGTGCCCTTGATAGTCAAGACAACCCTTCTGCTATAAGTTGGTGGGGTCTCCACACCTTTGTAAACTCCATCGATGCTAAGAATTATTTCAATATTATGTGTCTCTTGCTCGGTGTTTTGAAAATTGTCTCGCTCGTCTCATTCAAAGCGAAAACATGGGGAATTCTCTTGTATTTTCTTGGCTCAGTTTCATCATATGCAACAAAAAGTTGGGGATATTTCCTCTCCAGGTTGTTAATGGAATTTCGTAAATCTCAAGAAGTCAAGTTGGAATTTTATCCAGTGGGTGTTAAATTTCCCATATTCGAATTTCAAGATTCTTCACCACCTTATGTGCATCCTGCAACGTTTTCCATGGACATAGGTGTTACTATGTTGAGGGCACCATCACTGGTGTAGCTTCATGCATCCCAAGTCTTGCACAATTTTCATACACACAATTTCCCCTGCATAAATACTAACTTCTTTGTTACCCTTAGTTCTATTGATCTGATTTTTTTTCTTAGTTGGACAACTCCCTCCCTTTCTTCCAGCTTGTCTCTTTCCATGTTCCGATAAAGGTCCAACATCCTCATCAAAAACAACTTCACTATTGAAGCTTACCCTATCTATGTCAATATCAATCAACCTATAAACCTTATAGTGTTGTTGTACCCTATAATCATTATCTTTATTGTACCCTTAAACCTCTAAACCACTAACACCTAAACCCCTAACCCCTTAACCCCTAAACACCTAAACCCCTAATGCTAATTAACCCATAACCCATTAACCCCACACCCCTAACCTCTCAAATCCTTAACTTCCTAATCCCCTAATCCCTAATCCCTTAACCACTAAATCATTATTCACCTAACCCCTAAGTGTGCCTAAATCCCCTAACCCCTAAGACCCCAATCCCTAATCCCTTAACCACTAACTCATTATTCCCTTAACCCTTAAATGCGCCTAAATCCCCTAACCCCTAAGGTACATTGATCCGAATAAAATCCTCATAGGGGAATCATAGGGGAATTCACAGGGGTTGAATCATAGGGGACTAAAGCTAAAATAGCATCCTCATAGGGGAATCATTCAATTTATCCTTAAAATCACAATTTTTGTCCTCTTAAGGTCCTTACTTATCTACAACCTTTGGTTGTTATCTTCGATCAATATTGGTTTTTACCTTTGATCTTTGATCACCGTTAAAACTCTTTTTTTCCCTTGTTTTGACTCTGTTAGACTCCTATACCAATAGGTGTCATTTTTCATGATTGTCTTGATTGAACTATGGAATATGTTCAAACCTTTTTCTTGGACAAAGGTGTTCCATATTCTTGAAAAACCAAAAAATCAAAAAATTTAAAAAATGTAAAGAGGGTATACCCTAAAAGAAAGATCAAAGGGTAAAAAGAATAAAATGGTCAAAAAAGAGAAAGAAATGAACCCCAAGCAAAAAATAGACCAAGAAAAGTGTGCAAATCCAAATGCCACTACTATTTCATCTTGTAATAAAACAATTGTGTGCAGCTTGTCAAACCTTTGCCACAATTCATGAATAGGTCAACTGTTTAAACTTGACTTACTCATATTTCAATTTCATGTTATAGATTAGAGAATAAATATCTAGCCAAACAGTTTAATCCTGGCAGATAAGTAGATAGGTAGAGTTAATAAGAGGTGCTCAACAGTTTAATCTGAGCCCTTGGATGTAATAAGGGTAGAAATAGATAGATCTATCATGTAAAAAGGAAAAGATTGAAAAGGGTTTGCAAGTCTAAATGCACCCTAACAAAGAAGAGAAAATGGTAGTGTTAAGTAGATAGGGTAGGTAGATGGTGCTGCCAAATGTTATCTGATGAATGATGCTGCTACATGTTGGTTAGTCATTTACTTTCATCACAAGTACTAAAGCATGAAATACACTGGAAAATCACAGCAAGCAAAGTCAAATTCATTAACCTCCCTCATCATTTTTCCCTCAAGAGTTTTACTAATTTCCCCAAAAGTACTAAGGTAATTTGAGATCAAAGGGGCTCAAGGCATTTCCTTGACTTCTGGAGGGACCGGACCCTCGGCCTAATGATCAAAAAAGACCTAAGCACTTGTCATAATTCATCATTTTTATCTTCCATCTTTAACTTTTTCCTAAGTAAAATCCTATTTTACTTAGGAAACTGATGCAAAATTCCATAAGAAGTTCCTCAAAATAATTTGTTATTCTAAGTTAAGTGTTGAAGATAAAATGTTGCAATTTACTTCATAAGTTATCACTTTCTTAGATGTACAAAGATGTTTTGATTTTCCTTGTCCTTTATCATATTAACATTTAACTCTATTATATTAAATCCCTAGTGGAATCCCTTTTCCTAAGTATATAACTCCCTTTTCTAATAAATATCTCCAAAAACCCTCTTATTATAATGTTTTACCAAAGTATATATTCCCGCTCGTTTAAAATAAATACCCCGCTTTATAAAGCCCTTTGGTTAAAACTATAGCCTTATACATAATCCCCGCCCTATGGTGAATTAGTTGTGTATTAATTAATTCATCGTATAATAAAATATATACAAAAAGCGTTAGACATGTAATATATGTGTTTAACACCAAAAACAAGAATGAAATGCGACGGAGTCTTGTGCCATAGTGTTCTGTCCACGTAGCATTCCACCTGGCCAAACTACCGCCGCAATCCATTTCATAATTTCACGGGGTTAATTAATCATTTGGACTAATTAACAACCATTGCCGCCTATTAACCTTTCCCCGGGGTGATTAGATTACACGTTAAAACCTTTTTAAACCCCGACGGGCCCACCTTTGAAGTCGCACAAGTTCCCATCCCTTCCAGCCGTCGGATCATTTGTCCGTTGATCAATGGTGATCATCAATCCCGCTGCCCATCCCTTGCCAGCATGTTAACCAGCGGGGGATGGGCGGTTTTTGAAAAGTCAGCATTCCACGTGGCAAGCGTCCTGTGGAATCGCTGCCATCGCGTCTTTTACCGCCCTCGTCCAAAAGCGGTGCGGGCTTACCGCTTACCGTTTACCGCATACCGCCGGTCCCACTCCCTTACGTCACCCCGTACGCCAAAATGACGTCATCACCTCGAAAACGACAAAAACCCTTTTGACTTGTAAATAAGCCATTTTTCGCGTTTTTTCAGTTATTTTTAGTTTCCAAAAGAGACTAAGCTCCCGCTGCAATTTTCAAATTTCACTGCAAATACACCAAATTACTCCGAAATTCCACTGCGCCAGTATTGAAGAACGTCCCCGCCATTGTTCATTACCTGTTGAAGAACCAGTTTCCATTAAAAAACAGTTTCCTCATTCGTCAGATATCCTGTCCGGTCTGCAAGAAAAACTAAAACCTCCAGTTTGAATCCACAAGAACCAAAATGGAGGCCCCGACAGCTCTTAATATCACTCCATTGAATGCTCCTTACCGTGAATTAGACTATTTACCTCTGATAGATGAAGATTTCCAAATTAAAGACCTGCATTTTGATGAAAGTCCCCTATTGAGCTATTGTCGCTGCAGAGACGAATACTCAAAGGGGAAAGATCTTATAGGGTTGTGGGAATCCAATTTCTCGAGATATCTCATCCCCTCAGTCCTTATTTTCCCAGAAATTATCCACTGCTATCATGCCAATTATGATCCAAATCAGAAAGCAGTTTTATCCCCAAGTCAAAGCGTATCAAAATCAAAGAGTATCAATGGATAAAGTGTATCAGGTAAAAGTCAGAGTGAAAAGTCAAAACAAAGTTACAGAGCAGTCAAAGGTAAACAGTAAAAATGAAGTTACAGAGCAGTCAAAGGTAAACAGTAAAAATGAAGTTACAGAGACAGTAAAATGGTAAAAAGAGATGAAAATACTTTCACCAACATTGAAGTTTATCTAAAGTGAAAGTAAAACAGTCAAAGGAACAAAAAAGTGAAAAGATGAAAAATACAACAAGAAGGAACATTTTTGCAGAAATTGCATATTTCAGTCATTATTTTGCAGAAAATATTGTGACCAATAAAAGATGAATTTTGAAAAACTGAAGGAGGTTTATGTTCTTAAGAGTACCATCTACAAAAACCTCTCTCACTTTCCTAACACCTATTATGGTTTTGGAAATATTAAACAATGTTGAAAAGCACGTTTTGCAGAAAATTACAGTCAAGTCATCATTTTGCAGAGAATATTGTGGCCAATTAGAAATACATTTCACAAAACTGAAGGAGGTTTTTGTTCCTAAGAGACCCATCTACAAAAACCTATCTCAGTTTTTTCACAGTGGTTTTATAATGAGAGATACATGCGCATCTTTACAGGCCATTTTTCAGACTCTGTAAAACTCTGTTTTACACATATTTTTTACAGAGAATATTATGCACAGCTGGAGAGGAATTTTAGGAAAGTGAAAGAGGTTTATCTCACCAACATATTAATCCACAATAACCTCTTTCACTCTTTACATATCTATTCCGGATTGAGAAATACGAAGAAATCATTGGACCCTAAGTTTGCAGAATTGTTGGAGCAGATTGCACAAAGAAAGGAAGCAGTTAGTGACTTGGATGCCTCATCATCAAATAAGAGTTGGATCAAATTCGAATTCTCCTCTTTGTCATCACTTATCCATCAAAAATAGTGCCAAATAGTTTGAGTGTCCTTTACTTTAGTTCTATTTATGTAAATAGTTGGAGAGATTTGTGAACCAATTTTGATATTTGTTTCAAGATATTTTAGTTTAGAATTTGTATAAATAAACCCTCAAAGAGAGTGTTGAGGGTGGATTCTATTACTTTGCTGTAACATTGAGATTTTCAGAATAAAAGCATTTTGGAGAAATTTATTCGTGGCTTACTGGATGACGATTTGAAGCTCAAGACTTTTTGCAGGATTCATGTGTTGGACTGCAGTTCAATAAGTCTTTCTACTCTTTGTCTTAAATTTTATATCAGTTTATAATATCATTATGTCCATTTCTGAATAATTTACATAAAGGATTGATTCAGAATTTACTTAATTGTACTCTGATTTCAGATGTGATTGTTCTTAATGTTTTCCTCTAAATTGGTTATAAGCATGAATTCTTAAATGCTCTTGCTTTACTAATTTAAACATTGTTGATTACTATAATAAAGAATTATTCATTGCTCTTTGTTTGTAGTCATCCCATTTCTTTCTTTGAACATGGTGAAAGATTCTTAGCTGTCTTTCATCCCTTCAAGATCATCCCATCCACTTTAAATTTTAAGGATTGTTCTCTGTCTAGCTACCTTGCCCTGTAAAGCCATCTTGTGCGTAGAATAGAAATCCAGTAAAGCCATCCTTTGACTCCATAGCCCAATGGACTGAAAGCTCTCAGCCTTGCCCTTAGTTTGCAGATTCCACCATTTTCCCAAAACAAACTTTGAATCTATAACTAGCCTAAAACCTTTCAAGAACAACGATAAATCATAAAGAGAGAGCCCTCTCTGGATGCAGATTGGCTAGATTCTGCATCTAAAAGGTTGGTTTGTGGTTACCTCGGGTATACTTTCCTCTTACACAACTTCTAGGAAAACCTGAGTGATAACAGACTCATTTTTTCCTTGTTTGATAAATATAACCTTTTGGGACCTTTACTTATTTTAAAGGCAGCTATTTGGGGGCCAATTGGTTTGACCTTTGGGTCATTCGCCTTCATTAACCTCAATATCATCTTTGAATTATTTGACCTTTGGTGGCTTTACCTTATGTTAAATGCTTCTTATTTGGCCTTCCGGCTTCACCCTTTGTCCTTTGTGGAGACCCCATTGGTACCCTATGTACTTTTTTGGTGTGAAAACAAACTTTTCAATCTCAATTGGTGAAGTTTGCAACTCTATCCATATAGAAGGGCCTTTAATATCAGCTGAGTAAGTCTAAAAAGAGATGAAACAATACCTTATACGAAGGGATCGGCCTTTAACAAGCCCTGCCTTTCATCATTCTCTTTTTTCATTAGCCCTGCCTACATATCATCATCATGATCTCAAGCCTTTCTATTCGTCATGATGTTGTAGGTTTTAGATATTTTTTATTCTAATTATTAATATTTTTGACTTTCAAAATTTTAAATTAATTAATTATATAATTATTTTAAATATTATTTTTATTAGAAAATATTATATACATTTTATTATATAAATAATTTAAAAAATAATTTTATTTAAAAAATACATTAACTCTTAACCCTTCACTTAATTTCCTTTTATGAACGCCTTCTGATCTGGAATGCATCTGTCACCTTCTTGCATCTCGCCGGACAACCAGAACACCTTGCATTCTTGACTCTCGCTGGAAAAATAGAACACCTCGCCTTCCCCTATAGCCAAAGGTTTATCATTGTTAAAGTTCTCCCCGCGGCACATTCTCCTTCCCCGGCAGCTAGACCTTACTCTTATTGCAGGCCCTTCCTCATTTAGCAGGAAAAATGGTAAGATCTCAAATTTGTTGTGAATTTTCCTTCTGTCCAGTGAAGTTAATATAACAAGCAGGGTTTGGTAGCAATGGTTTAGTAACATATTCATTGAATCAAGTGGTAGAAAACCGTAACCATATGGAATCGGAACAAAAAGAGGGATTGAAACAAAAAAAATTGAACAGAAAAGGCACAATCATCAAAAAAACTGGAGGATCTAATTAAGAAGAAACTTTAGAAACTACTGGGGGATAAGAATCCATCCAAATGAATTAAAGGGCGGGAATATGCAAGCCAACAAGAAAGTCCCACATCTTTCTTTTTCATGAAAAATTAGCCAATCATCAAAAAGGCATGTAGCTCAGTTATAAAGTAGCCCACTAGCTGGGGACTGGTGCTAGGTTCAATCCCCATCATGTCCAATTGAGAAAATATAGTTTGATGTTCCAATGAGAAAATAGATTTTTTAATAGCCAATTCTATCAATTCTCCAAACCTCACCTAAAGTTGTGGGTGTGACATCCCCCAAAAATTATTGAATAACTACAAGTCCTGAAGGTGAAGTATGCTAGAGGAATTTTTTGAGATTGATAGGATAGAAAGCCATCCAACTGAACTAAAGGAAAAAAATATCTAAAACCAACAAGTCCCTAAGTCTCAATTTCATGAAAATTTTTGAAGCATTTTGGGAATAAAGCAAGGGGGGGAAGGCCAACTGTTGTGAATATTGATCTTATAAAAATGACCAGAATATGGCCTAGGTCCTGATAGCCCTAACACAATCAATTACTTTCCAATGATAGTGTTTTTTCATTTTGTGCTTGAAAAAATGTTTCAAGCTATGGGATAATAAAACATGCAAAAATTTGTTTAGATCAACGTCGAATAAACTTAGTTTAGTCATTAGAAAAAATGGTATTGAACCCTTACTATTTGAATTAATAGGATGATGGAAATGAAAATATGTTCTATGTGGGGAGTGTCAATAAAAAACTACACATAATGTAGCCAATCATAAAAAAGGCATGTAGCTTAGTTATAAAGCAGCCTACTAGTTGGGGACTGGTGCTAGGTTCAATCCCCATCATGTCCAAATGAGAAAATAGAGTTTGATGTTCCAATGAGAAAATTCAGTTTGTAATAGACAATTCTATCAATTCTCCAAACCTCACCTAAAGTTGTGGGTGTGACATCTTCCAAACATTATCAAATAACTACATGTCCTACAGGTGAAGTATGTTAGAGGAATTTTTCGAGGTTGATAGGATAGAAAGCCATCCAACTAAACTAAATGAAAAAAATATGTAAAACCAACAAGTTCCTAAGTCTCAATTTCATGAAAATTTTTGAAGCATTTTGGGAATAAATCAAGGGGTGGAAGGCCAATTGCTATGAATATTGATCTTATAAAAATGACCAGAATATGCATAGGTCTTGATATCCCTAACACAATCAATTATTTTCCAATGATAGTGTTTTTTCATTTTGTGCTTGAAATTTTTTTTCAAGCTATGGGATAGTAAAACATGCAAAAATTTGTTTAGATCAACATAGAATCAACTTAGTTTACTTGCTAGAAAAAGGGGTACTAAACCCTTACTTTTTGAATTAATAGGATGATGGAAAGGAAAATATGTTCTATGTGGGGAGTGTCAATCAAAAACTGCACATAATGTAGCCAATCATCAAAAAGTCATGTAGCTCAGTTATAAAGCAGCCCACTAGCTGGGGACTGGTGCTAGGTTCAATCCCCATCATGTCTAATGGCTTTACATGGTATTAGTACTATAGTTATGGCTATAAATTTCATATCCTTGCGTCTAAATGATAGATTTGGCTTGAGAATCATGTTGCAGTATCAAGCCACCCATGAACATGTTATTTCCCTTCATTGGAAGGGCATGTGGCTAGGTGGTAGAATAGCCCAAAAGCTAGGGGCGAGTCTTGGGTTACAACAAATAGTTACAACTAGCATATATCAGTTATAACTTGTGATAGGTCTGTTTCATAACTCAGTACCTTGCATGAACTATTCGGTACTAAGTAGTTGTTCAATACTATATTATGTACTTAATTCAGTACTAATATCATTCACCAACAAACCAATAGTATATATCTATGCTCCTCTCAGGAAATGATCAACATCTATGTGGTACATCCTTTTAAATAAATTTGGAGTCAACCTAGATTTTCTAGGAATTTACTAGACCTTATATAGAAGAAATTTGGATATATTTGATAAGGAGACTAGTTCATGTGGGAAACAATTTGTATGGATTGGAAAAATGTTCCAAGAAAACTAATTTTGTCCTATTATGACACTATGGCGCATTTTATTTGGAAGACTCTGGATCTGATGTAGAAAGGTTTTTTAATCCTTCTCTTAGTAAAGTTTGCAGTCTCCTCATGAGAACTAAAGGTACTAAAAAAGTAAGAAGAAGTGTATAAGATGTTTTTTTACCTACAATTGTCAATATATAACAATAATTCTCACTGCAATCTCGTTATGTATTAGTGAACTTCAAGGATCAAATGCACTAACCTAATGATTGAATTCTCATATACATAACTATAGTATACCTTGATAGTAAAGAAACAATCTCAACCATATTGTCATCATTGTCATGTTATAAACGTAGGTCCTTGTAATGACTACTGTTCATCTGAAATTTATTATCTCATAGATCAAATCCAATGTACTGTAAAACAATCATTAATATATCTCTGAGGCTTAGTTACTATCAAACATCAATGTTGTTTCCATATCAATTTTAATAAGAGGACATATTGTTACAGGTAAAATAATGTTTTTTTTTTTTTGACAGTGGGATCGGCAACTGGGGCAGCCTCACGACTCGTGTTACACGGGGTTAATTCTGACCGCTAACACTATACCCACTGGGAACATGTGCCTTCCCCTCTCCACACACTCCGCTTTAGTGCAGGGGATTTGAACTCGTGACCTCCTGTATGGGCTCGCCTTACAAACGAACTTCACTGCATTTTGATTACCAACTTGCTTACCCCCATGGGGCTACAAGTAGAATAATGTTGTTAAGTGTTGTCAAATTTAATTTTGTTAAGTGAGGTCACACCTCAAAGTGTCACTGTTAAATTATTGTCAATTTTTACACCATAATTGTATACATGGAGCTTTAAGGGACTACACATCTATTAATGAGATTAAGGTTTTTTGTGCTTGAATTATGATCATAAAGATATCCTAAGGATGGTCGAAGGTGACTGCATTAAATTTCTTTCAAAATCTTACAAACATTCCAAAAAAATCCTTGTTTACTAAGCCACAACTCAAAGAACTTTTCTTCCCAAGGTTCACTATCCTAGAGGGCTGAGTGATGTTCATAATTTTCAGTATTAAAGGAGGGCTCATGGCCTTCACAAGTCACAAGACTCATTTTGATATGTTACTGATGTCACAAAGATAAGAATTAATATTTCAGAATAGGTTGTATGAACAAAAGTTTGGTTCAATTCCCTAACAAGTCTCTAAACACAGTCTAAGGATGTTCAAAAGGAGCATAACTAAGTCCTCAATTTCTTCATTGATCAGAGAAATGGATCATCATGAATTTATTGATTTTTTGTAGTGGATTCTTTGATGAGGATGAAATAATAGTACAATTAATAACAAAGGGATTGGTATAGCTTCAAGAGGAGATTTATCTAAACATATCCCAAAACTTGAAGAATAAAACAAAAGGCCAAACCTTGTAATAAATGATCCAAACGAATTCCTGAAATGAAACCTAAAAGAATCCAATTTTTTTCCCAAAAACATATGCCAAAAACAAGAATCCTTTAGCTCTTTCGCTATTCAGGAGAGACATTCTATTTTTTTTTTTAGAGAGCTTCATATATGCTTGAATAATTTCCCTAAGAAGGGCCAAGTCCCTGCTTGTACAATGCACCACATACCTGATCCAACACCAAACCTTACAAGGGTCAAAGTTTAGAGTAATGGTCACAATAGATTGTTCATTGAAGTGCTTTTAGGAGAATTAATTAATAGTATTTATATAGTTCTTCAAGGCTTGAGAGAGGGATTCATAAGGTTATTCGTTGGAGGATTTATTACTAATTAAATTTTTAAATTTTAATTCCTTAGGACCTAAGCATTAGCCCTTCTAGAGAATATTGACATTTGACAAAGATCAAAGCCCCTTGTAATACTTCAGATCTTTTATAAAATATCTTTACCACACCTAAGATGGAATAACACTTCTTCCTTGAGTTAAATAAGTATTGGGCTATGGCAGGGTGCCACATCACCATGCATTGGGTTTTAGCCCATGATCTGGGGTTTTCAACTTCAAATGAGGATATCTCACAATCCATGAAGAACCACTCGGCATGCCACATGGAACTAGAAACATGTCGACAAGGAGAATCTAATGGCAAGGATTTTCATGACAAATTATAAATAATTTTTTTTTTAACCACCCTGAGTTTCTACTCTCTCCTCAAAACAAAAATGAAACTATGGGAGGTTTCTCAATACTCGTGTTCACACATCGTCCACTATCCTAGGCCCCACTCACCCTCCTTGTTGCTATCCCATGAAAAAATTGTTCAATAAACACTAGCGTCCCAAGATCAACTTTTATTTTTCTCATCATCGTGATCTTGTCCTAGATACTCAAATGGATTACCATTGTTTTCAAAAAGAAAGAAATTAAGCTTCTTTCTTGTTAAAAGGAAATAGACTATGTTCATCCTTCACACCTTCTCCAATGCCTCCTCATCCTTATACTTCAATTGGAGCCTCCCTCTGATATCAATCCCATGATCTAGTTGAAAGCAACAGTAATCCAATTGATTGTTATTCTAATTGCACAAAAAAATATAGGCATTGCAAGCCAAAAGAAGCATCAGTGAGTAGCATAGTCATTTTCTCATTTCAATTAGGTAGCGTAAATTAATGGATAGTAGTTGGGCAAGGAGACACCCTTAGAGTTGCTAGGTGTTAATGGGAAATGTGAGCAGATAGGTGGAAATCTGTAATGAAAAAAATCAAATCTTTAGACCCTGGCTTGGGGTCAACTATTGAACTAGGAGAAAAGTTGCAAGGATAAAGAAGAGATTTAAGGAGAGAAAATAAGTCAATTTTCTAGGAATTTTGTTGGCAGGGAGGCATTACCAAGTCACCCATAATACTGGAAATTTTTTCTAGTGGGGAGACATTGCCAAGTGACAAAAGTCATTGTTGGATATGAAATACAATCTAGGAGGCAACCACAATACTAGAAGATTTTAATATTATCATTGGAGGTAAGAGGTACACTCCAAGAGAAAGCCATAGTATTCTATTGCAGTTAGTATTCACTAAAATGTGATCCACTAGTGGGAGAGAATATTAGATTGTGAGTCCCTAACAATCACAAATTCCAACACCAAATAGATATGAGTTTTAAACCTTATCTTTGACAAGGTGTTTTCATGATCCACTGATGAATTGTTAGTGAGATCCAAATCTAGAATGTTTCAATTGATGTACTATAAATTCAGATCATGAGATCAATACAAGAGTAAGAATATGGCATAAAGTCTTCTCCACCATTTTCTTGTTGTGTCTTGCTTGTGCTTAATTATTAACACGGTACCAGACCCATGGCTAGCTAATTATGAGAAAAGCTATGTTTCCCCACCAATAAAATTGTAGATCTACATCCATGAATGTAATAGAGAGGGCACCAATGAGATGATCAATGAATTGTTGTTGGGGTTGTCCACGGCATAAGATCAAGTCCAACAGTGTATACCCAGATCAAGATCAAGGCTTCTCGGAGGCATGCTATATAGCCACTCTTTCGACGAAAGCCAAGAAAGATTTTAGGTTTTCTAATAGATCCTTTCAGCATTTCGAGCTCTTTTTCTAATTCTTGGTCAAGTTAAAGTCAATCTAAGACTTTTCTATTTCTGATTCTGAGTATCTTGAACGAAATTCTTTTTTCAACTCTTTTTATATTTCCAATCCTTTGTTTCAATGTTTTGTCTCTGTTATTCATCCTACGAATCAAATAAAAGATCTTTCTTACAAGCCAGATCTAGTTTTTGAAGTTCCAGGTACTTAATTCAATGAAAGTTGATCTGATTTGTGTTGTTGGGTTTTTCAAATCTGTGAAGCCTAATCAATATACAGTGAGGCTGATCATCAAGATCTACATCTTACAAAATGCCAAAAACTTATCACAAGCTTACCATGACACTTAGTATGGCCCTACGAAGAAAAACTGTTATCTTACCCGATCAATGGTTCTTATCTCGAGAACTACTTAGATATTGTTGAGGGATTTGTTCATGTATGAAACTGTTCTGGTCATTTTTCATTTTTTTGTTTCTTTTGATTTTATGTTTACTCTCTTTTGATGTTTTATATTGTTACCCTTTTTCCTACACTCGATATTTCAATCCTTCGTTGATACATAAAAACGTCAGATATGTATTTTTGATAAACTTAACATAAGAACACCATTTTTTTTTACTCGCTACAACCTACCCAAAGGTGAAACAAGCTCAGAGGTATAACTATCACAGTTTTAACATTACTTGATTTTAATCTTGATTAATCCTGTCATAGTTCTAGTATAATCCTTTCGTGAACCTGTCACTATAATGCGGCGTTTCATTTTTTTTAAAATATTTGTAAACTTTCGTCGGAAGAGTGACGTTTCATAATCTGATATCTGCTAGTCTATGCAAGCTCCAAAACATAAAAGTGGACAGCAACAAAGAAGATGCTGCAATTTGCAAATGGAACATTGGAATTTGGCATTATACATGGGAACAACAAGGAATTCAGTTGTATGGTTGTTCATACTTAGAGGTAACTAGTGAACAACATGATCTATCTTACCACCACTAGACCCAATTCAAGCTATGCAGCCAGCAATATCTCCCAATTTATGCAAGCTCCAAAAACATAACACTAGACAACAACAAAGAGGGTACTACCATATATAAATGGGACATTGGACTTTGTATTTTATATGGGGAAAGAAACAAGTCTCAGTTGTGGTTTGTTTAGAGTTATATTGGACAAGATCCATGGATGAAAGGAAGTCTACAACAGGTTATGTGTTCAGTCTTGGCACAAGGGCAGTTTCTTGGATAAACAAGAAACAATATCTAGTTTCACTTTCCTGTACAAAAGCATAATACATAGCAACAGTAAAAGTAGCACGTGAAACAGCTTGGCATAGAAAAATGGTTATAGATTTGCAACTCAATCAGGGTGAGTCCATGGTACTTTTTTGTGATAACCAAGGAGTTATCAAGCTAGCAAAGAACATTGTCTTCCATAATCAAAACAAACATATTGAGGTCAGATATAATTTTTTCGAGAACATGTAGATGGTAAATTTGAGCTGAAATATTGTCCAAATTAGGGCCAAACTGCAGACATTCTCACAAATCCCTTGGCTCGGATAAATTTGTGACACTTAGAAACAAACTTGGTGTAGTTTCTATAATGACCGTTAAGGGAGCATTTTAGAGATATTTAGTTCATAGTTGTCATTTGCACTATAGCTTAGGCATATCAATAAAGTCACTTTTCATTTAGTCTCATCCATGCTTCTTGTATTAATGACTTTGACGAAAGATTTGACATTTTGGTCAAATCTCATTTGATTCTAGACAAACTTGGTTGGACTATTTGTAGCTGAACTAGTTGTTCAGGAAAAAAATGGTTCAAAGGGCTCGATGTCTTCTTGAACATTTAGGGTTAATCCATTTGAAATAGTGAACTTATTTTCTGTTTGTTACAGGTGTGCTTGCATCTTAATATAGAATCTAGGAAACTATTTGGGGGAATGATGTGGATATGCCAAATTGGTTGATTGCAACATGTAAGAGTTAGAGCTATTATTATTTTGCATATTTTCCATTATATCGTTATGACGACTACCCCATCTATGGATACTATTCCAAGCTTCACTGAAAAATCTCTTTAGCCTCATCTAATCTACCTACTTTGAAGAAATTGTCTACTAGCAAGGTGTAAGTATAAAAATTTGGCTTACAACCCTTACTTTTAATTATACTCAACCACTCTAGGGCATATTTAATGCACAAATTTTATGTATTAGAAAGGTAGATTTAGAAATTATTTCAGTTTTCATTTTGTGTTTTCAAGTTAGATATTGTTTTCAAGTTTTCACATTTCTAATTTTATTGCAATGTGGCAGACTGATGAGGTCAGTAAGGGAACAACCCCAAGACATGATGATCATGGAAAGGGCCCAACAAAAGAACATGTAAATTGCTAGCATTGATGTTGTTAGCTCCTTGTAATTATCAAGATTGATAAAGTCCAACTACAGGGAGAACACTTATTTCAACAACTTCGGGATTCTAGGATCTAGCCCTCCTGAATCCAGAGAGGGATATCTCCAATAAGTGCAAAGATGGATTTATCTTTAAAGATTTTGGGTAATGATATTAGGCTATTTTTTAAGAGTAAGGGTTTTGTTTTTTTTTCTGGATGGTTGAGCATGACTATTATCTGGGTGGAAAGTCCTAAATGTAAAGATTTTCAAAGGTGTGAAGTTGCAAGCAATCAGAACAAGCTTCGGCTAAAAAGATAGATATAATGCTGGTTTTTAGTCCATTGGGCTATGGAGTCATAATAGGGTTTCATTGAAACAACAAGGTCCAAGAGTGGTCCATGGGGCAAGTCATCTATGTTTAAGGATCTCTTTGAAGTTGATTTTATGGAATGAAATGATACAAAAAGAAGGGGAATTTAAACAAATGAAGAACAAAGAGCAGCCTAAGATCAAGTAAGTACTTTGAAACTATCCTACATTTGGCATACACTTATTAGAGACATAAAATTAATCTAAGATCTGCTAAGTACTTCAAAACTAACCAACTTTTGATACACTTTCAATAGAAAACATTGTAAACACGAAGGGAAACTTTAAAAGCAACTGTTGGAGAAGAAACTAGAGGATAGGGCTCACCGTAAACTTCCCTAGCTCTGCTTTACTTAGTAAAATTTCAAGAAAGATACATAAGATAACAAAAAATGGTCTAAGATTAGGTAAGGACTGTTAACCTAGCTTGCTTTCAACACACTCTTAGGGAAACTTTCAGCTACTTTTTGGGGATAAAACTAAAGGACAGGGCTCACCATCACTTCCTTAATTCATCTCTACTTCACATAAACTAAAAATAATATTTAAGAACAATATTTAGCTTAGATAGTAGGACGAGGGAACGCCATCATTCCTAATTGCTAAAATTGAATTAAGTCATTCCTAAACAACACAATTTGGAAGAAAACATATAGATAAAGCTTATCAGTTAGAGAAGGGTACTGATATACAATAAATCCTAACTCTATGCTTGTTGTTCTTTATCAAAGAAGATGGACAAAGTGAAAAAATAAATAAAATAATAATTTACAATAAGAAATAACATCACCGTTGACATAGACCAGGATCCCATAAATCAGCTTGTATTGATGCTTCAAACCAGTTTCAATCTTCAAGTCCAATGTTTCAGTTCATCAATCATCTTAATTTCTCAGCCTAACTTATTTAGATCACAAATAGAGCTTCAAGAGCCTCTGAACACTATTTACAAGTAGAAGCTTCGAGCACAAGTATATTTCAAAGTTCTGCAACCAACATTTACAATGAACTCCTCACTAAGATTTTATAGAAGGATGAGGAGGTCGAAAGAGAAAAGATGTAAGGGTTCAATTAATATAGTTTTAGTACTTCTCGGCCTTTGAGGGGCTCAATGGAGAAGTTTACAGATATTTTCTCTATATTAATTGTTTTACATTAAGAATTAAGCTCGGTGGGATGATTTTGTTGACTTTAAGGCTCTGTGTCATCTCTGTAGTAACTCAACAGATATTTTTGCAATAAGTTCTTCGACTGAATTAATTTTTCGGATGTTGTGAGGAAAATATCTTCTGTTCTGGCCATTACTTGGCCTCTGTTTGAATGTTGTGAGGCTACAGGTGGCATTAGGTAGCTGAGAGGAATCAATTAGCCTCTAATGTGGTAGTGGAGGCATCCTCTGTTTGATAGATATTATTGGTTTTCTTTAAACATGGTTAATTTAGTGGATTAGGATTTTGATTTTCAATCTTAGCCATAATCCACCAGACTGTGGAGATAATCTTGAATCTTCAGTTTCTATTGTGGTTAGGTCTTCAACATTGATACTCTTTGATTTGTTCATGTTTCATTGTGTCTTGTTGATGTACAGGTGCCATAGTAGGTTCGTATGGCATCACTGCTCATGATGCATTGAAAAAACGTGACTTTGAACCATTTAGATGGATTTTCCTTTGATAAATGAAATTTTGGAGGATCGTCATCCTCAGCTTTCATTTCCTTTATAATCCTTTGAAAAACCTTTAAATCCTTGCATAAAATAATAAAAATTAGAAAATCCTGCATATTTTTGGGTAAGACTACTTAGAAGGCTGCGGTTAAGTCACGACCGTTGGATGTAAGCATCCAACGGTGGAAATTTGCTTGCGACGGTCAGAGGGAGGAGATTTGGAAGAATGGAGCATAGGATTAAATTTGGCCCATAGATCTGATTTGATCAATGGTCGAGACAAATTGGTGAAATAATAATGTGAAGGGGTCACATATACTATGTTATGGCAGAAAATGTGAGAAATACAAAGGAAAAAGGGAAAAGTCCCTTTGGCGGGGGAAAAATGCATTGAGGAAATTCGGGGTTTCCTTAGTGATCGTGGGCCTTCAGATTAGATAAACCTAATGAGATCAACGGTGGAGATTGATTTTGAGAAGCCCCTTTTGAAAAGGTGGAGGGCGATGGTGTAATGAGAGATTAGATCTAAACCGTTGATCTGCAAAGATCAACGGCGAGGGGCGCACATGATACAATACAATAGAAAATGAGAAAAGTGGTTTCAGGAGGGAAAACCACGGGTTTCGCGCGGTAGAAGGGCAAGAAAGCGGTTTTAGCTTTTGGATGCGATATGCATCAGAGGCTAACACGTGGATTTTGAATACCGCCCATATCGCATGATTTTGGAGAATTATCACCCATGCTTAAAGTTATGTGAAACTGCGTACCATCCATTTGATCTAGGGTCTTAGATCTGACAGTGGGGAGTGAGCGTAATATCAACCAGATGCATAGTGGATAAAAAGGCAGGGTGGTTTTATTATGGACCGTCCAATCAAGGGATCGACGACGAAGATCAGATCTGGAGGGAGTCAGACCCACAGGAGTCGGGCCTGTGGTTAATATGAGCCATTGGATGTGCAAAATCAATGGTCAAGATCATATCTGGGATAAATGGAAAAAATAAAAAAGGAGGAGAAAAGGTGAATAAGGACCGTTGATCTGTAGAGATCAGGGGTCGGGATTTGGCCTAAAAACATTATGAAGCGGGCGCATGAATTTAACCAAAGTTGGGAGATGCAATCTGGACCATCCGATCTGGACACGTGGATGGCCCAGATGAAATCGGAGGCATGCAATTGGTGGGGGGAGAACTTGAATGGCGCTGATGCGATTGGTTGTGGGCTGTCGATCTACAGATCAGATCGACGGTGGAGAACTCATCGTGGAGTGACATAACATATTAACATGCCCAATGAAATTTGTCAATGCAAGTTTTCACGGTCCGTCTGATCACTTTATATTGATGGTGGAGATTATCTCAAATATTTAATCGTCGGAAACCCTTTATAACACATGAAAATAAAAAAATTTATGAAAAAGCAAAGGTTTTGGCTTCAGGGACGAGTTATATATAATAGACTTGGCACCCGATTGCAGGGGGCCTGCAGATATATGGGAAAACAAAGGCCCAGGGCTTATATGTATAATGGCCAATCGCATCGGAAGGAACTGTCGGGCTTTTCAGTCTACCCATTTGAATTTCTCCGATGCGAGACTATATGGATAGTTGATCAGGGAAACGAATCAATGGTCCTTTCATTTAAAAACATGAACTGGCACGTTTAGTGCAAAACATAGGAAAATGGGTTTTTTCGAATATACAAAGGGAATTATGCATCGGAAAGGTTTATATAAAAATTTAAGCACCCGATTGCGAGCTCTCAGGTTTATGAAAGGGATCAAGGGACCGAAGTGTTACACACAAAGGGCCAATCGACATCGGACTTTCAAATAACAAAAAGACTTGTGCTCGATGGAAAATACCGATTGCGATAAGCGCTTTATGGGTCTAGCACCTGGTTCTAGGGCACGGGCATATGTGGGGAAGTGGTTTAGGACATAGCCCAAAGGGGCTTAAGCCTATAGTCAAAATACTTATTTTTTTATGAAACTTTTCAAAGTTTTTGATGGATTTGGGGGTTTCGGAAAAGTTTAAAAATGAGTTTTAAACTTTGTAAAAGGTTTTTTATGAAGGGGAAAAGGGGAATATATGAAAAATAGAGGAATTTGAAGAGGAAAAATGAAGGTTAGTTTTGAGTGGAGGGAAAGGGAAAAATGGAGTTTTGCAACAGTCTTTTCTTCATGGAAAACAACAGATTTTCAACATTTCGAAAGGGAAACAGTAGTGAAGATCAAATAGAGGGCATGATGCCTTCATGAGTCTTCAAGAGATAACACTTTTAGCAATAAAACTTGTTTCTTGAAGGCTCAAAAAATGATTTAGCCACCTTTTGATATAACAAATTTTATAGGTGGCTAACAGTGGCTCCACTTGGGGATGGTGCCTTTTTGAAGGCATCAAGAACTTTAGACTTGCATTCTCTGGGGGGCTGATTAGTGCCTCATCCATTGGGTTTCCTTTCTTTACTTGGATGATCTTATTTTTCTCTGAAAAATGTTCACAGTCATGAAAAACAATGGATCTTCGTCAAGAAACTTTCTACCTACCCAATCCTACTGATCTAACATTTTTTCTTCTTTAGAGTGCACTTGGATTGGAAAACTCTTTTACAACATTTTATTCTTTTGAAAGAAAAAAATCTAATCTATTTCTACTTCTTATTTCTCCATGAAATCAGATTAAACAGTTCAGTTCATATGCTTCTCTACCTAATCTACTAATATGTTAGGATTAAACAGTCTAATAGATTTTTATTCACTAATTTCTATCCAAATTGTTGTTGATCTATGGCATGAAAAAACAAGCTGCACATAGATATTATTTTACAGAAAATTAAATAAAAAATAGAAGGCTTAAGATCTAAAAGTTCAAAGCACGACCTTCATCCTTTTTCAGCTCTGTTTTTTCTTCTATTTGAGCTATTTTTTCTTCATTGATTGGTTCAAATTTTGAGCTGATTAGAACCAGTTTTACCTCTGTTTTTGACTCAAGAAATAAACAGATTTGATTCATCTCTCTTTTGAAAACTAAGATTTGGATTTTAAGCTTGTTTCAACCTTTAATTTCTATCCCAATCTACCTAACTGATAAGCCAAGATTATTCTGTTTTGAAAATCGAATTCACTAACCTATCAACAGTTAATTTAAAACTAATTAGTCATGATTAGGTTGTATGACCAACTAGAAGTGTGCTTTTCAAGAGTGGCATTTGAGCTTTCCCACTATGAGACTTTATCTCTCTTTTTGGGTATGGGGTTTTACCTTTCTTGTTTTTACAATCTGCCCTCTTTTTTGTCTTTATATGGTTTTTGTATTTTTTATTTTTCTTCGGAGACAAAAATCAACAACTATCTAATTGCTCAAAACTGAGCTATATTGACATTCCTATCTAACCTATTCTATCTTCGAGTATTTACATTCTCATATAATACAAAAGTGCCAATGTAGCCAGTTAAGTAGTGTTAAAAAGGAAAAGAAACTCTGGCTGCTTGTCAGGGGTATCCATAGTACATTTTGAAGATTAATCTTCAAAACCAAGACTATCACGGGAGGTGACAACTTTTCATGTCTCTGGCTCTTGCAAAGGATCCATACTTGATAATTTGAGCCAGTTTGGACTTCCACACATTCTTCCAAAGGATCAACAAAGAAGATGAAAATTTCTCTTCTTGTTAGCTCTCCATGTCTGGTAGATTATTTGATTCCAAGGCTTCAGCTTTGAGGATTGTATCATCATAATGTTTCTTGGAAGTTTCATCATCCTTAACCTGCAAAATAGCAAACAGTGAAATATCTTCTTTCTCCAAATATATGTTTTCTTCTGATATAAATTCAGGTTCTTTGGATGTCAGATTAATATCAGTGATGGGAGAAGTTTCTTCCTGAAAAGATGGTATATCCTCAGTAGGATAGTCTTCTATTTGTTTTTCTCCTTCAAATTTTTGCCAGTATCTTTTTTTGTTTGGGATAGCTAGTCTAAATATTTCTTGAATTATATATTGTTTGCTCTCCCAAGGTCTTAAGCATGTACTAGCCACAAGGGCTAATCCACTAGCAAAATTGTTTTGGTCTTTAGGAACAAGGATAAGTTGGAAATCTTAAAATATTTCAATAAATCTATGGTATCATCCTTATAAGCTTTAAGTCTAGGATGTTTAACCATGCATTCTTCTTTCACCTATCTAATCACTGATTCTGCATTTCCATGAACTGTTATCTTCTGGGCTCCTAATTTTTTCAATAAATGTAGCCCTAAGAGGAGTGCCTCGTACTCTACTATGTTAGTTGTGCATTGAAAGTTCAATTTGTATGAATGAGCTTCAGAATAATTGTTTCCTGTGTCATAAAGCCATATTCTTGCACCTGCATTAGTTTTAGTACATAACCCATCGAAATTCATGATCTGATGCAGGGCCAACCCTGCAATACCTAGAATCTTAGTCTACCATGCATATCAAAATGCAATTCCAAAATTTATGCCAAGTAATTCAATTCTGGCAATTTCAATTCAATGCGGAAGCTTTAATTCGTCAATTATCACTTTAAGATTATAGAACCAATAATCAAACACTGTATAAGAAGGTTTCCCTTTCCTTTAATTATGGAAAATTTATACATTAAACCTCATTTCAATTTAAATGAAATCAAATCAAATCAACGTTCCAATGTTCCCAAAACCCAAGGATCTAGAATTCGTCCTCTCTTCAATGGGCCCAACTCATCATTTGGAGATTTATGAAACCTCAAATTTGATGTGCCCATTATTTAACACATCTTAGCCATCGATTTTGTCCTTAACATATGAACCAGTTTAAAAAAACACAATCAATAAACACGCATCTACTCACCATTCACTGACTGGTGCTTTCAATATCGAATCCGTTTCATCAATATTAACATTGCACTACCCAACACATATCCAAACTTCACTTTCCTGTATCTGATCAACGCACTATCAGACAATTTAAATTACTTTCTCTGCGCCTTCATGAGACCATACAGTTCCATTTTTGCGGTCATATAAGAACGTTAGCACTACAATATTTCACTCACCAATCTGTCAATTTCAACAACGGATTGTTCCTTCGATTTTCTCCTCGGCGCTACACCACATGCATTCAATTATGTATTTGCCCAGCTACTATTAAGTTTCCAATGCCCACAAAAACAAAAATCACCTTCGTTCTTGGATTAATTAAATAAGTACCTATTCCATTCAATGCCTTAGGAGACCAGCCATGGTTTTTTTCTATATTTTGATCAATACAAGGACGGCTACCTCGCGTTCTCCAATGATAGAATTTCTTGTCATTCCTCTTTTCAACCACTTAGGCGTTCTCACTGTGGAGTGAAACTCATCTCTACAGCTGATTCTGTTTGCTCAGTACTCTTTTCCGCATACTGTTCAATCGACTGCTCTCCGGCATTTCACAAATTGACTTTTGAACCTTCATTCTGCACCTCCGGCATTTATTGGTTACTGCTCCATAGATAGAAAACAAATTCTACGCCCTTTCTGCATTCCATCTTGTTCAACGCTGTAATTTTACTTGAAAACCTTCTCACATTTCTACAATTGAAATCATCGACCTTCCATTCATGTTTGATGCTTCAAATTGCCATTTAAACTTATGGCAATCGTTGTGGATATTACATTTCAATTGTGCGCTGTCTATAAATCTTCAGAACATCGACATTATTTAAATAATATTAGATTTTTGTCTACTACAATTAATAACATCATTTTTTCCCAAATTATGTGCAGAGTCACCTCACAAGGATTATTAAAACCAAACGTATTCATACAAATCGAATTCAATGTTGCACAGGATTATGTCTTGTGGCTTCAGGCGCTAAATAAACAGCGATTACTGCAATCGATTATACTTAATAGAACTGGTTCAACATAAAACTACAGCCACCATTCATGCAGAGATTTAACACCATTTATATTCAATTCCTTCCAACCTCATCGAATTTCCACTTTGGGTTTCAACACAAAATAGTTATCGATTTATACAAATCGATGCCAACAAGTTTCTTAACACAGATTCGCCATTTCACTCTTTATTATGGATTTCAACCATTCATAATCAATCAGCTAAGGCTCATAATTCAACTCTCAATTACAAATCTAACAAGAAATTTCCCAATCAACCAAAATATATATAATCTGAAACAAAACAAAATTACTTACAAAATCTTGTTTGGCCAGATATTCAAGATCTATGGCCCTTTACAATTGCCCGAAGGCTCCCAAGTAGAAACCCTCTTACTCCCTCAGCTCTTCAACTATTCAAGTGTACTTTCCTGACAAAAACCACTCATATTTATACATAAATAATGAATTTAATTCACTCCAAAAATCCCTCCACCTAATCCTCAACTAAATCTATTTTAAATATATTTTAGGTGTGGACTCAACAAAGTCCCATACATAGAATTTATACTCTCTAATTTTGCTCCTAATCTATTTCTCTCATATCCTTTTAACTAATAAAAGAATATTTACAAAATCCTCACTTTTATAATTTATCTCCTATTTTATTAAAAATAACAAATTAATTAATAAAATAATAAAAATGTCACACCCCCCTTTATTACATATTTAAAAATGAAAAATGCCCTTGATGCTCCTGCATCAGACTCTCAAGGTTAAAATTAAACATGATCGCCTGATCATGGGTTCGACTCTGTGTATGCCTGGATCCCATATCTTGTGCTATAACTTTCCACTTGTTGCTGCTTCTATCTGTTGTTCTTCTCCAGGTATCCACACTTTATGTTGAATTTCTCCACTGGCTATGCTCTCACAATCTTTTGCTGTCTTTCTCTTGCTTAAATTCTTCTGCTTTCTTGCTGTTGTCTGCTGCTTCTGAGACACCTTCATCATCAGTCTTCTGATGCTTTCAATTTCTATGTCCAATTTACTGTTGTTGCTTTCACTTCCTATTGCTTCCGCTAATGTTGTCTCAGATGTCACCATAGATGTTGCTTCAGCTGCCACTATGGATGTTGCTGCCTCCCAAAATTTCTGTCCCTCTGCAACATTCTTTTGCTCATCACCTGCAAATTTATCTGCAACTTCTTCCTCTATTTCAAATTTTCCCAGCAAACATTTTAGCCATTTCTCCTCAAACATTTCATCATCATGCTTCAAATTAGTTTCAGCATAACCTTCATCTTCCCTTTCGACAATCTTCAATAATTTTCCATCATCATCTTGATTGATTCTGGCAATCAAATCAATTTCTTCAAATACTATAGCCTCATCCTCTATCACTGTAGCAGTTCCAAAATTTTGTCCACCAGTCTTCTATTGGCTATTCAAACAAGCCAAGTCTTTCTTGTCACCCATGGTAACAAGTCTCTACTTATGAGACATCACTGTCTCACCTTCTTTCTGTAACAGTTCTTCTTCTCTCGAGACAATTCCAAATGATGGACTGTCTTTTGTATCACCTGTAAGCACAATCAAGTTGTCAGCATCAAAATCACAAGACCCAATGGTCTCACTTGTTGATTCAGTCACCAAGTTTCCCCTCTGCAGTTCCAAGTCTTCTTTAGGACTCAGAAAATTTTCACTGGCTTTCTCCTCAGATTTCTCTGGCAACACTTCAGTTTGCTTCTCTGAGTTCCTTTCCAACTCCTTTGTCAACACATCAGTATGCTGATTTGCATTCACCATGAGACTGTCAGCTAGTCTCTCTTTCTTTCCATCATCTGTTTCATGACTGTCATTCATGAAAACTTTCCTGCCTTGCTTCGTTAGCAAATTATCCTGTACATAAGTCCTCTGCCTCTCCAATTCTCTTCTCTGAAGATCTAGTTTCCTATACAATTCAACAATTTCATTAGGATTAGTACTTGGAAACTTCACACAATTTTCCATACCTTCACCAGCTTTTAACCAATCATCAATTGGTCCTTCTCTCTCTACACCAATATTCTGATTAGACTCCTTCGTCTTTATTTCCTCCTGAGATCTTTCTATCTCAACATCGATCTGAACAGACTTCGGATTCATCTATTCTTGAACAAACTCTAAAGCTTTCTCATCTCCCTGTGTTGTACCTGCAAACATACACAACTCATTAGTTTTAAAACCACAAGACTTTTCAGTCTCGACTGCTTCCTCAAGCACTTCCCTTTGAACAGATCTGCGTGTGGAATCTTCAAATTCCATCTCTAGCTCGAGAACTCTAAGTTCCTTTTTCAATAAGGCAATCACAATTTGCCTCAACTTCATCTGAAATGGTTTCCAAATCACTCTCTTTCCCTTCAGTGGAAAGATCCATCCTCCATTCTGATTTTCTTGCTCTTGCATCCATTCTTCTAGTACCTGCAATTGTACCTTCATTACTGCAATTTCTCTTTCTCTGACTTTATCAGTCATCTTACCTCTATGGAATTCCTCTGACCCTCTTCTCTGATCCTCCATGATCATCTTCTCCATGAGTTTCTCACTCACCATGAGTTGCACTAGCCTCTGCAACAACAATCTCTCCTGCTGCCCCTTACCTCACCAATCCACTTCACTGGATCTGGTCTTTTGGTAAATACTGGTTCACTGCCTCTGGAACCTATTGAGCACTCTCTTCTGCTCTCTCTCTAGGCTATCCCTTCAACTCACTTTCTCTTTAGGACACTACAATTGTCCTCCCTATCCAGCCTTTAGCTAAATGTCAGGTTCACTGCCATCATCTTCTCTGCAACCATAAACTTTAATCATAAATTTCAAATCAGAAAATCATCTCACCTTTAAGATCCTGCATGATCTTGTCCTCCATTCACTTCTGCAATTTTGTTTACTGCAATTGTGTAGCTTGCATATCAGATTTAGAATTCATCACACATTCAAATAAAAAACTCTTCAGTTCTCAACAGAACCTTCCTACACTCATTCAGAAAAAAAAACAAACATCTTCCATTTCAACAGAGCCTTCCAGCTCTGATACCAAAAATGATGCAGGGCCAACCCTGAAATACCAAAAATCTTAGTCTACCATGCATATCAAAATGCAATTCCAAAATTTATGCCAAGTAATTCAATTCTGGAAATTTCAACTCAATGTGGAGGCTTTACTTCGTCAATTATCACTTTAAGGTTATAGAACCAATAATGAACCATTGTATAAGGAAGTTTCCCTTTCCTTTAATTATGGAAAATTCATACATTAAACCTCATTTCGATTTAAATGAAATGAAATCAAATCAACGTTCCAATGTTCCCAAAACCCAAGGATCTGGAATTCGTCCTCTCTTCAATGCACCCAACTCATCATTTGGAGATTTATGAAACCCCAAATTTGATGTGCCCATTATTTAACATATCTTAGCCATCGATTTTGTAACATATGAACCAGTTTAAAAAAACACAATCAATAAACACACATCTACTCACCATTCACCAACTGGTGCTTTCAATATCGAATCTGGTTCATCAATATTAACATTGCACTGCCCAACACATATCTAAACTTCACTTTCCTGTATCTGATCAACGCAATATCAGACAGTTTGAATTACTTTCTCTGTGCCTTCATGAGACCATACAGTTCCATTTCTGCGGTCATATAAGAACGTTAGCACTACAATATTTCACTCACCAATTTGTCAATTTCAAAAACGGCTTGTTCCTCCGGTTTGCTCCTCGGCGCTACACCACATGCATTCAATTATGTATTTGCCCAGCTAACATTAAGTTTCCAATGCCCACAAAAACAAAACTCACCTTCGTTCTTGGATTAATTAAACAAGTACCTATTCCATTCAACACCTCAAGAGACCAGCCACGGTTTTTTTCTATATGTTGATCGATACAAGGACGGATACCTCGCGTTCTCCAATGACAGACTTTCTTGTCATTCCGCTTTTCAACCACTTAGGCGTTCTCACTGTGGAGTGAACCTCATCTCTACAGCTGATTCTGTTTGCTCAGTACTCTTTTCCGCATATTTTTTAATCGACTGCTCTCCGGCATTTCACAAATCGACTTTTGAATCTTCATTCTGCACCTCTGGCATTTATCGGTTACTGCTCCATAGACAGAAAACAAATTCTACGCCCTTTCTGCATTCCATCTTGTTCAACGTTGTAATTTGACATGAAACCTTCTCACATTTCTACAATTGAAATCGTCGACCTGCCATTCATGTTTGATGCTTCGAATTGCCATTTAAACTTATGGCAATCGCTGTGGATATTACATTTCAATTGTGCGCTATCTGTAAATCTTCAAAACATTGAAATTATTTAAATAATATCAGATTTTTGTCTACTACAATTAATAACATCGATTTTTCCCATATTATGTGTAGAGTCACCTCACAAGGATTATTAAAACCAAACATATTCATACAAATCGAATTCAGTGCTGCACAGAATTATGTCTTGTGGCTTCAGGCACTAAATAAATAGCGATTACTGCAATCGATTATACTTAATAGAACTAGTTCAACATAAAACTACAGCCACCATTCATGCAGAGATTTAACACCATTTATATTCAATTCCTTCCAACCTCATCGAATTTCCACTTTTGGTTTCAACACAAAAAAATTATTGATTTCTACAAATCGATGCCGACAAGTTTCTTAACACAAATTCACCATTTCACTCTTTATTATGGATTTCAACCATTCATAATCAATCAGCTAAGGCTCATAATTCAACTCTCAATTACAAATCTAACAAGAAATTTCCCAATCAACCAAAATATATATAATCTGAAACAAAACAAAATTACTTACAAACTCTTGTTTGGCCACATATTCGAGATATATGGCCCTTTAAAATTGCCCGAAGGCTCCCAAGTAGAAACCCTCTTACTCCCCTCAGCTCTTCAACTATTCAAGTGTATTTCCTCACAAAAACCACTCATATTTATACATAAATAATGAATTTAATTCACTCCAAAAATCCCTCCACCTAATCCTCAACTAAATCTATTTTAAATATATTTTAGGTGTGGACTCAACAAAGTCCCGTACATAGAATTTCTACTCTCTAATTTTTCTCCTAATCTATTTCTCTCATATCCTTTTAATTAATAAAAGAATATTTACAAAATCCTCACTTTTATAATTTATCTCCTATTTTATTTTATTTTTTTCTAGTTTAGACTAATCCTAATCTTCCCATTTTTTCTCCTCCTATCCCACCCACGGGTTTCGAACCGGTGACCTTGCAGAGCGGAGTGCCTTAAGAGTACACCCCATCACCGACTGCTCTACACCACGTGGGCAAAAGGTAGTGGGCTTGGCCCGGTTTAGACTAACTACTTGCACGACGAGCTACGGCCTTGCTCGGGATCGAACACAAGACCGGTCCGTCATTACGAGGCCGACTTTACCACTACGCCGCCTCCACGACCTTTATCTCCTATTTTATTAAAAATAACAAATTAATTAATAAAATAATAAAAATGTCACACCCCCCTTTATTACATATTTAAAAATGAAAAATGCCCTTGATGCTCCTGCATCATGATCCAAAGAGGAGTAGTTTCAATATCATCATTAATTTCCTTACTATCCTCTTTGTCTTGGGTGCCATTGGATTTTTCTATGGAATAGGCACCATGTTCATGACTGTTTGGTTGAGATGATGGTTTGGAGGGTAGCCTCTTGCTTAGTATCTGATCAATTTTTTCTTCTGTTAAAGGAGAGATTTTTCTTTTAGCATAAACAGAAAATGAGCTACCATGTTCCTTATGACCAACAAAAGAACTTTCTGTATTTTTACAACAATGTTCTCTACGTGAATGAGCAAGAGTGATTGATTTGCAATAAGTTTCAGAGACTGACTATTTATTAATAGTCTTATCTATCTCTTCTTCTGTCGATGGGGAGGATATTTCTATGTCCCTTTGAACGGAAGTACAACAGTTCTCTGTCTCTTGTAAAGGCTGATTTTGAGGCTGGATGTTTTCTTGAGCCTCTTCTAGGAGATCTTAATTTGTGCTTGCAGGGAAACTTTGAGGATTTTATATTGTTTCCTCAAAGCATTGCTCACTATTATTATTCGCAATTTGATTGTGAAGATCTCTTGTCAGCATAGTACAAGAAATAGGAAGGAAATCAAAAATTTCTTAACCACCTTATTTATTGCTTTGTTTATAAGTTTTCTCATCATCTTCTATATGGTGTTGATCATAATAAATATCTTGGTCATTTTCTTGATCTTGAGGTGATTGGGCTTGTGTTTGATCAGGGGAAAGCATAGCTTGCTCTAGATCATCAATATTCATATGAGCCCTCAACCTATCCATTCTTTTCCCAAGCATATACATCATCTTTTCCATCATGATTAGAAAATTTTCTTGATGGTTTTCTTTATCATCTTGTTGATCATACATGTCTTGTAGGGGTAGGGTTTTCGTTTGCTAAGGGAAAGACATATGTTGTTCTGGATCACCATCGTTTAGATTATCCATAAAACTATCCACCCTTCTTCCAAGCATGTACATCAATTTTTCCATCATGACCATATGTTTGTCATCTGGGTCTATATCTAAATCCATGTTTGAGAATCAAAAAAGAGGTCACTGTCTCTGTTTAACCAATTCAAGTTCTTCTACTAGTGGAGTCATTTGGTATTTTGGGGGTTTCAGAGTGTGGAGTCGCCAGGTGGAATTTTTTTAGCTCCTAAGAAGGTAAAATATTTTATGGTTCCACCACCATGTAATTTCTTGTAGAGCTGCAAGATTTTCAGGAACTGAATTAGCTCTCAAGGGTGATCTGAAAATAGTTGAAAATTTAATCTTAGGAGACTTCCTAAGTATACTTTCTAGGTTATCAACTGTCTCAGGAGGGTTTGGGTTAGGGTAGGCTCTAGTATGAATCTTTCTAGAAGCCACTATGCTATATTTTTTCAGACCCTACTAAACAAGAACAGTTTAACCAGATATGACAATTTTTGAGAGGTTAAATAATCTATTTTACACAAATTTTAATCCTAAAATCCTCTAACTGAGTTTAAATGATGTTATAATGATAAGGTTTCTTCCGAGTGGAGTCTTAAGGTCTATTTAGGATTTGTGGAGTCGCCAAGTGGAAGTTTTTAGCTCTTTTGGAGGCAAAAGGTTTTATGGTCCACCACCATGTTTATTGAATACCAATATGAAATATTTTGGGTTTTTTTGAGTTATGTTTTAGTCTTATTAGTTCTTAAGAGTGTCCTAACTCTGCTTCACAACTTAGCTATGGTTATGAGACAAAGAAAGTCTACTCTTATGGCTAAGCCGGCTGATTTTTCGAGGTTAGATAAACTCTTATGAGAATCCTAGGGTTTACCTAGTTTGTCACTGATTCAAACAAGTTTTACCATGATTACCATTGCTTGGTAGTGCTTGAAAGGGCTGCTTTTACTTACTAAACAATGTTTTTTTGGCCAGAGATGTTATGCCTAATGGCTCAACCAGCTAACATAAAAAAATTCATTGAAACAAAGGGATTTTTGATATCTTATGATTGATTAAAATGGAAATGACTCAGAACTCCCTAGTGGAGTCGCCAGAAGATGTTAGCTCCCTGTAATTAGCAGGATTGGTAAAGTCTGACTACAGGGAGAACACTTATTTCAACCACTTTGGGATTCTAGGATCTAGCCCTCCTAAATCCGGAGAGGGATCTCTCCAATAAGTGCAAAGATGGATTTATCTTTAAAGCTTTTGGGTAATGATATTAGGCTAGTTATTAAGAGTAGGGGTCTTGTTTTTTTTTGGATGGTTGAGCATGACTATTATTTGGGTGGAAAGTCCTAAATGTAAATATTTTCAAAGGTGTGAAGTTGCAAGAAATCAGAACAAGCTTCGGCTAAAAAGATAGATATAACGTTGGTTTTTATTCCATTGGGCTATGGAGTCATAATATGGTTTAATTGAAACAACAAGGTCCAAGAGTGGTCCACGGGGCAAGTCATCTATTTCTAAGGATCTCTTTGAAGTTGATTTTATGGAATGAAATGATACAACAAGAAGGGGAATTTAAACAAATGAAGAACAAAGAGCAGCCTAAGATCAAGTAAGTACTTTGAAACTATCCTTCTTTTGGCATACACTTAAGAGAGACATAACATTAATCTAAGATCTGGTAATTACTTTGAAACAAACCAGCTTTTGATACACTCTCAATAGAAAACATTTTAAACACGAAGGGAAGCTTTAAAAGCAACTGTTGGAGAAGAAACTAGAGGACAGGGCTCACCATAAACTTCCCAAGCTCTACTTTACTTAGTAAACTTTAAAGACATACACATAAGATAACAAAGAATGGTTTAAGATCAGGTAAGGACTTTTAACCTAGATTGCTTTCAACACACTCTTAGGGAAACTTTCAGCTAGTTTTTGGGGATAAAACTATAGGACAGGGCTCACCATCACTTCCTTAGTTCATCTCTACTTAACATAAACTGAAAATAGCATTTAATAACAATATTTAGCTTAGACAGTAGGGCGAGGGAACGCTAGCATTCATAATTTCTTAAACTGAATTAAATCATTCCTAAACAACAAAATTTGGAAGAAAACGTATAGATAAAGCTTATCAATCAGAGAAGGGTACTAATATATAGTAAATCCTAACTCTATGCTTGTTTTTATTTATTAGAGAAGATGGAAAATGTGAAAACATAAATAAAATAACAATTTACAATAAGAAATAACATCACCGTTGACATAGACCAGGATCCCATAAATCATGTTGTATTGATGCTTCAGACCAGTTACAATCTTCTAGTCCAATGTTTCAATTCAACAATCATCTTCACTTCTCAGCCTAACTTATTTAGATCACAAATAGAGCTTCAAGAGCCTTTGAACACTATTTACAAGTAGAAGCTTAGAGCACAAGTATATTTCAAAGTTCTGCAACCAACATTTACAATGAACTCCTCACTAATATTTTATAGAAGGATGAGGAGGTCAAAAGAGAAAATATGTAAGGGTTCAATTAATACAGTTTTAGTACTTCTAGGCCTTTGAGGGGCTCAATGGAGAAGTTTACATATATTTTCTCTGTATTAATTGTTTTCCATTAAGAATTAAGCTCGGTGGGATGATTTTTTTGACTTTAAGGCTCTGTGTCATCTCTGTAGTAACTCAGCAGATATTTTTGCAATAAGTTCTTTGGCTGAATTAACTGTTCGGCTATCGTGAGGCTAATATCCTCTATTCTGGTCATTACTCGACCTCTGTTTGAATGCTATCAGGCTACATGTGGCATTAGGTAGCTGAGAGGAATCAATTAGCCTCTAATGTGGCAGTGGAGGTGTCCTTTGTCTGATAAATATTATTGGTTTTCTTTAAACATGGTTAATTTAGTGGATTAGGCTTTTGATTTTCAATCTTAGCCGTAATGCACCAGACTGTGGAAATAATCTTCAATCTTCAGTTTCTACTGTGGTTAGGTCTTCGACATTGATACTCTTTGATTTGTTCATGTTTCACTGTGTCTTGTTGATGTGCAGGTGCCATAGTGGGCTCGTATGGCATCAATACTCATGATTCACTAACAAAACATGACTTTGAACCCTTTAGATGGCTTTTCCTTTGATAAATGAAAGTCTGGAGGATCGTTATCCTTGGATTTCATTTCCTTTATAATCCTTCGAAAAGCCTTTAAAGCCCTGCATAAAATAATAAAAATTAGAAAATCTTGCGTATTTTTGGGTAATACTGCATAGAAGGCTGCGGTTAAGTCGCGACCGTTGGATGAAAGCATCCAACGGTGGAGATTTTCTTGCGCAGGTCAGAAGGAGGAGATTTGGAAGAATGGAGCATACGATTAAATCCAGGCCATAGATCTGATTTGATCGAAGGTTGAGACAAATCGAAGCAATAATAATGTGAAGGGGTCACATATACTATGTTATGGTGGAAAATGTGAGAAATACAAAGGACAAAGGGAAAAATCCCTTTGGCAGGGGAAAAATGCATTGAGGAAATTCGGGGTTTCTTTGGTGATCATGGGAAGTTGGATTAGATAAGCCCAATGAGATCAACGGCGGAGAATGCTTTTGATAATCCCCTTTGGAAAAGGTGGAGGGCGATGATGTAATGAGAGATTAGATCTAAACCGTTGATCGACAGAGATCAACGGCGGGCGGTGCACGTGATATAATACAATAGAAAATGAGGAAAGTGGTTTTGGGAGGGAAAACCATAGGTTTCACGCTGTAGAAGGGAAAGAAAGCGGTTTTAGATTTTTTGACGTGATATGCGTCAGAGGCTGACACGTGGATTTTGAATACTGCCCATATCACGTGATTTTTTAAAATTATCACTTGTGCTTAAATTTACGTGAAACTGCGTACCAGCCATTAGATCTGGGATCTCAGATCTGATGGTGGGGAGTGAACACGATATCAACCAGATGCGCGGTGGATAAAAAGGCAGGGTGGTTTTATTATGGACCATATGATCAAGGGATCGACGACAGATATCATATCTGGAGGGAGGCAGGACCCACAGGGGTCGTGCCTATCGGGGTTAATATGAGCCATTTGATGTCCAAAATCAACAGTCAGGATCATATCTGGGATAAATGGAAAAAATAAACGAGGTGGAAAAAGGGTGAATAAGGACTGTTGATCTGTAGAGATCAATGGCCGGGATTTGGCCTAAAAACATTATGAAGCAGGCGCATGAATTTAACCAAAGTTGGGAGATGAAATCTGGACCATCCGATCTGGACACCTAGACAGCCCAGATGCAATCAGAGGCATGCGATCGATATGGGGAGAACCTTAATGGCATTGATGCGATTGGTTGTGGGCCGTCGATCTGCAAATCAGATCGACGGTGGAGAACTCATTGGGGAGTGACCAATCGGGGGTGGCATAACATATTAACATGCCCAATGAAATTTTCCGATGCAAGATTGTGCAGTCCTTCTGATCACTTCAGATCGACAGTGGAGATTATCTCAAATATTTAACCAGTGGAAACCCTTTATAACACATGGAAATCAAAAAATTTATGAAAAATCAAAGGTTTTGGCTTCGGGGGCGGGTTATATATAACAAATTTGGCACCTAATTGTGGGGGGCTTATGGATATATGGGAAAACAAAGGTCCAAGGCTTATATGTATAATGGCCAATCGCATCAGAAGGAACATTCGGGCTCCTCAATCTACCCATTTGAATTTCTCTGATGCGAGACTATATCGATAGTTGATCGGGGAAACAAATCAATGGTCCTTTCATTTAAAAACATGAACTGGCGCATTTAGTGAAAAGCATAGGAAAATGGGTTTTTTCAAATATACAAAGGGAATTATGCATCAGAAAGGTTTATATAAACATTTAAGCGCCCGATTGTGGGCTCTTAGGTTTATGAAAGGAATCAAGGGACCAGAGTGTTACACACAAAGGGCCAATCGGCATCGAACTTTAAAATAAAAAAAGACTTGCGCTCAATGGAAAATCTCGATTGTGATAAGCACTTTATGGGTCTAGCGCCTAGTTCTAGGGCACGGGCATATGTGGGGAAGTGGTTTAGGACTTATCCCAAAGGGGCTTAAGCCTATAGTCAAAATACTTATTTTTTTATGAAATTTTTCAAAGTTTTTGATGGATTTGGGGGTTTGGAAAAGTTTAAAAATGAGTTTTAAACTTTGTAAAAGGTTTTTTATGAAGGGGAAAAGGGGAATAAATGAAAAATAGAGGAATTTGATGGGGAAAAATGGAGGTTAGTTTTGAGTGGAGGGAAAGGGAAAAATGGAGTTTTGCAGTAGTCTTTTCTTCATGGAAAAAAACATATTTTCAACATTTCAAAAGGGAAACAGCAGTGAAGATCAAATAGAGGGCATTATGTCTTCATGAGTCTTCAAGAGATAACATTTTTAGCAATAAAACTTGTTTTTGAAGGCTCAAAAAATGATTTAGCCACATTTATATATAACAAATTTTATAGGTGGCTAACAAATGTATCTTCAGGTATTTTAGTTATTTACATAATTGAAATAATATTAATTTTGTCCAAATATGCAGTCACCTAGCCATGGTAGGCCTGATGATTCCTTGTATGAGGAAGAGCTTTCTTCATCCCCATGTCCATTGCTATTTCTGCGAAAAAAGGCGCAAAAAGCAAAGTTGGAATTTGAGCGTTTGGTAGACGTGCCTCAAACAACTGAAATAGAAGCGAGGATAACACAACTTATGACCTAGTTAGAAACATATAAGGTAATAATAAAAAATCAAAAGGATATTTTTTTTGTTTTGCATGAGATGAATTGTGATAGTTTGATTTTTAATTTTTACATTAACTAAACTAACAAAAAAATTCTTTTGTATGCAGCATTATCTGACACCTGCTGCACCCAATGTTGGTGGTAGTGGGACACAAGGGCAAGATATTGTTGAGCGACCCTCTCGTACATCTTCTACACCTTTAGGTGGCAGCCAAGAAATGCACCCTGCCCAAGAAGACACTCAGCCAACCACTGAACGTGTTGGCAGTGATGAGGTTGATATGGACAACTATATTATTGCATTTCCTGGAGCTACACGTGTCAGCTCCACGGGGACCATTGATGGCATGTTTTTGGTGAATAATGAAGGTGTCCCTATAAATCACGTACAAATCCCAGGTAATTTTTAATATTTTAACTATTTCATGTACTCTATCTAAACTATATTTTATCATGATTTGTATTTTTGAATTAATGATAATATATTTTTTCTGTGTAGGAAAAAATGAGTTCTAAAAGTTTTTGGAGAGCAAGGAATTGATAATTTTTGGCCCAACCATATGCACAAGGTGGAATTCCGAGAATTCCAACCTAAAAAAGGAACTTCTAGATTATCTATAAGGCCTTTTTGGGGTGGACATATTTGACAGAACTACGGTGGCTCGTGTTAGCCACCTATAATATTTTGTTATACCAAAAGGTGGCTAAGATCTTTTTGAGCCTCCAAGGAACAAATTTTATCACTAAAAATTTTTAGCTCTTGAAGACTCTTTGTAGGCCTCATGCATCTGTCCCAAATCCTCATTTGCTGTCCCATTTTATACTCAAAATTCTGCTAAAAATTCCATGAAAAGAAACTGCTGGAAAGCCATCCCTTTTCCCTTTCTTCCACTCGAAATTAACCTTCTTTTCCTTTCCCTTTTTCCCATATTTTTCCTCTATTATTCATCTTTTCCTTTCTTCCCTTCATAAATCACCCTTTCCATGGTTAAAAACTAACTTTTTAACCCTTTCGGCACCCTTTGTTTCCATTAAAAAACCATGAAAAATCATAAAAATACAAGTCTTTTTATAGACTTAAGCCCCTTGGGCTAAGTCCAAACCACTTCCCCAATACGCCCTCATCATAAAAACCAAGCGCCAAACCCATGAAGCACTAATCGCATCGAAAAGATTCAAGTGTGCATATTTGTGAGCCATTTCAAAAATATCGATTACGATCAGCCCCTTTGTCATAAACCGCAGATCATATTGTTATTTCATTTACCCGTGGGCCCGCAAGCGGGTGCTAAATCATTGAAAAATCCCTCGCTGATCAATATTTTCCTTTGTAAACCCAAAAACCCACTTTCTGAAGTTTTAAGTTAAAAACTTAAAGTCACATGATAAATAAAAATGGGTTGATCAAAAAGACCGATCGCGCAATCGCAATCGGAGAATTCACAATGGGTTGATTGAAAGACCGGGCCCGAATGTTTCGATTACGATTGGCCCTAGTTATATAAAGCCCGGGCCCATGGTACTCCATACACCCAGTGGCCCCGCCATCGAGCACCAGCCTATCATATATATATTCCGCCCATTTCACTCAAAACCTTGCTTTTTATTGAAATTTATGGGTTTCTTACGAAGTATAAGGGTCCCGCCGGTGCAAGAAAACAAAGGATCTAGGCCGTCGATCTGATCTGCAGATCGAATGGTTATCGCCCAATCGAAATGTTCCAATCGAAATATTTCAATCGCGATGTTTCAATCGGAATGTTTCAATCGGAATGTTCCAATCGAAATATTTCAATCGCGATGTTTCAATCGGAATGTTCCAATCGAAATATTTCAATCACGATGTTTCAATCGGAATGTTTCAATCGAAATGTTTCAATCGCAATGTTTCAATCGAAATGTTTCAATCGCATGCTTTGTTGCTGCCCGCAGTTTCGATCGCGATCCTTCGATTGAATCTGGACCGTCCACGTGTCCAGATCGGACGGTCCAAAACTACTCCTCCTTATTCTTCTCCCGCTCCTCTTTTGCCTCTTTGCGCAGATCTCCACCGTTGGTTGCCTTCATCCAACGGCTACGCTCCTCCCCCGCCATCTGAAGCAGTTTAAACCTATTTCCGCAGGATTTCTTAACTATTTTTGTGTTTTGCAGGCGTTTTAATGGTTTTCCATTGTTTAATGAAAGAAAGCCGAGGGTTGGGAAAGACGTTTCCTGCACCTTCGAGCTGTTAAAGAGAACCATCTGCGGGGTTTCTCTCTACTGTTTCCTCAATGCTTCATGGGCATTGATGCCTTTAAAAAGCCCAGTGTGGTCTGCACATTGACAAGACACTGTTTAATTCAAAAATAGTTAAAGAGTATCAGTTTGAAGACAGAGCACAAAAAATGAAGATTGAAGACGGTTTTTATGGGGATTACGGCTAAGACCGTTATCAAAAGCCTAATCCCCAATCTAAAACACATTTTAAAGGAAAAACCTAAAGTGTTTCATCAGACAGAAAGCCTCCACCGCCACATCTGAGGCAAATTGATTCCTCAGCTACCACCGAGCCACCTGTCGCCTCAAACCTTTCAAAACAGAGGCCGAAGTTATTGAAGAAAATCAGATATTCACCTCCAGCGTAGCCAGGGAGTTACTTCTGCAAGGAAATCAATGCATAAAATATCTTCAGAGTTACTCCATAACATACACAGAGCCTCAAAGTCAAAAAAAGCTCCCACCGAGCTTAATCCATAAATGTGAAACAGTTAATAAAGTGTTCCACCTGTGAACTTCTTCATCGAGCCTCTCAAAGGGCCGAGAAGTATTGAACCTGTAATAATTATCCTGAGAGATATTTTCTCAGATCACCTCTTCATTCTTCTATAAATACCTCAGAAGAAGATGAGAAATTTTTGGTTGCAGAACTTTGAAAAACACTTGAGCTCGAGACTTCTATTTGTAAATAGTGTTCACTGGCCCTTGAATCTCTGTTTGTGCTAGAGTAGTTAGGTTGAATAGTGAAGATGATTGCTAAACTGAAACATTGGACTTGAAGATTGTATCTGGTTTGACATCAATATAAAAGCTGTTTCTTGGGATCCTGGTCTTTATCACTGGTGAAGTGCTTCTTTCTTTGTTAATCGTTTCCCTTCTATGTATGCCATATTGTTCATTTTCCCTCTGTAAAGAACAATTTAAACAGGGTTAGGATTTTCTGTATAGCAGTAACCTTCTCTGGCTGAGAAATCTTTATCTTAATGTTTTCTTCAGATTTGTTTATTTAAGAATGATTCAATACAGTTTAAACAGTTAGGAATGTTGGCGTTCCCTCGTCCTTTTGTTTGCTCAAACATTGTTCTCGAATGTTATTTCCATTATTTGCTATTAAATTTAGACTAGAGAAGATATGGTTTGCCCTGATTCCTAGATTCTTTTCTCCAAAGGCAGATTCTGAAAGTTTCCCTTGGTGTTGACTGAAAGTAGACTAGGTTTAAAAGTACTTTATCTGATCTTAAGTTACACTCTGTTTTTCTTTTGTGTTTTCATACTTTCTGAAGGTAATTATGTGGATTACTGGATTGTTTGTCAATTAAGCTGCTTTAATAAGAACTTGCCCAAGAAGTCTATGGTTAGCCCTGTCCTTGGTTGGTTTTAAAACAATTACTTAAAAGGCTTTTCTTGTTTGGACTGACTATAAATCCTCTGAGAAATTATTATCAGTTTCCACCCCTCCAACATTTTAATGTTTCCATTCCATCATTTTAATCTCAATAATCTTGTGGTATAGATAGCTTTCCCCTTGGATCACACTTGATGTTGTTGTTCAATTAAAGCCCAGATATGACTCCATAGCCCAATGGACTAAAAACCAGTGTTATATCTATCTATCTACCAAAACCGTTCTATTTTCTTGCAACTTCTCACTTTTGAAACTTTTGTACTTAGGACTTTCCCCTCAAGTAACATTTCATGCTCAACCATCCAAAACAAAACAAAAACCTTGGCCTTCATAACTAGCCTAATATCATTACCTTAAGCTTTTCAAAGAAAATATCCATCTTTGTACATATTGGAGAGATCCCTCTCCGGATTCAGGAGGGCTAGATCCTAGAATCCCAAAGTTGGTTGAAATGATGTTAACTCTGTGATTGGACTCTCCCAATATTGCTAATAAATTACAGAGACCTAACATTTCTGGCGACTCCGCTGGGGAATATCGAACCCAGAATCATTTTCATTTAAAGATAATCATACGCCGTCAGATATTTGGTTCATAGAGCATCTGCTTTATTAACCAGAGTAAAAAGAAGCCTTTTCAAGCACTGCCTAATATAGGTAATCATGATGGAACTTGTTTGAATCAGTGACAAACTAGGTAAACCCTAGGTTTCTCTTAAGAATTCATCTAACCTTGAAAAATCAGCTGGCTTAGCCATAAGAGTAGACTGCCTTTGTCTCACAAGCTTAGCTAAGTTTTGAAACAAAGTTAGGACATTCTTAACAACCACAAAACTGAAAAATGACTTAGAAAAAACTAAAAATATTTCAGATTGGAATTAAATAAACATGGTGGTGGACCATAAGACCTTTTACCTCTAAAAGGAGCTAAAAATTTCCACTTGGCGACTCCACAATCCTAGCAGACCTTAAGACTTCACTTGGAAGAGCCCTTATCATTATAAAATCATTCAAACTCAGTTAGAGGACTGTGGGATTTAAAATTGAAAAAACAGATTGGTTAACCTCTAAAAGATTGTCATATCTGGTTGAAATTTTCTTGTTTTGGGTCTAAACAACATAGCATAGTGGCTTCTAAAAAGATTCACACTAGAGCCCATCCAGACCCTAACCCACCTGAGATAGTTGATAATCCAGAAAGTATCCTTTGGAAGTCTCCTAAGGTTAAATTATTAACTGTTTTTAGATCACCCTTGAGAGCTAATTCAGTCCCTGAAAATCTTTCAGCTCTGCAACAATCACAAACTGACTTAGTGAACCCAGTTAGGACTAGGTCATTTGATGATATAATCCAGTTAGACTCTGAATTACCACTTTCATCTCCTGAAACAAGTGAACATCCTGGTAGCAGGGAAACAACACCTCCTGAATTACATTTCCTTCACAATCTAGGTGTCTCTCATCCAAGATCATCTCAACAGTCTACTCCTGGTCCATCCACTTGTACTCACCCTACATCCACTGTTCAAACCACTTCACCCCAGCCCACTTTTCCCTTCTGTAAATACACCTCCTGGTTTATTGAAAACAAAGGCAAGATTCTTAAAACTGAAAGCAGTAAACTATTGCATTGTAGATAAGTGTCTTTATTGGAAAAATTCTAGTGGTATATTGCTTAAATGTTTTCCTGAGTTTGATGCAGAGAAGGTTAAGAAGGAATTTCATGAAGGAGAGTGTGGAGGCCATTTGTACTGGAAGTCAACAGCCAACAAAATTTTGAGGGTTGGTTTCTATTGGCCCACCCTTTTTTTTGATGTTCACAAAATAACAACTACTTGCCATAAATGCCAATTGTTTGAGGGCAAGAAAAAATTATTACCCCTTCCTCTACATCCAATCACTGTTGAAGCTCCTTTTCAACAGTGGGGACTTGACTTCATAGGTGAAATCCATCCCTCATCTTCTGCCCAGCATAGATGGATCCTTACTGCCACAGACTATTTCTCTAAGTGGATAGAAGCCATTCCTTGTAGGAAAGCCAATGATTCAGTTATTATAAAGTTCATAGAAACCAATATCCTCTCCAGATTTGGCTGTCCTACCAAGATCATCACAGATAATGCAGCAGCATTTAGAAGCAAGAAAATGGTTGACTTCTATCATAAATACCAGATAACACTAGGGCATTCCACAGCCTATTACCCTCAAGGTAATGGACTTGCAGAATCTTCCAATAAAAGCCTAGTGAACATAATCAAGAAACTGTTGGAGGATAATAAAAAGTCTTGGCACACAAAGCTGATCCATGCACTTTGGGCTGACAGATTAACTTTGAAGAAATCTATTGGTATGTCACCCTTCCAGCTTGTGTATGGTACAGATGCAATTTTTCCTAACAGCCTTGGTGTACCAGTTATGAAGTTAATCCAAGAGTTGCAGACTGAAGATAATGACATGATCAGAAGAATAAATCAGACCATTCATCTTCAGCAAATCAGGGAGGAAGTGTATAACAAAACATTGCAGAAATAGGACAGAATTAAGAAGCTTTTTGACAGAAGAACAAAGGCCAGCAATTTCAAGATTGGGGACAAAGTTTTAAAGTGGGACTCAAAGAGAGAAGACAAGGGAAAGCATGGTAAATTTGACAATCTATGGCTTGGCCCTTACTCTATTCATTCAGTTGCTGGAAACAATGCATTCTTCTTACAAGAGCTGGATGGAACAGATTTGTTTGGGGGTCCTGTCAATGGAAGGATGCTCAAGCATTACTTCTCTTGATTCATGATATGTTTTTAAGCCTTCTTTTTTCTTTTTTCCATTGTAAAAATTTCATCCATCATTGCATTCAAAGTTATGAAAAATCAAAAAATACAAAAACAAAGAAAGAAAGAAAAGAGGGCAGAAATGAAAAACAAGAAAGGCACAGCCCCATGGCAAAAAAGAGAAATAAATCTGAAAGTGTGCAAGCTTAAATGCCACTCCTACAAAAAACACTTCTAGTTAGTCAAACTGTTTAATCTTGACTAATTAGCTTTCAATTTTCTGCTGATAGGGTAGTGAATTTGATTTTCCAAACTGTTTAATCTTGGCTTATAAGTAGATAGATTAGGATAGAAATTAAGGTTCAAACATGTTCAAAATCTGAACCAAAGTTTCCAAAGAGAGATGACTCAAAACAGTTTTATTTTTCTGAGTCATAAAGGAGAAAAAATGGTTCTAATTTGCCCAAAATCTGAATCAGATATCAAGAAAGAGACAGCTCAAAACAAAATTAAAAACAGAGCTGTAAAGAAAAAGAAGGCCATAATGAGAAACTTTCAGATCTTAAGCCTTCCATTCTGATTTAATTTTTTGCAAATAATAATCTATGTGCAGTTTGTTCTTATGCCATAGATCATAGCAAGTCGAACAGCTAAATCTTGACTTGACTATTTTTAAATTTATGTTGTAGAATTTGTGAGAATGAAAGTTTGTTGGACCGCTTAATCCCAACAGACAGTAGACTAGGTAGAAAAATATCTGAGCTCAACTGTTTAATCTGAGTTCAGGGAGAAATAAGGATTAGAAACAGATTAGATTTCCTGCTTTCAAAAGAATAAAATGTTGTGAATAGAGTTTGCCAATCCAAGTGCACCCTGACGAAGAAAAAAATGCTAGATCTGTAGGATTGGGTAGGTAGCAAGCTGGTTGATAAAGGTCCATTGTTTTCATGGCTGCCAAATATGTTTTTAGAAATAGATCATTCAATCATAGAAGGACAGCCCAATGGATGAGGCAACTCATCAGCCTCCCAGAAATCAAGTCTGAATTCTTGATGCCTTCAAGAAGGCACCATCCCTAAGTGGAGCCACTGTTAGCCACCTATAATATTTTGTTATACCAAAAGGTGGCTAAGATCTGAGCTCTCCAAGGAACAAATTTATCACTAAAATTTTTGCCTTGAGTACTCTTTGTAGGCCTCTATGTCTCTATCCCAAATCCTCATTTGTCATTCCATTTTATACCAAAATTTTGCTAAAAATTCATGAAAAGAAATCACGTAAAGCCATCCCTTTCCTTTCTTCCACTCGAAATTAGCCTCTTTTTCCTTTCCTTTTTTCCATATTTTTCCTCTATTATTCATCTTTTCCTTTTCCTTCATAAATCACTCCTTTCATGGTTAAAAATCACTTTTAACCCTTTCGCACCCTTGTTTCCATTAAAAACGTGAAAAATCATAAAAATACAAGTCTTTTTATAGACATAAGCCCCTTGGGTTAAGTCCAAACCACTTCCCCAACACGCCCTCATCATAAAAACCAAGCGCCAAACCCATGAAGTGCTAATCGCATCGAAAAGACTCAAGTGTGCATGTTTGTGAGCCCTTTAAAAAATATCGATTACGATCAAACCCTTTGTCATAAACCCCCCGATCATATTATTATTTTCATATAACCCTGAGCCCGCCCTAGGCGCTTAAACCTTGTGAATATTTCGTTTCCGACCCATTTTTCTTTTGTAAACCCGAAAACCCACTTTCCGAAGTTTTAAGTTAAAAACTTAAAGTCACATGATGAATAAAAATGGGTTGATCAAAAAGACCGATCGCGCAATCGCGATCGAAGAATTCAAAATGGTTTGATAAAAAAGACCGGGCCCGAATGTTTCGATTACGATTGGCCCTAGTTATATAAAGCCCGGGCCCATGGTACTCCATACACCCAGTGGCCTCGCAATCAGGCGCCAACCTATCATACCTATATTCCGCCCATTTCACTCAAAACCTTGCTTTTTATTGAAATCTATAGGTTTCTTACGAAGTATAAGGGTCCCGCCGGTGCAAGAAAACAAAGGATCTAGGCCGTCGATCTGATTTGCAGATCGAACAGTTATCGCCCAATCGAAATGTTTCAATCGGAATATTTCAATCGGAATGTTTCAATCGCAATGTTCCAATCGCAATGTTTCAATCGAAATGTTTCAATTGCCTCTCCCCTCCCGATTGCGCAATCGCATCGGAGTTTTATTTTCAATCGCATCCCCTTTTCTGTCACCTCCGATAGAGATCCTTCGATTGAATCTGGACCGTCCACGTGTCCAGATGGGACGGCCCAAATTCACCCCAACTTATTTCTTCCCCCCGCTCCTCTTTTTCCTCTTTGCGCAGATCTCCACCGTTGGTTGCCTTTATCCAACGGCTACGCTCCTCCCCCGCCGTCTGAAGCAGTTTAAACCTATTTCCGCAGGATTTCTTAACTATTTTTGTGTTTTGCAGGCGTTTTAATGGTTTTCCATTTTTTAATGAAAGAAAGCCGAGGGTTGGGAAAGACGTTTCCTGCGCCTTCGAGCTGTTAAAGAGAGCCATCCGCGGGTTTTCGCTCCATTATTTTCTCAATGCTTCATGGGCATTGGTGCCTTTAAAAAGCCCAGTGCGGCCTGCACATCGACAAGACACTGTTTTAATTCAAAAACAGTTAAAGAGTATCAGTTTGAAGACAGAACACAGCAGATGAAGATTGAAGACAGTTTTTATGGGGATTACGGCTAAGACCGTTATCAAAAGCCTAATCCCCAATCTAAAACACAGTTTAAAGTAAAAACCTAAAGTGTTTCATCAGACAGAAAGCCTCCACCGCCACATCTGAGGCAAATTGATTCCTCAGCTACCACCGAGCCACCTGTCGCCTCAAACCTTTCAAAACAGAGGCCGAAGTTATTGAAGAAAATCAGATATTCGCCTCTAGCGCAGCCAGGGAGTTACTTCTGCTAGGAAATCAATGCAGAAAATATCTGCAGAGTTACTCCAAACATTACATAAAGCCTCAAAGTCAAATAAAGCTCCCACCGAGATTAATCCATAAATGTAAAACAGTTAATACAGTGTTCCACCTGTGAACTTCTTCATCAAGCCTCTTAAAGGGCCAAGAAGTATTGAACCTGTATTAATTATCCTGAGAGATATTTTCTCAGATCACCTCCTCATTCTTCTATAAATACCGCAGAAGAAAATGAGAAATTGTTGGTTGCAGAACTTTGAAATACACTTGAGCTCGAGACTTCTATTTGTACATAGTGTTCACTGGCCCTTGAAGCTCTGTTTGCGCTAGAGTAGTTAGGTTGAATAGTGAAGATGATTGCTGAACTGAAACATTGGACTTGAAGATTGTAACCGGTTTGACATCAATATAAAAGTTGTTTCTTGGGATCCTGGTCTTTATCACTGGTGAAGTGCTTCTTTCTTTGTTAATCGTTTTCCTTCTATGTATGCCATATTTTTCATTTTCCCTCTGTAAAGAACAATTTAAACAGGGTTAGGATTTTCTGTATAGCAGTAACCTTCTCTGGCTGAGAAATATTTATCTTAATGTTTTCTTTAGATTTGTTTATTTAAGAATGATTCAATACAGTTTAAACAGTTAGGAATGTTGGCGTTCCCTCGTCCTTCTGTTTGCTCAAACATTGTTCTCGAATGTTATTTCCATTATTTGCTATTAAAGTTAGACTAGAGAAGATATGGTTTGCCCTGATTCCTAGATTCTTTTCTCCAAAGGCAGATTCTGAAAGTTTCCCTTGGTGTTTACTGAAAGCAGACTAGGTTTAAAAGTACTTTATCTGATCTTAAGTTACACTCTGTTTTTCTTATGTGTTTTCATACTTTCTGAAGGTAATTATGTGGCTTACTGGATTGTTTGTCAATTAAGATGCTTTAATAAGAACTTGCCCAAGAATTCTATGGTTAGCCCTGTCCTTGGTTGGTTTTGAAATAGTTACTTAAAAGGCTTTTCTTGTTTGGACTGACTATAAATCCTCTGAGAAATTATTATCAGTTTCCACCCCTCCAACATTTTAATGTTTCCATTCCATAATTTTAATCTCAATAATCTTGTGGTATAGATAACTTGTCCCTTGGATCACACTTGATGTTGTTGTTCAATTAAAGCCCAGATATGACTCCATAGCCCAATGGACTAAAAACTAGCGTTATATCTATCTATCTACCAAAACCATTCTATTTTCTTGCAACTTCTCACTTTTGAAACTTTTGTACTTAGGACTTTCCCCTCAAGTAACATTTCATGCTCAACCATCCAAAACAAAACAAAAACCTTGGCCTTCATAACTAGCCTAATATCATTACCTTAAGCTTTTCAAAGAAAATATCCATCTTTGTACATATTGGAGAGATCCCTCTCCGGATTCAGGAGGGCTAGATCCTAGAATCCCAAAGTTGGTTGAAATGATGTTAACTCTGTGATTGGACTCTCCCAATCTTGCTAATAAATTACAGAGACCTAACAGCTCGGGTAGTTGGAAAATATTTGAAATATACCAGGGACACCTATAGGACACAATTTCAATTTAGCCATAGATACAAGTGTCCTCTCACTGTTTCAAAGAGTGATTGGAGAGCACTCATCCATGATAGAAAAGAGAAAAGGGAAAAGAAAGAAGGAAAAACTCTAATTGGACCCACAAGGTAAATTACAACTTTAATTCAATAGCTTTAATTTTCTCTGTCTAAAATAAAAGTGTGATACGTCATATCTGACTTCAATCTTTTTATGATAGGTTGCCTGACACCTCGAAGGCAGCCAAAGCCAGGATTGAAAAAAAGGGCCATCACACTCTAGGCCAGGGTGACTACTTGAAATTAGCCGCAATAATTGTAAGTAGCTAAACATCTTATAATTAATTGTATCGCCTTCCAACGTTTCTGTAATCCCATCAAATAACATTAAAAATACACAATAATATGTAATGTAGGGTGATGACTTTGGAACAGAAACTATAGAGGAAGATAAAAATATCACTTTCCATTCCGGGTATCAAGTCGTAGTTGAACATCGTAGAAGCTTGGGACAGGTCCCAAGATCCAGAATGTCTGATAAGATAAAACGTTAACCTTTAAAAATGCTTGTTTTCATCCATAAATTTAATGTCTAACAACTTTGTTTAAATCAGGGGAGAAGCACTGCCGACGAGCCAAATAACCTAGTTGTAGAGAAGTGCGTTGAGAGCGAAATATTTCCAGATGTACATGTTCGTCACATGCAACTTGATCATTGTTGTGGGGACCAGGCTAGAAATGCTACTATCAGTGAGGGTAGTGACGGTAATTAATTTCCACTTATAATTTTTTCTAATTATACCTTGATGGTTGTCCTTACAAATTTTCTTGTTTAAATGACAGAGAATGTTGTACTTGAGGATCTTACCACCAAAGACGAAGACAGGGCAACGGTCCCAACGGTGACAATTGGTGCACTAGGTAAATAATCTCATTGCAATTTTTTTTATTAATATTACCGAACTAGTTCAATGATATTTAAAATATAACAATTAAAATTTAATATTATTTGTTTTTGTAGGCGATGCCACATCACTGCATGAGACCAGGCGTCGTGACTACGCAACTAGGTTAGCTCTGTGGGAAAGGCACGAAACGGGAGTAGAGAACGATGATGTTGATGATGTAGTTATGAGCTTTAGAATTAGGAAGAAGAAAAAGAAAATTTGATAATGTAAAATATTGTATTATTATAAGAAAAATGTTACCATACTTGGAACATTTTTTTCGTTATATTAAAAACTCATTTATCATACTATTTTAATGTTAAACAATTTCAATGTTTTCTTGTGTACTTTTTGTTGCATTGTTTTTTTATTAGTTAGTGAATATTTTTTTTTATCCTCATGAAAGTAAGAAAATGAAATATAGATTGGGTATTGGGGAATTGAGAGTGATGTGAGGGGGTGGAAGGGGCCATAAGAGCTTCCACCTTCACGTGGCTGGCCCTGTTTAGTAGAGAATAATTTATTGGAGCGATTTAATCTTGGAGGAAACCTACCTCGATCCAACATAGCAATAAAAAAGTCACTGTTGACTTAGTTGCTACTCTTTTAGATCATAGGAGGCTTGTTTCAAGTTCATGTGACTCCAATAAATTGTTCTTGAAATGAAGAGGAGCTTATTTAGGTATGTTTTGACATTTTCAACATATGTTCTAACATTATCATAAGAATGAATCTTAGAGTATAAAATACTACATCAATTACTTATATTTATTGTATAGATAATTATGGATTTTGATTGACTTGGCACCACAGGTACAAATCCTCTTGCATCATGAGCAATACAACTTGTCAACCAGGGTCATGTCCAGGATATTTTTTCTTATGCACTTGACCAGGTTCGTAATGTCACATTTTGTAAGTTCCTTTATAGTTCATAATTCAATATTAAGCTTGTTCATGATTATTATCTAGGTTTTTTGTATGTGTTTTTTCATCTATTTCATTGTAAGCAACTCTACATGTTTCCTATTGTTCACTATGATTTCTCCATTTACCACTCTCAGGATGAATCTAAATTTATTGTCCAATTTCAACAAATCAAGCTGAATGTTGTCCAATTGGACTTTAAGTAGTTCCTTGGCCTTTGCATTCAGCTGGGGAATCAATAGCGAAGGAGACTGTGCCCTATCCCCCAGGGGAAGTGTCCTGAGAAGGGCCGACAGTGTATTTTCCCATATTTGTAGCATAAGTCATCCAAGATACCAAAATTACCTTCTTTCTATGAGAAATACAAGTTGATGTAAAACAAATCCAACAAAATGGTTTGCAATTTGTTTAAGAAAATAATATTGAAAGAAATATAGGATATTAGTGCCTTTTCCCTCAGCATATGGGTCATGACTAAGGTTTCCCACTTCTAGCTCTAGAAGATCCACCTAGTAATTTTTACATTATTAATGAATTACATAGGTAAAATTAAGAATTATAGTATTATTTAATAAATCCAAAAAATAAAAATTCATATGGAACTTCCATTGTGTTTTTCAATATAGGGTGGTGGTGGTGGTGAGGGGGTGCGGGGAGGGTGGTACTGGTTATTGGACATGTTGTTTCCAAGGCATTCATAACTTCTATAGGCAATGAAATCAAATTCTGTCGAAGACTGATTTGAGGTAGAAAAGAGATATTTCTATTGGTACATCTAAATTGTAACTTGTTCCTTCGTAGCTCATGGAATGGGGAAATGTCCACTGGAACTCAAGGTATGTGCAACCTTGTTGTGTTATGTACCTTTAGAGCTTCAATTGATGATATATTGCAATTCGGGGAGTGAAATGGAATCTCGTGAAAAATTAATTTGGAAAAATACCCCTTTTCTCCCAATGATTGCTTTTTTGATATTTTCTCCCAATGATTTCTTTCAAATATTTTATATATATCTTGGTAGTAACTTGTAAGTCAGGCTATGCAAGATCCCACATTTCTTTATAGTATTCACAACCAATTCCATTAAGGTTATCGTCAAGACATCTATGGTTGATTCTTAATCACATTATATTTTAGGCTTTGGGGAAATGCAAGGTGGATCGATGTGAAGGTATCTATGCATGACCACCCTGCTTTCCTCAATAATTCTCTAGGATTGGAAAAGAAGCTTAAGTTCTTTGGGGATTCTTTCTTCAAAATATTTTTTGCTTGGTGGTACGACCATCAGCTGCTTTCAGGGAAACTATCTTATTCTTTGCACCTTTAGGTATTAGAGATTTTAAAATTGATTTGGTGTGCCTATCCCTTGACATTAATCCCTCTATTTTGGTTTGCAATTGGGATTTCTGAACCTTCTACATTTTAGCCACTTGTAAATCATTTTTGAGATTGGATCCTGACACTGAATTTTGTTGTCATAGGGTTTGAGCTGAAGCGTCTGAGGAAGCAGTTCTAGCTCATCTTTAACAGCTTTGTGATTCTTTCACTGATGCTGGTGATCTATCTCACATAGTCATGCAGGAAGGTTGATAAAATTTCCCTATCAGGTAATACATACTTTAACCTCCCCTTTCTCTTGGCAATAAATTCCATATTATTTTGATAAACTCAACACAAGCGGGATGTGAGTGTGAGACGTAAGTAGTAATCACAATTCTGAATTCACATTTTTTCAATACCCCATGATATGGAAAAAACAAGAGGTTGATGGTTGGATTGGCGATTTTTCCCATTAGTACTTGAACAATATGGCTACCTGCATGATCTAAGAAAAAATATTTTTCTCGAATAGTAGGGTCCTGTCAAGTCTGTACAACACTCTAGTTGAATTTTTTGCAAGTTGACATGCGAACCATAACTCAGAGGAGACAGGGATTCTAAATTTATTGGGTTTGCAGAGGCCCAGTCTAACGTTGAGGGCTTTTCAGACAACACATTCCCACTAGGGGATTTGAATGACTAGTAGCTCCTTATTTTTATGGGTCTCAATCATGTTAAATTCACTACATTACTAGCTAGTGGGCATCTGGAAACTCATCATCCGTTCAGTGTCCAAAGGCTGTGCATTCTGCAACATCATTTCAAATATAAATGTTAGTTGGACAAAGAATCCATCTTTCCATATTTGTCAACATCTAGCAATCCAGATTCAGCAACATCCAAAGTTTTCCCAAACTAGTAGTTAAGGGTTTCATTTGGGGCATTAATTCATTTCACCAACCTAAAAATGCCCTAATTGAGTGCCGCCCTTAATATATACCTGTAACAACCACTGCAATACCTTCCTTCCTTGTATACGATTTTCAATAAATTCTGCCATTTGTTAGCTCTATCCCCCAATTCTGATGGTAGCCCCATCGTTGCACAGACAAATCTGTAATTTAATGTATGTTTTGATCATAAACACAAATTCCCATTGACCTAAATCTCTTTGTTTTTTTTGGTGGCTCTGTTTATATATCATAAGCAGGAGCAGGAGATGAAATTGAAGATAGTGGGCAGCAGCAGATGCATACAAATCATCTACTTGTGGGTGTTTTTCCTCTCCCATTTTCATTCTTCAGCATGTGCGGTGGTTAGCCAAGAGGAACATTACCCTTTGGGGGGATCTCTTTGGCCTCATAAGGACAAATCAAATTTAAATAGTCGTGGAACCTAGGCATATCTTTTAATAACCATGCTAAAATGTATTATATTTTCCAAGAATCGTCCTGACTTTATTTTAATAGGTGACTTTAATAACTCCTTCCATTATCTTGCTATGGAAAATTTTTCTTTGGACTCATGCTTTGCCATATTTACAAAATAGTTTTGAGTTCACTTGCTTGGATTCTTGACACTCAAGTCAAACATGTTTTAAGAGACCTAAACAAGGAAACAGAAAGGTTGGAAAATCTATCCTTATCACTCCCTTCTGTAACTGAGGGTAAACAGAACCCTACAGGAAGCAATGCTACCTTAAAAATATGACAATGAATTTCAATTCAAATTTTTTTATTATAAGACTATTCGCATGCCATGAACACTACATTACATGGATTTCGTTCTAATAAACATTATCTCTACATAGCGATTTCAAATTTAAAATACAAGTATTAACATGCAACATCTTTATTCTCAAGTGCAGTAGCTACAGACAGTGTGACAGGAAAGCACTCAAGGTAGTGAGCACAAAATCTCTTTTGTATTCTCGGCCCAATCTACCCCAGTTGAACTGCCTGATCTTAGTCAGGTTTCTGTTTATGAAAATTTGATCATTATAGATGATTGGCAGTCAATTCTTGTTATATTTTGATGCCAGCTAAATGTTACGGTGCTAATGGCATTTTCTATGGATTTTATCCATATGGTTTTTTGGAACTTAGTATTACGGTTGATGCACAACTTGTCTGGCCATACTAGTGTACTCTTAAAACCCTTTGCAATATTCTCCATGGAACTTATGGATGTATCTTATCTGCACTTTGACACATTTTTTGCTAATATAATCTGCCTTGTTATTGTTAAAAAAAATTGATGTTATAGGTTATGTGCAATATTTTTGTGGTTCTAGGTAGATTTTTCTTCTTATTTTCAGTATTTTGCCTCAATGGTCCTCTTTAGTTTAAATTTTCAAATATTCAAACAAGTGGGAAGAATCATCTGATTGTTGAGAGATTCTTCATTACCTTCATCTGAATTCTTGTAAATTATTCTCTTAGATGATGATAATTTCTTTGTTTTCATTTTAGTTCTTGCAATTAGTCTCTTAGCATGTAGTTTTAATAGTTCAATGCTTATTTTATTTGCCTTTGTTTATACAATGTAATATATATATAGTGGATAGGATTTCATCGATGAATCATACAAGGGACAGGAATTGATGGTTTTTTATGCATGTGGCAACAGGAGAAGCACAATATGAAGTTAAGGTCCAAAATTGCTAGAATTGATTAAGTTTGTCATTATGAAAGCTAAGAAAAGGTGATGAATCTACTATGCCTTGAACAACAACCATGTTAGTATGTTCTTTTGTAGAGTCATATCGAGATACCTTCTTCAGTTTTACATAGGTTATTTAGTTTTATATGTGAGAGTTTTTTCTGAGATCATTAATTATCTAAGGCATTGGTCTCACAACTGAATCTCCCAATTGTAAAGATTTTGGCTCAATAGTATTTTTTGAAAGATGTTGAACTCATTGAAACCTACTCAAGAAAAGGAAATACTCATTTTTTCTCAATATTTTACTCTCATTTTGGTCTCAATTTAAAATATATGGCTGTGTCTATGCATTTGTATGTCAGAGGGAGGGGGTGTTTGTATTGGTTTACACAAGTGAGTCTTGAACAAACATATCATTAACACGTGATTAATATGAGTAAATAGAGAGTTGTCTGTGAACAAACACGTGCCCTTCATCTATCAAAAGAACATCACCCAAGATTTTTGCGAAAGTTGTAGCTATTGGTATTGTGATTCCTGTGAAATCTTGAGCAGAAACCATGTAACTTCTAATGAATAAAGATGTATCTTTTCAATGTCATCAAAGTTTATCCTCCTTGTCATATTACCTAGGTTGTCTTGTGGTCAGCCTCATGGTCGGTACAATATTTCACATACCTTGTAGTACCATGAATTAGAAACTCTAGTATTTATCATGACAATTTGCCTTGCACCTCTCTTGTGCTTGGTGTATTGTTTAAAGGGTATTCCGAAAGAGAAGTGGCTTATAGATTCAGGAGTATCCTGATGGACTGGAGGGATTTGCTAGGGACTATATTAATGATCTATTTTTTTATAGCTTTCATGAAAGGGCAATGTCTCATAGACAAGTATCCCCATTTTTTGCTTTTGCTCTTTAGTAGAAGGCAGTAATAAAACGAGCTTCAGGTGTCTTCTATTTATCCCTTCACAATTTTTATTTTGGGTCTAGATAGCTCCTAATGCCCAAATCAAGTGTATTAGTTTCTCATATAAGAAGAATGCAGAGAATAGAATGTTGCAACATATTTAGAACATCCACCAAGCTAAAATAATAAGTTATGACTATGCAACGTGAATATTGCAGGAGCTCATATAGTCAAAAAGCATTGGCAATTTCTAAAGAGCTCATATCACTTTTGAAGTGGTGAGAGTAGTTGGATTTTATTGATGCTTTCTTTAGATTTTAGGTCTTTGACATCAAACAATAGAAATGATTTTCTAGGACCTGCACTCCCACTCCCATTATGTACTATTTCAATTGTATATTTTTTCCTGTGAAAAGAAACCCGTATTTTCATTCATAAAAAAATAAAATACATTTGTATATACACATTTTTCATGTCTATTCTTCAAGGATGAGCCCGACCTTTGTGTGGAAAAAACTATCAAAAAATTTAACAGTTATCTGTATACCTAAAGCATACAATTAGTGCTAACATATCAAAAAGCATACTTGAATACAAGTTCATGTTTGTACAGTATCTGAATCATATGGGTTTATACAAAGTATGTTATATAAATATACAAAAAGGGTTGTCTGCATGTGATAACCACCTAAAGCACCAACTTGGGAGATTTTTCTCCAGCTTAGCCAATAACTATTGCTAGTCGACTTTGTCCTAACAATTTGGTTTTTCTAAAGAATATCACCTTCAGAATTTTCATTCTTCAATAGTAGTGGTGATTAGCCAAGAAGCTAGACCACACAAAGTTCTCAAGAAGCTAGAACACCGTGCCATCACTGTCTCTTCAGAGTGCACAATGGGATAAATTTTCCAGACCTTTTAATCAAACTAAAAAGGAAAAGTCGTCCTTAAATGTTAAATACTCTGAACATTGCCTTGAATTTGGTTATTCAATTTGCATTGAATTGTGAAAGACATTGAAAATGAAGGATGAAACCAAATTTTCTACGCAGGATGAAACCAAATATGGATGAAGACAATCCCCAGTCGAACCGTCAAAACCTCCCTACACAGACAAACTTTTATAGCAATAAATAATAGTTTCCATTCAATTGTACAGGCCTTAATTGATAGCAAACTTTGTGCACATGAAATACAATAGCAGGCTAGAAAATTTAACATGGCATGACTCCAAAATGTACATTAATGGGTGCTTATTTAAGTGCTTGTTTTGGAGGGCTTGACTGGTGTTTTTCCTTCATTGTCTTGATCCTCTAGCTTCGATGTCCTTTCCCATTATAAAATATTGACATGATGCTCAATGTTGACCTATCTAGATCCTTGCTGGCAGTAATGAGTGAGGTTGGTGTTGGACTGCCCATTCACTTATTTTGTTTGTTGTTTCTTATGTTGCAGCCATATTAAAGAAATAACTTTGTTGGTTATATCTTATAATAGTAGCATAGCCACACAAGTTACATAACAATACTTGTAAATTAATGCAAATCAATTTGATAAACTAGAGAAGCCATGGATGGCTTACATGATCTCAAATAATTTAAAGGGCTAGGCATATTGGATTGATTTTCATTGGCATGCTTGTCGATTGTTGCATCCAAACTAGGCCTCGTTGCATCGAAACTAGGCGAATTTGGAGATTGATAACACATAATTTTAATCTTAATCTCGCATCATGGGGAAAAAAATACTTAGAGGGGGGTGAATCGCATTTACTGCATATTCAAAAATTTTAGTTTTTCTTGCTTCTAAAACCCATACACTACTTTCCTGAAACAGACTCACGTATATACGCGGATACCCTTTATGAAACTCGCGTATACACAGATATCTAATTGTGTCATTAGTTCTTCACTTAAATCATTCCATCATTCATTCATCAGATGTTTAATAAATAGTAAACATGAACAGTAAGAGCAGAGTAAACCATCACACAAAGTATCACACATGAACACCAGGATTTTTAGGTGGAAACCCAAGTCGGGAGAAAACCACCACTGCCGTTGCTCAGCCTTCAATATTTTATTATTGAGAAAAAATCTTACAACATATGTGCTGGTGCAGACTCCTACCAGCACACAGGCACCCACCTGCGCTCGTTTACCAGCCACTCCTGGAAGGGAGCTCCAACCCCCTGACTCGTTTACCAGCCTCTCCTGGAAGGGAGCTACGACCCCCTGATCTCGTTTACCAGCCTCTCCTGGAAGGGAGCTACACCCCCTGACTGAAGGCTACAACCCTCAGCACCAATATGGACCACGTTTCATCAATTTTCACACTGGATCCAAAGCTTCCTTTAGGACACAACTTGCAGGCCACGTTTCATCGTATTTTCAGACTGGACCCACTCCACATATTTAAGCACAGTCAAACATGAAACTGATACATATAACTCACTAAAAGATATCGCAGAAACCGCTATAACGGATCGTACATTTTATTACGTACTTCAGCAAACCCTAGTTTGCATACGCGCTGTCCTTTCACTGATGTCGCGTATATACGCGCTTTCGTCCACATCAACCAGCGTATACATCTGTACAAACTTCACTGCGCATACACGCTTTTTCTTCAGCGAAGCCGTGTATATACGCGCTTCCTCTGCGGCTAACTAGCGTATGGATCTTCAACCATTACAGAGCTGCATACTTCTTCAGATCAGATATTCAGTTCAGATTCAACCCTTTACTTCAGACAGATGTTCGCCTATCTCGCATTTAAGCCTTTCCATAAACAGATCTAGCAGATACAAAATATATTACAGATCTAGATATTCCGCTTCATCATTTCTTCATTGGAGCATCATAGATTCAGATCTATCATCAAACCTTTACCCTTTCCATACAGATATACTTCACAGAGAAGTATTCATTCAAGCTCAGACATCTTGCACCCACACTCATGATTTGCACAATGAATTTCTTCTCCTTATATAGGTTTACCTTTTTTTCAATACCATGAGCCCAAAACTACATTACTTCCGATGGTATTCCTAGACGGGGTTGTTTAGACGAATCATAACCCAATACAATGGGTCAATACCATGGTGGTTACCCCTGGTTTTGCACTTTTTGAGCGCTTTTGCCCATACGCGACTTGGCACGTTCTTTCCCGCATGCATACGTGACTTCCCTTAGACAAATACGTGTATTCCTAGAGACATACTCTTTTCATCATACATCTATCACATACTGAATTCATTTCTGCATTTCCTTCTGTACTCACTGTAGATACATCAGATTTAGTTCATCAAGACATATTCAAGCACAACTTCATCAAGAAGTTGCCATCTTCTTCATCAAGTGGGTTGCCATTCAATGACAACACTCAGCATCATGTTGCTAACTAACATCATTTCATATCAGATTTACCTCATTTACCAAGTCCATCAAGTCAAGAATAACTTCATCAGGTGTATTGCCATCAAAGACAACACATGTCAATAATATCATGTCTTCATCTTCATTCAGTGGGTTGCCATCAAGGACAACACTTCTGCATCATATTGCCAACAATCTCCCCCTTTGGACTTTATGGCAACCACGATGGTGTTTGGTTACCACAACAGATAGGTACATTAAGAATACAATGACGCCATGTCACTCTCTCCATTTTTGACACCATTCAAACACCATGTCACTCTCCCCCTTTGACATCAAGGGCAAAGGGTGGATCAAAACCAACATACTCTCCCCCTTTTATCCACATGCGGAAGAAGCGTTCTGCAGATCTGAGATATACTGAAGTGACCAAGCTCCCCCTGAGTTCATGCTAAATCTTCAAACATATTTTTCAATGAAGTACAAGACTCTATGACTTTCCTATCACCAATGACTCATACTTCATCAAATATCCATCCAAGGGATTTTACATATGAGACTCAAGTACCCAACCAAGTGGGTCTACACATTTCAACTTAGCTACCCAACCAAGTGGGTTTACAAAATTTGACTCAGTTACCCAACCAAGTGGGTTTACAAATTTGACAAGTCCTTTACATGACTGAATATTACAAATTTACATCATGGGTCTCAACAAGGCCTTTTCACCAAAATATAAATATGACCATTTATGACCAACACTAGAAAGTCCTCAAGAAAGAGAACATATTTCAGAACCATCATAGTGCCAACAATGCATTATACTTAGCAATGCCAATGCTCCCCCTGAATCTGTGCATCCAAGCATCCTTTTCATAAGACTAAGGCTCCCCCTTAGTTTGTGCATCCTGAACAATTTTACCAACAAATCATCAAGGCATCTTTATAAAAACATTAGAAAAAGAATTATGAGAATTGGAGCACCACCAGAGATACCAAACAGTAAAACAGCACTGCAGCTGTGCTGAGGAGAGCTGACTCCAAACAGAAAAATGTCAGCAATCAGACATACGTGGTTTTCTGTGAAAGAACTCGCGTATATACGCGACTGTGTTTCAGGAAACCTGCGTATCCAATGCCATCTTCTAAATTTATAGGTTGTTCACCAAGCACATGAGAGAACACTCAAACACATCTTAGATACTAAACGCAAGCTAAATGAGAGGTTGGTAAAATACAAACAACATTCTTTAGGAAGACATACTCCAACTACCTTTTGCTCAAGCACTTATTCACATTAAGAAGTGATGCTTGATGGGAATCTTCTTGATCACAGATCTGTAACATGAGTTCTTTGAGAAATAATGATGGCACTTGTATTGTCCACCTTATTTAGGGCGGAAGTTCTTACATTTGATTTGAAAATCTTGCTCAAAATTTGCATCATCAAAGAGTTGGTGCTACCATGTAGTCATGCATGCATGTTGCTTAACAGCAATTAAGGCAATAGAGTTTTGCTTCTTGCTAAACCAAGATACTAACCGGGGCCCCATATAGAATGCACCACCACTAGTGCTTTTCCTATCATCAACATTTCCAGCCCAATCTGCATCAGTGTAAGCATGAAGAGTAAGATCAGCATTCTTTGGATACCATAGTCCAAAGTCTTGAGTTCCTTGTATATATTTGAATATTCTTTTGACAGCTTGAAGGTGAGACTCTTTTGATTAGCTTGGAATCGTCCAACAATCGCAACTGCATGCATAATGTCCGGTCTAGTCCCAGTGAGATAAAGTAGGCTTCCTATCATAGATCTGTATTCTAGTTGATTCACCGTGGGAGAATCATCATGAGAACTGAGATTACATCTGGTTATCATTGGTGTACTTACAGGTTTGCACTCTTCCATGCCATACTTATTCAAATTTGCTTAAGATATTTTTCTTGTGATAGGAATATACCATCTGCAGTTTGATGCACTTGTAAGCCAAGAAAGAATGTTAGTTCTCCAAGTAAGGACATTTCAGATTCTTGTTGCATGACAGAAGCAAATTTTTGACTCAAAGATTCTTCGTTACTCCCAAAAATTATATCATCAACATATACAACCACAATCAATAGTTTACCATTTTCAACTTTTGTGTGTAAGTTGCTATCAGCAGATCCCTTTGAAAATCCTTATTGATGAAGATATTTGTCAAGGCGATAATACCAAGCCCTTGGAGCTTGTTTGAGACCATATAGAGCCTTTTTAAGTCTACAAACAAGATTTGCATCATTTCCCAAAATGAAACCTTCCGGTTGTTCTATATATACTTCTTCTTCTATATCACCATTAAGAAAAGTAGATTTAACATCCATTTGATAAACTTTGATTTGTTGATAACTTGAAAAGGCAAGAAACATTCTTATGGCTTCAAGTCTAGCTACAAGAGAAAATGTTTCTTCAAAGTCTATACCTTCTTGTTGAGTATACCCTTTGCAAACCAATCTAGCTTTGTTTCTTACAACATCCCCATTCTCAACAACACTTGTTCTTGAAAATCCATTTAGTTGATGACATTTTTCTCATGTGAGATCTGTGGCACCATTCATCTGTGGCTCATGTTTTCTGTTTTTAGATCAAAGCTCTCATTTTCATAGCTTACTTCTAACATTATCACACTAAATGTGATTAAACATGTATGCTGATTCAATTATGATCAAAGAGTATAAAATGATTAAGAAGTCCAGGAGTTATCTTGTTCATTTCCACAGTTGTGTCACCAAAATTGAAATTAGAGTTAGTTCTTTTTCACATATCTGGATGGAGCTTTTCCAGATAGATCATCTTCAGGTTCTTCATTGGATCCATTGTCTATATCACTTGATGTAGAAGGACATAGGTCACCATCATCTTCTTTTGTTGTTTGTATTTCTTCTTTAGGAGCTGTAGGAGACTCATCAATAACAACATCAACACATTCAACAATCTTTCGAAGCCTTTTATTGTAGCATTTGTATGCTTTGCTTGAAGATGAGTAACCAAGAAATATCCCTTCATCTGATCTAGGTTCAAACTTACCAATCTTTTCATCATTATTTTTTATAAAGCATTTACTTCCAAAAACTCTAAAATGCTTCACTGATGGAGAATTACCATACCAGAGTTCATATGGAGTTTTGTCACTATTTACTCGAACATGAGCCTTGTTGAGAATGTTAGCTGCTGTATGTGCTGCTTCTCCCCAGAACATGTCAGGAGTTCCAGAATCATCGAGCATAGCTCTAGCCATTTGTTGAATTGTTCTATTCATTCTTTCTGCTACGCCATTTTGTTGTGGAGTACCTGCTACAGAGAATTGTCTTTTATGCCATGTTGTTCACAAAATTCAAAGAATTCATTTGATGTATATTCTCCTCCTCGATCAGATCTAAGACACTTGATTTTTAGATCTAATTCATTTTCAACTAATGCTTTGAAGATCTGAAATTTTTCAAATGCTTCATCCTTGTGTTTAATGAGGCCGATCCAACACATTCTAGAATAATCATCAATAAATAAGATATAGTATTCTTCCCCACGTGGTGAATTTTTCCTCATAGGTCCACATATGTCAGTATGAATGAGTTCAAGAGGCTCACTTGATGATCCTTCTTTGGCATTAAATCGTACTCTGGTCTGCTTACCGAATTGACAAGATTTGCATATGGTACTTTCTGGTAGATTAATATTGGGAAGACCACGAATAGCTTGAAGTATGCTTGCTTTGTTGATTTGAGAGAAGCTCAGATGCCCCAGCCTTCTATGCCATATCCAATTTTCTGAAGACTTGCTCAAGTAACATTGATCTATGTCGTTCAGTACATATAGGTTGCTAGGATTTCTTTTTCCTTTTATAATGATTTTACCTGTATCAAGATCACGAACCACACATTCTTTTGAACTAAAGACCACTTCTGTTCCTTGATCACACATTTGACTTACACTTAACAAGTTATGCCTTAATCCATCCAAATACATGACATCATTAGCCTTCACCTTTTCTTTTAGAAATGCTGACCCTTTTCCTTTAATTACAGCAGGAGTATCATTTCAAAATGTAACTTTATTTTCCTTTTCTAGAGCATTATATGTAAGGAGTTTTCTTTTGTCACCTGTCATGTGTCTTGAGCACCCACTATCAATGTACCATTGATTTTCTTCACCTTCTGCAAATAATGCTATCCCACAATTTTCAACCTGTATTTCTTTCTTTTTCCATATTTTAGAGCTTGAGGGAACATGTTCTTTTGGCTGGACCTTGCTCCTGCATTCAGATTCTTCATGACCAAAGTTGTTGCAATAAGTACATTCAACTTCGTTTTGAAGAGGAGAAAAGTTGTTATAGGTGTTCTTCTTTGGTTCAATATTCATCCTTTTCTTTCTTGTTTCTCTTGTCATGATGGTTTTATATGCAACACATTGAACAACTTTATGACCAAAATTGTGACATGAGAAACATTGTCCATTGAAGTAGAAATTTCTGCGATCATGAAATCTTCTATTTGAATTTACCTGTTGGTTGTTGCTTCTTTGAGAGATCTCCCTGTTAGTGGTCCTTGATTTGAGATGATCATGCTTTACTTGTAAAGATCCTTTGTTCCCTTGCTGAGTGGCTGAATGAAGAGAACCAGTTGTGACTGCTTTCAGATAGTTTGGTGCTGAAGTCTGGGAAGATTCCCCAGTATATCCAAGACCTGTTTTTATAAGAGGAGACCGTTGTGCCTTGATAATCTCATCTAAGGTTTCTGAACCTTTAGCAAATCTAAGATTGAGAGTCTTCACTTTCTCATTATCTTTCCTTAGACTTACTACTTCACACTCCAATTCCTCGATGCGTTTTTCCTTTGCTTCAAGCTGATTTTCAAGAGTCTCTATGATTATGTTTTTTTCTTCTAGGCTTACTTTGAGTTGATTGTTTTCTTCAAGAAAATCATTGTCCTCTAGAGCATCCAAAAAAGTATCCTTTTCTTCTCTTTGTTCAAATGCCATGAGAAGTCTAAAGTCTTCTTCACATTCTTCCTCACTATTAGATGATCCATCACTGTCTTCATTAGTATAATAACTTTTTCTTGTGCTACATCGATTCTTATTCCTTCTTGCTGCTTCTTTTCCTTTAGCCGAAGTTTCTTTATCAGGACACTTTGCAGCATAATGACCAACTCTTCCACAATTGAAACATTTGAAAGGAAGCTTACCTTTGAACTTTCCGGTACCTAGTTGAAGTCTTCTCACAAAATTTGCTTCTTCTTCTTCTTCAGATATATAGCTGGATTCTTTGACAACTTCCTTTTCTTTTCCTTTTGCCGATGCCTTAAAAACAATTTCTTTGATTTGAGAAGGGCCTCCTTGCCTCATTTCAAAAGCAGTCAGAATCCCATGTAATTGAACAATAGTAAGAGTTTGCAGATCTTGCCTTTCTTCAATAGCTGAAACTTTAGAGTCAAATTTTGAAGTCAAGGATCTTAAGACTTTTTCCACCAGAGTAGTATCGGTTATGGTTTCACCAAAATTTCTCATCCGATTTACAATATCATCTAGACGGAGAAAGAAACTGGCAACACTTTCATCACTGTGCATCTTCAAATTTTCATATTCAATTCTAAGAGTTTGGAGTTTTGCACTTTTTACCTTTGTATCTCCTTCATAGTTCAGAATGATTTTGTCCCATATTTCTTTTGCTGAATGTAGCTGCATCACTTTAGCAAATTTTGATTCAGACATGCTTCCTAATAAGACATTCACTGCTTTGGCATTGATTTCATACTTCTTCCTTTCTGCTGCATCAGTAGGAATACTTGCTGGGTATTGATAACCTTCTTCCACGATTGCCCATACATCTGCACCAAGACTTTGCAGATATGCTTTTGTTCGTACCTTCGAGAATATCAGATTGCTTCCATTGAATAGAGGTGGCTTTATAGACATTACTCCTTCTTGACTTCCCATTGCGACGGATCTCCTTCAAGCGATCAAGCTTCTGCAGAAGGACCTGCTCTGATACCAATTGTTGGGAAAAATATTGAGAGGGGGGGGTGAATCAGTATTTACTGCATATTCAAAACTTTTACTTTTTCTTGCTTCTAAAACCCATACGCTACTTTCCTGAAACAGACTCGCGTATATACGCGGATACCCTTTATGAAACTCGCATATACACAGATATCTAATTATGTCATTAGTTCTTCACTTAAATCATTCCATCATTCATTCATCAGATGTTTAATAAACAGTAAACATGAACAGTAAGAACAGAGTAAACCATCACACAAAGTATCACACATGAACACCATGATTTTTAGGTGGAAACCCAAGTCGGGAGAAAACCACCGCTGCCGTTGCTCAGCCTTCAATATTTTATTATTGAGAAAACATCTTACAACATATGTGCTAGTGCAGACTCCTACCAGCACGCAGGCACCCACCTGCGCTCGTTTACCAGCCTCTCCTGGAAGGGAGCTCCAACCCCCTGACTCGTTTACCAACCTCTCCTGGAAGGGAGCTACGACCCCCTGATCTCGTTTACCAGTCTCACCTAGAAGGGAGCTACAACCCCCTGACTGAAGGCTACAACCCTCAGCACTTCTATGGACCACATTTCATCAATTTTCACACTGGATCCAAAGCTTCCTTTAGGACACCACTTGCAGGCCACATTTCATCATATTTTCAAACTCGACCCTTTCCATACTTTTAAACACAGTCAACCATGAAACATATACATATAACTTACTGACAGATATCAGTAAACCAGCAGAACAGATCAGACATTTCTTACCACAGACTTCAGCAAACCCTAGTTTGCATACGCGCTTTCCTTTCACTGATGTCGCGTATATACGCGCTTCTGTCCACATCAACCAGCGTATACCTCTGTACAAATAATAGAATTCATTTCATTGCGCATACGCTCTTTCTCTTCAGCGAATCCGCGTATATACGCGCTTCTTCTGCAATAAAGTAGCGTATAGATATTCAATCATTTCAGAGCTGCATACTTCTTCAGATCAGACATTCAGTTCAGATTCAACCCTTTACTTCAAGCAGATGTTTGCCTCATCTCAGATCTAAGCCTTCCATAACCAGATCTAGCAGATACAAATACAATCCATATCTAGATTCCCTTCTTCATCATTTCTTCATTGGAGCATCATGCAATCAGATCTATCATTCAACTGTAACCCTTTCCATACAGATATACTTCACAGAGAAGTATTCATTCAAGCTCAGACATCTTGCTCTCACACTCATGTCTTGCACAATGAATTTCTTCTCTTTATATAGGTTTACCCTTTTTCGATACCATGAGCCAAAACCACATTACATCCGATGGTATTCCTGGACAGGGTTGTTTAGATGAATTATAACCCAATACAATGGGTCAATACCATGGTGGTTACCCCTGGTTTTTCACTTTTTGAGCGCTTTTGCCCATACGTGACTTGGCACGTTCTTTCTCGCGTGCATACGTGACTTCCCTTAGACAAATACGCGTATTCCTAGAGACATACTCTTTTCATCATAAATCTATCACATACTGAATTCCTTTCTGCATTGCCTTCTGTACTCACTGTAGATACATCAGATTTAGTTCATCAAGACATATTCAAGCACAACTTCATCAAGAAGTTTCCATCTTCTTCATCAAGTGGGTTTCCATTCAATGACAACACTCAGCATCATGTTGCTAACTAACATCATTTCATATCAAATTTACATCATTTACCAAGTCCATCAAGTCAAGAATAGCTTCATCAGGTGTATTTCCATCAAGGACAACACATGTCAATAAACTCATGTCTTCATCTTCATTCAGTGGGTTGCCATCAAGGAAAACACTTCTGCATCATATTGCCAACAAGTACTGTCATTTTCAACAGGGCAATAGATATACCTTTGTTGCTGGGTTGGAAATTTGGAAAGCCTTACTACTTTGGACATTTCTGCTATCAAGGTTATTAGGTCATGAGGAAAAATGTGAAGGGATTATCTTGGTTAATTTCAAGTTACCTAAGTTCTAAAACCAATTTCAAAGAACTCTGTTTCACCAGACTGTAAGACAATGCGAAAGCAGGTTAATCGACCAACTATGAAATTCTAAGAATTATCTCTGGCTTGTTATCATCTTGTGCTATTGTTAATCTACAATTGTTTGGTCTACGTTGAAGTCTAAAGTTCAAGGGTAAATGAGCCTTAGTCCGAAAGGATCCTCATCCGAGGTATGAAATGTCATCACAAAATCTGAGGTAAGGAGATCTTGTCGAAACCTTGTTTAAGATCTCCTTTTTGTGTGACATTCAATATGATGATCGATATACAAATATTTGAATATGACACCTTTTTTTGAGCCTCATCTTTACTATGTATATCTCTGCATCTTTGAAAACATCCGTGTTATTTATATGGACAGTAGAGTCAATGTGGCTTATATATATATATAAAGTTAAGCACTGATAGAAAGTCAACTTTGGGAATCCGAACTTATGGCGGTCAAAATTAAAGTGTTTTGTGGACTAGTTTCATCATTCAAGCTGCAGTGAGGTATGGCCACTTGGTTACGTTACAAATATAAAGGAAGCCTGTCACTTTGAATCATAGATTGTGTATATGCTTTTATGTTTTGGATTGAAGTAGCCTAGGAAATATGTTGTATGGTTGTAAGCTCGACATTAGAAATTTTTAAGGTCTTTGTTGTTGTCCCATAGTGTATTTCCATCTCTTGTAGTAAGCAAGGTTTCTTGCATAAACTAGTTGTTAATGCGTCAAAATTTCAAAGTTTTTGTGGCAAGAGATATTTGACCATTTTTTTCTCTTGCGGGAAATTCTTGGCTCCTTGTGATTTACGAGGAAGTTCATTACCAATAATATTGACCCTATGGCAAGTAAAATATAAGGCCATGAGAAGCATCTGATCCCAAGTTTCTCAGTCCAAGCATAAGATGTTTGTATAGGTCCCTTGGGGCAAAAAATACACACACCCTCCACCTCTTCACACCTACCAACCCTGGATTATTCTTTGAGGCACCATCAAAACAAAGAATAAGATGGGACTAAACAAATAGCCATTGATCAAACTCCTTCTAGGGGAGGGGTAGCTACCAATGTTCTTTGCAATCCAAAGTCTTGAAAGAAGAAGAGGATGGGATTGAAGCTTGAAGGCAGAATTATGATAGAAAAGTCTCTTCCCTAGGATCCATTATTTGATATGGAATGTTAACAATGGATTTTTCAAGTTGATATTATAAGAGAATAGAGATAATAATCGTAGCAATGGAGTGGGGTTGGGATTAGCCTTCATGAAAAATTTTCAATTTTTTGCTAACCATAATTTCCAAAAAATAGATTTTGACAAAGTCAGCCATAATTGTTTGCGATAAGTATTTCTTTAAAGTTTCTAGAATAATGTTTATCCCAAGAATAAAAACTTATAAACTGAATTCGGCCATACCACTCTCTCTACCATGGTTTGCAAGACGAGGTCCCATACAAAAATTGTGAAATTGCATTCAGGGAATAGGTATTGACTGAGGTGCATGTATTGCGGGATATAAAGACAAAAGGGATTGAATTTAATTGGGTTGGGAGCTTTATGTTATCGTACTTAGATTCTAGTTGGATGACTAAGTGATCTGATCCTCCATATGATTCTATTATTGATTTTCACTTTCCCACTGAGGGTAAGTTATCCTTCACTAAGAATCCATCTGGGCATTTTCCCATTCATTCTTGCTTTATCCTATTGTTTGTGTAGATAGTATTAGGCATGTTGGGTTCCACATCCACTAAGGCAGAGTCTTTGCAAAAGGATCAGAAAACTTTGAAATTGGATCATTCCTTTCCTTAAGTCCCTTTTCTTCAGTATCAAATTCAGATCTCCCCTAATTACGAGAGAGGAGGAGTCTAATAATCCTCTAAGCTTAAGACCCTTAAAAAGATGTTGTGGGTATACTTGAGGCCCATAAGCATTTAATAGGTTCAATGGTTGTTTCAGTTCCCCGGAGAAAGTGGTTATCAACATTGTGTTGTCTGATTTTAGATTACTAACTAGGTCGAACTCTAGTTTTCATCCTACCACCAATCTACTAGAAAGGCCTTGTGCATTGGAACAATCAAATTTCCAGTCCTTTTTATGAATCACGATTTCTTGAATGAAAATTATTGAAATTTTGTGAACAAAATGAATATTTGTAATGTACCCAGTAGTAGACTTCATTGCTTGAGGTCTATGACTTCACAAGGGCAAAGGCTTAACCAAAGCTGGATATGGTTACCTAATCAATACCAAAAATGGTCAAGGCCTAGGTACAAAAACCTGATAGTACTCCAACCTACAGTCCCTTGTTCCCCATCAGCCTGCACAAAAATTTTAGACTGCTCTCTATGTTTGCTAACAAACTTTGTGGTTCTGGTGATTATCTGATATGTCTTTTCTGTATGTGCTTGCAATAAAACATATGGAGGCAAATATTTTGTAAAATCCAGGTCATATGAATTTACACATTTGTGGATATCCTTACAGATTGATTCATGAGTCTCAATATAGATCCTTTAAAGTCATTCCCATTTATTCATCTAAAAATAGATGTAATGGATGCCTAAAACAAGCAAGAACACTTTTCAAACCATGCATGTGCCATCTATTTGATAAGACATTGGCTTCTTTTGCTGATGTATTTTCCACAAAGAAACAAAGCTACTATCCTAAGCTCACCTGCATAATACATAGTCACGACTCATTAGCAGGAAGCAAGATCCCAACAAGGGAAACCTTGCATCCAAGTATTTGAGATCTGCTCCATCTGAAACTTAGACAAGGTATGCCAAGGATATTACAGGCACACTGTGAGCCATATCATCAAGACAGAATGTCTATAGGCTATGACTATAAAATATCCAGGCACATGACATATATCCTAAAAACTTATCTTTTAAAGGATATAATCACAAACATGCCATTCTGGATAAGAATTGGTTAGTTCCACAGACAAGATTGTTTGTCAATAGTTGAAGTCTCATGACCAAAAGTTTGTATTAAGAGATAGAATAGGCCAATTTTAGTTTTATTAGATTTGGATACCATACAACAAGCACCGCACAGAGCAAACCATATACAGGAGGGTGAAAAAAACTGAAGGGAACATAATTATCACAGGCCAGGGGTAGCTCATTGTATACATATTTATACAAGTATATTATTGGCTCTTTCTTACATAGATGAGCCTCAATGACCGATTTACTTTTCATAAAGCCAGAAATTTTATTAGAGTTTTTCACTGGCAAACTAGGAATCAAATGTGCATGGTTCTTATAACTTTCAACTGCTTGAAGTCATTGTATAACAGTGTGTAGATAAAAATGCATGATAGCCACAGAAAATATGATGCAAGAACCAGACCTCTTAATTGGACTGAGAAAATGGATCTGTAGGCATTGAAGTAAAAACGGATCATTTAACACCATGCTACCCAATGAAATATTAATGATCTTCCACAATGGATAATTTTGGAACAACAAGCTCCCTATGGTTTATGTCACCAATGCCAAATGTAATTGTGCATTGATTCAATCATTGTGCCTTCTTGTGGCGTTAGAAACAGCTACATGGCCAAGCTTGTCCACCTCCTTTGAAACTTTCCTCTTGTTCACAGGGGTATAGTGCTCTGCTTGTCACCCTCCTGATTTTTCCTTCTTTTTCACAGGGGTATAGTGCTGAAGCCACACCCTAGTGTACCAATATTTTTTTGGCCTCATGAGTTTTGTATTTGGATCATAAACTATCTCCTTCCAATGAGTGAGATAACCAGCTATTAGTGGAATGGAAAAGGATGCTAAAGGATGCCACAGATTAACTAAAGGATACCACAGAGTAGCTAAAGGATGCATAGGAAGAGCGACGTTTCATTTTTTTTTAAATATTTTAAAATTTCAATGGAAAAGTGACGCTTCATTTTGTGTCGGAAGACCGACGCTTAATTTTTTTAAATATTTTTAAATGTTCGTCAGAAGAGCGATGTTTCATTTTTTTTCGAAAGACCAACGCTTTAAACTTTCGTCGAAAGATTGACGCTTAATTTTTTTAAATATTTTTAAACATTTGCCAGAAGAGCGACGTTTCATTTTTCGTCAGAAGACCGACACTCTAAAATTTCATTGGAAGAGTGACATTTCATTTTTCGTCGAATGACCGACGCTTTAAACGTTGGAAGAGATAGCATCGGAATTTCGATAGTGGTTTGAAAAAATGATAAACATCAAAACACCGATGCTTTAAACATCAGAAGAGCTAACATCGGAATTGAGACAGCTGTTTGAAAACCTGATAAACATTAGAAGGCTGATGCTTATGTATCGTCGGAATACCTGTTGGTGTTTCATGTTTTGATAGTTTGGCAAATCAAAAGACAAGGCAACATCAGAACCAATCTTTAGAGTTACAAGATCTAGTCCTCCTGTTCTCAGAGAGGGATCTCTCAAGTGTTTGTTTGCAAAAGTTTATCTTGTGTGCTTATAGTATTTTTTTTAGACTAGTTATTAAGTGCAGGTGTTGTTTGTTTTTTTGGTTGGATTGAATTGATACAACAGAACATGACAGGTCTAGGAAAGATACATAGAATGGAGAAACATCTGGTTCATTTGGAAATGGAGTCAATAAAAGGTCATAGAAACCTCATCAGAGGATATGGGATATCAAAGGGAAAATCTAACTTGGCCACAGGATCCTTTTGTTTTTGGAATGGGATGAATATTAATGATTTGGAAAGAGAAATTGAATTCTCAACAAAAGGAACCTGAAAACATAATTTAAACAATAAAGAGATATTTGATAGACAGGGCTAACCATAAATTCTACAAACATTCTTTAAGCAAATAATGGCTTCAAGACAACGTTCAAAATGAAATCTAAGATTCGGGGAACACACTATTTCCTCAAAGATTTTATTCTAAAGGACTTAGAAAAAAAAAAAGATTTACTAATAATTACAGTCATAGAAGAGGGAACACCTAAAAACATCTATGATCATAATTATAACGACCTTAAAGCCAAATTTTTAAGTGAGGACAAAGGGCAAGATAAAAACAGACCTCTCTGATTCACTATAAGAAAAGAACTTCAAAGGGAGACTTCAATAACAGTTTTTAAGTGGCAGTAGACAAGAAGGGAGAACCATAAATCATGCTGAAACCAACTGTTCAAACTATTAAGGAAATAAAAAAGCATGAAGACTAAAGAGAAATATTAAGGCCTCTAAAATACTTCAGCAGAAGAAAACATGAAACAATGAAGGATGAACATGTCTAAGGTGCTTCCAAGATTCATTTCTTAGCCTAAGACTTTCTATCCTACTGTAGTAAGAAATTATGGAACATAATGAAAACAGGGGGAAAACATAAGACAGTTCAGAATACTTCACCAACAGCCAAGCTCATTGATCCAATGATAGATCCTTCTCAGGAACAAGCATGCAACAACATCATCAAGATCTCCAAGACTTCAATTTGTTCTTCAACTTCAACAGACTATGTATTTACTTCAAAGAGTTTCAGTATTACAACTTGTGATCAAACAATAACCAACAATTACTCATCTTCTACAAAAGTATTTATAGAAGAAAAGAGGAGGTGGAATGAGACAAAATATCTCAAGAAAAATTAATACAGAGTGAAGACTTCTTCGGCCTTTTGAGGGGCTCGATGGAGAAGTGTACAGGTGGACTACTGTATTAATATTTACATTTATGAATTTAAACTCGGTAGGAGCCTATATTGACTTTGAGGCATTATCCTATGTGGGAGTAACTTCTCTAGATATTTATTGTATTTAAATTCCTTGCAACAGTAATTCCTTGGCTGCGCTGGAGGCGAAAAATCAGACTTAGAACAATAACTTCGGCCTCTTTTTGAAAGGTTTGAGGCAACATGTGGTTATGTGGTAGCTAAGGAATCAATTCGCCTCAAAATGCAATGGTGGAGGTCCTTTCTGCCTGTCAAATACTTATAACTTCTTTTGACTGTGTTTGAATGCAAGGAACAAGCTTTTGATAATCATTTCAGTCGTAGTTCCCTAAATCTGTCTTCAGTCTTCATCTCTGCTGTGCTCTGTCTTTCAAACTGATACTCTTTTTAAATGTAGTGTTTAACCACAGTGTCTTGTCAATGTGTAAAGCTGATGGGCTTTTAAAGGCATCAATGCCCATGAGGCATTGATAAAACAATGGAACAGAGCCTGGTGGGCGATCTCCCTTAATGTAAAACAGGCACGGGAAACATCTCTCCTGGCCTTCAGCCTTTCTTCTTTATACCATGGAAAATCATTTTAAAACGCCTGCAAAACACAAAAATAGTTAAGAAACCCTGCGAAAATAGGTTAAACTGCTTCAGAAGGCAGGAGAGGGGCGTAGCCATTGGATGAAAGCATCCAACGATGGAGATATGCTCAGAATAGGCAAAATAAGAGCAGGAGAAGAAATAAAGCGGAGAGATCCTGGACCGTCCGATCTGGACACGTGGACAGTCTGAATTCAATCAGCAGATAGCAATCAGGGGATCGCAATCGGGGGTGGCGAGCAGATGGGCTGATCAAAACATGCGATGCGATGAAGTGGAGGCCATCGATCTATAGATTAGATCGACAGTGGAGGAAAAATCAGGGGGGAGGCCAATCGGCATAACAAAAAGTTGGATGCGATGTGAAAGTTGCGATGCGATTGCGTGATCAGGAGGGTAGAAGCGATTAGTCGATGGCCGTTCGATCTGAGGATCAGATCAACGGCAAGGAGCGGATCAGAGGGAAGTCGTAATCGGAGGTCGGGAATAAGGTGATGTGATTGCGCAATCGAAGGAAGGGTCGATGCGATTGCGCGATCGGCCAATCGCAATCGGCGGTAGTAAGTACCAAAACCGCACCAAAGAAAACGTCTGATGCGATTAGGCACCCGGTTATGGGGCTTGTTTTATATAAATCTCCGATAGGCCCGGGGTTATGTATATATGGGTTTATCGGAGTCGGGACTTCGGACCTGGGGCTTTTCAATCAACCCATTAAACCTTTTTCCGACACGATAAAATTTTTGGCCTTTGTGCTTGGTTTTTACAAAGGAAACAAAAGACCGGGGGCTATAGATATAAGACCCAATCGCATCGGAACCTTTGATGTGGGTCTTCTCGATCAACCCATTTGAATTTTACCGATGTGATTGTGCGTCGGTCTTTTTAATTAACCCATTTATATTAAAACACGTGACTCGGGGTTTTAACTTAAAACTTTGGAAAAGTGGGTTTTTCGACTTTACAAAGGAAAAGGGTGATCGGGAAGAAAATTCATAAGGTTTTTAAGTGCCAAGGCAAGTTTTATGGTTTATATGAAAAATAATATAATCGGGAGCTTTAACACATAAAAATCCAATCGCAATCGAAACTTTCGGTCCATGGCACAAGACTTGCGCACTTTGAAAATGTGCGATGCAATTAGCGCCGAAAGGCTTTGGCGTTTGGTTTTAACGCATGGGCATGTGGGGGGAAGTGGTTAGGACTTAGCCCAAGGGGCTTAAGTCTATATAAAAACTTTTTTTTTCATGAATCCTTCATAGTTTTCAATGGAATTTGATGGTTTTGAAAATAGTTAAAAAAAGAGTTTTTAACATATGGAAGGGGGTTTTCATGAAAGGAAAACATGAAAAATAGAGGAAATTTATGGGGAAAAAAGGGAGAGAAAATGAAGGTTAGTTAAGAGTGAGAGAAGGGGAAAATGATGGTTTTTGGTAGCAGTTTTTCTCTTTGTTTTTTAGCAGAATTCTCAGAGTATCAAATGGAAATAGTAAATGAAAAATTTGGACAGAGGCATGAGGCCTTTCTAGAGTCTTCAAGATCCAACAATTTTTTAGCAATAAAATTGTTCCTTGAAGGCTCCAAAATCATTTAGCCACCATTAGGTATGATAAATTTTATAGGTGTTTAACAGTGGCTCCACTTGGGGATGGTGCCTTTTTGAAGGCATCAAGAATTTCAGACCTGCATTTTCTGAGATGATGATCAGTTTCCTCATCCATTGGGCTGATCTCTTTACTTGAATGATCTTATTTTGTTCTGGAAATAAGTTAGCAGCCATGAAAAAACATTGGATCTTTTATCAACTAGCTTTCTACCTACCCAATCCTACAGGTCTAACATTTTTTCTTCATTAGAGTGCACTTGGATTGGAAAACTCTTTACAACATCTTATTCTTTTTGAAAGAAAAAAATATAATCTGTTTCTACTCCTTATTTCTCCATGGATTCAGATTAAACAGTTGAATCTATATAATTCCCTACCTAATATACTATCTGTTGGGATTAAACTGTCCAACAGACTTTTATTCTCTAATTTTTCTAAAACAAAAATTCAAAAATCATTCAAGTTAGGATTGATTAGTCTAATTTGATGCCGATCTATGGCATAAAAACAAGCTGCACATAGATTATTATTTGCGGAAAATTAAATCAAAATTGGAAGGCTTAAGATCTGAAAATTCAAGCGCTTCCTTCACTCTTTTTACAGCTCTTTTTTTACTCTTATGTGAGTTGTTTCTTACTTGCTCTCTGGTTCAGATTTTGAGCTAATTAGAACCAGATTTTCTTCTTCTTGACTCATAAAAATAAAACATATTTGATTCATCTCTCTTTTGGAAACTCAGGTTTAGATTTTCAACATGTTTGAACCTTTCATTTCTATCCTAATCTATCTACTGATAAGCCAAGATTAAACAGTTTGGCCAATCGAATTGACTATCCTATCAGCAAAAAATTTAAAGGCTAATTAGTCAAGATTAGGCAGTTTGACTAACTAGAAGTGTGTTTTTCAGTAGTGGCATTTAAGCTTGCACACTTTCAGATTTGTTTCTCTTTTTTGGTATGGGGTTGTACCTTTACTGTTTTTACCATTTGCCCTTTTTTTCTTTCTTTCTTTGTTTTTATATTTTTGATTCTGCTAACTTTGAATGCAATGGTTAGACTATGGCATTTACAATGAAAAATAAAATTCTTTAAAACTTAAGATTCTTGGCAGAAGTAATTCTTGAGCATCTTGCCATTAACAAGACCTCTATACAGATCTTCCCCATTCAATTCTTTCAAGAAAAATACATTGTGACCCCTCTCATCATGGATAATATATGGTCCTTTCCACAAGTTGTCAAACTTGCCATGTTTTCCCTTCTCATCTCTTCTTGAATCCCATTTAAGAACAACATTTCCAATTTGGAAATTGTTTTCCTTAGTCCTCTTATCAAATAGTTTCTTCATTTTTTCTTGGACTAACTTTGTTCTCTCATAAAATTCTTCTCTGGTTTTCTGTAAATGGATTGTTTGGTTAATCCTTCTCTGCATATCATTTTCTTCAATCTGCACTTCTTGAAGGAGTTTCATGACTGGAACTCCTAATGAGGTGGGAAAAACCGCATCCATGCCATAAACTAACTGATAGGGAGACATATTTATTGACTTCTTTGCAGTTAATATATCAGCCCATAAGGCATGAACCAGCTTACTGTGCCATGATTTCTGATTTTGCTCCAACAATTTTTTGATTATATTGACGAGACTCTTGTTGGAGGATTCAATTAATCCATTTCCTTGAGGATAGTAAGCAGTGGAATGGCCCAAGGTTATGTGGTATTTGTGATATAAATCAACCATATTCTTAGATTTAAAAGAAGCAGCATTGTCTGTTATAATTTTCCTGGGACAACCGAATCTGGATAGGATATTGGTTTCAAGAAACTTGATAATGACGAAGTTATTAGCATTTCTGTAGGGTATTGCTTCTATCCATTTGGTAAAGAAGTCAGTAGCTGTGAGCATCCACTTATGCTGAGCTGAGGAGGATGAGTGAATTTCCCCAATGAATTCTAAACCCCATTGTTGAAAAGGTGCCTCAACTCGGATAGGATGTAAAGGTAAGGGAAGGAGTTTTCTCTTGCCATCAAAGATTTGACATTTATGGCAAGACATGACTAATTTCTAAGTATCTGGGAAAAGGGTAGGCCAATAGTAACCGGATCTAAGAATTTTGTTCGTTGTGGCCTTCCAACAGAGGTGTCCTCCACATTCTCCATCATGCAACTCATGCATGATTTTTCCTGCATCATCTTCAAGTAAACATTTAAGAAAAATTCTAGCAGCATTTTTCCAATATAACACCCCATCTAATATGTAAAAACTCGAAGCTTTTTGTTTCAAAAATATAGCCTTAGTTTTAGACAAAGAAAGAGGGGTGTTTAAATATAAAAGCACATAAATAATGTCATCATACCAAGGAGAATTTAGAAATGATTCTTCAATAAAAGGGGCGGTAGATTCTTCTATTTCTTCCAACACATATACCATATTCATGTCTAGTGCTTTGAAGTTAGACTCAGCCATAAGTTTTGCTAATCCTTTCCCTTTAACTAACTTGGTGGGCCTGATATCTAAGTCATACTCAAGAATAGTTGCAATCCATTTTTGCCTTTTACCATCAGGGTCTTGACTTAGAATATCCTTGACAACAGTATGTGGAACAAAAGCAGTTATGTGAGAGTGTAAAATGTAGACCCTAAAGTCCTTTAAAGCTTTCACTAATGCTAAGGCTTGCTTCTCCATGATGTTATATTTAAGAGGAGCATCTCTTAAAGCCCTGCTAAAGAAAGATATTGGTTTTTCTTGCCCCAAGTCATTCTTTTGAAGTAAAATTGCGACTATTGTATGTTCAAATGCAAAGGAAAAGATATAAAAGTCTTTGGTAAAATCTGGACTAATGAGGACCGGTGTTTGGGTAAGAGCTTGTTTGACCAGTTCGAATGATTGTTTAGCTGGTAAAGTCCATTTCACACCCACATATTTCCTAAGCATGTTTGTAATTTTTTTTAATAGCTCAGCAAGGTTAGGGATAAACCTTCTCAAAAAATTAATCTTTCCAATGAACGATTGTAATTCTTTGAGGCTTTTTGGATAGATAATTTGCAATATGTCGTCTATCCTTGTAGGGTCTATTTTGATTCCCTCTTCCGAAATTATGTGGCCAAGAAGTTTACCTTCTTGGAGACCAAAGAGTCTCTTCTTGGGATTCAGTGACAAGCCAAATTTCCTACACTTTTCAAAAACGTTTCTCAAGTGAATCAGATGTTCTTCATCAGTTTTTGAAAAAATAGTTATGTCGTCAACGTAAATAATTATGAAATAGCCAATATCTTCACAAAAGGATATGTTCATGGCCCTTTAAAAAGTGGCCCCTGCATTCATTAACTTGAAAGGCATTTTGACATACATAAAGGTGCCCCAAGGTGTGGTAAAAGCAGTTTTGATTTGATCACTTGGGAGCACCAACACCTGATTGTAACCCGAGAACCCATCTAAGAGTGATATCCTTTTTGACCCAACTACCTTCTGAAGTATATGATCCATCTTGGGCAATGGGTAGTTGTCTTTTAGGGATGCTCTGTTTAAGTTTCTAGATTCGATATAGAGTCTGATTTCCCCTGTTTTCTTTCTAACAAAAACTAAATTTGATACCCATTCTGAAAATCTAATGGGTACTATGATTCTAGTAGCATGCATCTTTTTGATCTCTGCCTTAACTAAAGGTAATAAAAGTGGGTTTATCCTCCTCAGTTTTTGTTTAAAAGGCTTTTGATTTTCCTTCAGGGGAATCTTGTGCTGAATGATGCTGGTATCATAAGACTTCAGATCTGTGTATGCCCAAGAAAACACATCTTTAAACTCTTTGAATAACTCTATATATTGCGATTTTATGTGATTTGGAAGAGTTCTAGACAATTTAATCATCTTGGGTTCTTTTAGGGAGACTATGTTGTGTTCTTCTACGTTTGTTTCTATAGGATCCATCCTCATTTCTTTGGCTACATCGTTAAAATCGAAAAGGTGTTCTAAAGACGTGATACCTCTTGGAATTTGATCATTTTTTCATTGTAAAATTTCCAAGTCTTCTTGGTCTGCGTTGTTAACTAACTCTGCTTCAAACAGATTCTCATAATGATTTATATCAGCAGAGTGGTTTATTTCAGCTTCTTGGATTTCTTCGATACATGGACAATCTTTATTATGGCTAGATTATGATATTGGTATGGTGAAATCATTTTCTGATTTTAAGAAATCGTGTATATGTTGGTCAGAATTAAAAACTTGCCAGTGATCTTCGTTATCAGGCATGGCAAGCCTGTGTTTTACCTTTACGCTAAGATGTTCATTTATCTCAAGTATTTGACAGTTACTGGCATTAAAAGCGAGTTCATTTTCCAAATGATTAAACGTTCTAGGAATGAAAATAAGTTCATATTTTTCAAAAGTTTTTAATAAGTCGAGGGCAACGTTTCGATATTCCCTAAGTTTGGGATTTCTGGCTGAATATTCTCCTTTAATTTGTTTTATGATAAGTTCAGAATCTCCTAGGATGGATATCCTTTGGGCTTTTAATTGTCTAAGAAATTGTAAGTCTAGGAGGAGGGCTTCGTACTCAGCGATATTGTTAGTGCACGGGAAATCCAATTTGTATGAAAAAATCTAATTTGTATTCTGGATCCATATGCCCGCACCTGTGCTTGTTTTATTACGGGATCCATCAAAGTTTATTGTCCAAATTATGTTTGACTCATTTTCGTTTTCTTGTTGTTGTTGACTGTCAATGTTTTGAAGTTGATTCGAGAGAAGACTTGATTCTTCTGGTAAATCAATGGGATCTATGTTCTCTTTATCTTATTGGGTAATTTCATCGTAGTTACATAAGATAAAGGAATCTAAAATTGACTGAATGGAGTAGATTGGAGAGTTGTTTGGTTTGTCTATGTTTCTCACCATGTACTTCATGTGAGATTCCCTGTATAGTCTTATGTTTTGGTTAAAAACATGGATGATGGCATAAGACATATCTATTTGAAGGCTTCCCTGAAGTTTGGCTCCCCAAGATCTTGATAAGAGCATGCCATACTTAGGGGGAATGTCAGCTACAACTATATCCATAACTAGACTCTTAGCAGAAATTTGAGCTAAATTAACACATAAATCTTTGATTAAACCCAAACATTTGACTCTGCTTGAGTCAGAGGAATACAAATCTTTGTATGGTTTGGTAATCTCTAAGCCTAAGCTTTCCATTACCACCTTGGGCATTAGATTGTGTGAAGCTCCTGAATCTAGCATGGCATTGTGTAAAATTTTCTCATGTATGTTCAAGCTAACATAGAAGGGAGGGACAGGCCCTTCCTGGTATTCTCTTTCAACTTCAAGACCAAATAACAACTCAGGTTTATCATCTGTTAGGTTCAAAGTGTCAGTATCATTTCCTAAGTTCAAAGCTTTCAAAACTTGATTTTTGTACACCTCTTGGGTTACTAGTTCCGCTAGGGGAATGGTACTTTTTATCTTGGCAATATCTCCCTCAAGGCTGAAAGGAATAATTGACTTGTTGATATTTACATCTGCTTTTTCAATTGAATTCTTTTCAGTAACTTTGATTTGCTGAACCTTATTTGGACTGGTAATTGGGACAGTTTTGTTAGGACCACTAGCTAAAGTGCTAGGGGTACTTTTTTCAACATTTGGCTGAATATTTTTGTCTTTGTTTAAGTCTGGTTTTTTGGCCAAAATGTTGGTTTTCTCCGCTGTCTTTTTGGGCTGAGTTTCTGTGTTTTTCTTGACAGTGGTATTATTGTTTTTGTCCTTTAAGTTATCTACATTCCATTTGCTCCTAAGATCGTATTTTTTATGCACTTCCATAATTGCATTTTCAAAACCCAATCTATAGTCATCAGAATATTCATGGGTTGTACTTTGATCAGAGAAGAAACATTGTTCTTCCTCCGTGAGGAAAACATCATCCCCATTGTCTAATCCAATCAAGTTTACATGAGCTCCTTCCAACCTTTCCAACTCCCTATCTTCCTGTTGTGGTAAAAACACAACCCCCCCATTTTTGACTTGTTCACTTCAAATAATGGGGACCCTTTCTATAAGATTTTGGCTAAGCACCTTTTAGGATTTTATTTAGCTGATTATCCTACGCTTTTGTTAATTTTTCATTTTCTTTGGATTCTTGTTTTGATTGATTTGTTATAATTGCTTTTTTATAAGCCTCCTATTGACGCTTGTTTCGCCTCATTTGGTCAACTGGTTTGAAAATGGAACTCTGAAGTCCCATCATTTATCTAGTCTGGGTTAAAAAATGCTATTTTTATCCTTTTTATTTATTTTCGGAGTGGTTGTAGTTTAGAAAATTTCATAACTAAACTAAACATCATTAAAATAAAACCAAAATAAAAAAAAATAAAAACAAAAAACTGATATTTAACATTAAATTTTAAACATTAATTAAATTAATTATTATAATAAAATATAATTAATTTAATTAAAATTAAAACTTAATATTAAAAAAATATATAAAAAATAAAATTTACATCGCATATCGCAATATCGCAATATCGGAACACATCGCAATTTTTATATAATGCACATTTGACAAAATGCGATATTGCGATAAGGCGATATGCAATGTGTTAAAAAAATTTAATATAATGTTTTTGTTTTCCCCTTATGCCTCCCGTACCTCCACCTCACTCACCCTCACGCCACCCTCACCTCACACTCCACTCACCATATCCCTCCACAAACTCATATGGCATAAGACATATGTTTTAAGATTTCAATGATTTGTTTTAAATCTTTCAATGATAACGTATGGGTAAGGTAATTAATGGTAGTGGAGTGTAGATAGGTTAGTTTAATATTAAATGGTAGTGGAGTGTAGATAGGTTAGTATAATTAGTATTCTTATAATTAATTAATAAATATTATTTTAATGCTAGTTTAGTTTTAATTTAATATTAAATTTAATATTTAATATTTAAAATAATTAATTTTTAATTAATTAAATTAATAATATGTAGAATATAATTAATTTAATTAGATTAAGATTAATTTGTTTTATATTTGTTATTTAGATTAATATTAATTAATAAATAGTTTATTAAATAATTAGTTTAGTTTATAATAAACAAATAAATTAGGATTAATTATTAGATAATTAGAGGCTAATTTATGATTAAATTTCTAATTAAAAATTCTGATTTTTAGCCCAGCAACAGAATTTCCAGAATTATGCCAGTTTTGACTCATCAACTTTGGAGGTTCATAGAATGAGTTTTACTTGGCCAAATGAGGCCCAGGACGGCTCATTGGAAAGATAAAATCAAGGAGAACATTTCTCAGAAGGTTCCACTAATATATTTGGTCATTAATTGGGTCAAAAATCATTCAGAAAATCAAGCTCCGAATTTCTAAAACAAAATCAATTTTCTGATTTTGATTTCTGCATTTTCATTTGTCCTAAACCTCTTCTAATTGTAGATTCGCTCATCAATAATATCCTTGGCCAATTAAAATATCCCAGGCATCAATAGAGAGTTTATATTTTATTTTAAATTATTTATTTAAATAGAATTTGATTGGATTTGTTTTAATGTTAGAAATAATATTTGGATTTTATTGTTGCATCTTAATTCATTTTAATTTCTTTTTGCAGGAAAAAACAATAGAAGGAATATTGAGGAAAAAAAATTTCAATCAATGAGAATACTCCAGCAATTAAAGATTGGATTTCTTTTTTGAGCAATTAAAGTTGGATTGGGCAGATTTTTTTTTTCTTCAAACAAACTCTCTTCTAAAAATACTTTTGGGAGGATTATAAATTGCAGATTGCAAAATGTAAAAAGGGCTGCTCTCCTCTGCAATTCCAGACTTCTAAAAACATTTCTGTTATAGGAATTTAGAGTTGTATATGAGGAGGAGAGAAAGTTTCAGATCTGAACATTAATGAGGGTTTATTCTTTATATCTTGAATTATGCATGATGGGAAGAGTTTGCATTTCTACAGCTCTAGTCTTGAAAGCAGAAATTCAAGTAATGTAAAGTACTGTTAGAGACCAAGATCAGAGAAACAGATTCAATTAACTGGTATTTTTGGCATTTCTGTATCAAATACCAGTTTCATTTTTATTTTAATAAAATTGTTGTTTCATTTTATTCATGTTTTGGCATTTCTGTTGATATGGATAATTTGTCTCAAACTGTTAAGTATCTCTGGTCTTATGAATTAAACTCTGATTTCTGAGTAACCATTACTCAGAAAATTTTCTTATAACACTGATTTATTAAATAGTAATGTGTTGTGAATTTCTTCCACATATTATTGTTTAATTATTAGTTTGACTGATATGATAATCGATATCATTTTTGTGAATTTATTCCGAAGTGTTGTTGATTTATTATTTTAGTCAAATGGTCTCAATAGAATGTGTTTTGGTACTCACAAATGTGAGCTAATTGAATTTCTTCGTTAGTTTGACATTAATTAAAAGCCAGACATATTTTAATTCTCATCACTTAATTATTTTGCTCTTAATTGGGTTAGATTTTCATCTATCTGATTGAGATAGGATTTAGAATAGTTTCTTTTTGCTTGCATTATAGAATAAGTTTGCAATTAGATTAAAATTACATTCTTTTAAGTCCTCTTTTCAAAGAGGCAAAATCTTAGTTGTGGTTTGGCTGAACCCAAATCAGCTTAAGGGTCATTCTCTTGCTTGATCAGCAAGAAGAATTGATATGATATCCCTGTCTATTGGTATTTAAGGAAACATCATAAGCCAATAGCGATAGGGAAGATGTAACTGGACCTAGTTAAACCAGTTGGAGCCACTATCATAAACGGAAAAGGAGCTTTATTAAGGTCCGGACCGAGTGGTTATCCCCCAATGTTGTAGCAGCGATTTTCGAGGCTTCAACATTTTTGGTGCTAGAAGGAGGGCCTAAAAATTGTTGTCTGTTGGAGTCTTTTCAATTTTAACATTTTATTTAATCATGATGGCTCCTTTTAAACTTCCAATTTGGAGTTGTATCCATGGACGTGCATCTTCCAATACTCCATCCGAAGTGGTAAGACTCATGTCTCAGGTAAAGTTTAATGGTGAGAGAAATTCTTCTACTTTTAATCATGTCCTTCAATTTATTCAAAATGTTTCAAATTATGATTTTCAAGTAATTGATGAAGGCATTTTATGCAGAATTTTTACTCTCACATTCGCGGCAAAAGCCAGAAACTAGTGTAGAACTCTTCCGGTTGCCTCAATTCACAGCTGGGATCAATTTGTTACAATTTCCGTTTGTAAATTTGACCACTATGATTATGATCAGGTATGTGATGAAATTGAATATCTTCGAAATTAAAATGAGTCTGTTAGAGATTTTAATATTCGACTTCATTTAAATTGTTTAAAATTTGGTGTCAAAGATCAACCTATGAAAAAAGAATCACTAGATTGGTTTGAACATAATTATTCTCTTCCTCCTATTCCCGATCCATATGAAATTAGTTCAAGATTTGTTCCATCCCCTTCCAATATAAATGAGAATTCCAATATGGATGCGCAAATAAATTGTGATGAAGAGGTTTCACAAAGCTTGGAAAATATTTCTAATCAAATGCAAGAAAACAACAACAACAATTTTGGAGAAAGACCTGCATTGGAATCTGAAAGTTTCTCTGCATTAAATTCAGAAAATCAGATTGCAAATCAGCAAGCGCAAACAACAATCAAATTAAGTAATAGCATACAAACTGCTGTACAAATTTCTGAATCTTTTCATGATGAACAAACACTGAAATCAGAGCAGCAAAGCAGTCTTCTTCAAGAAAGCATGAGCACACAAAGGAATGATTTAGAATCTGAAATTTACAATGAGCTTAATGCACAAGACTTCCCAAACAGGGACATTTTTAAATGCATTATTTCAGATTCACATTTTTCCCTTTTTCCTGATATTTTTAATGATGGTAATTTTTCTCCTCTTGATATTAATGATATTTCAGAAATTAAAGAGGATAATCTAAATGAATTTCCATTAAGCTTTTATCAAGATAGAAAAGCAATTAATGATCATTCTTTTGCCATTAATGGACATCAAATTCTTGTCCCTCCTTGTTTTGATATACTGGATGAGATTGAAGGGAAATCTAGAGAATCTTGTGAAGTCATTTATGATAATTACTCTGACATTGAGGATGTCGATTTCTATTCTTCTAAAGAGAGTCCTCATGAGAAAATTCAAATAAAATCTGGGAATGAGGAACATTTCAAGTTAGAAATTATTCCGACTAATCCTCATTTTGGAGCAGAAAATTATCTTCATGATTTCACCATTCAAGAAAACATTCAAATTTATGATTCATATCATGATCAAATTCCCATTCTTGATCATAATCATAATTCTCTTTCTAATTCACAAGTTGGAATTGTCGATTATTCAAATTCCATTATTCTCGCCAATCCTTGTGAAAAAGAAATTGTTTCAAAACAATCCCAATTGTGTTGTAGCATTAGTTGTACCAATAGGGATTTCATTTTATTTTTTCTTTCAAATTTAGATTTGTTTTCTGATTTTATTTTTCAAATTTTTGACACTCTACGCTGGCATATTGAGCGCTTTAATAGTGAACACTCAATTGATGCATTGCCATATTGGGAAATTGAAGTTTCATATTATAATCATGAACATCAAAAGCTATTGATATTTCAATTTCAATCGATGTTAATGTCTTATCAAAAGCTTCTATCTTCTCAAAGGCAATATCACAAGATAATGTATTTTTAGAAATCTTCCAGCAATCCAATTTAATTAATAATTTTCCATTTCATTTGAAAGATTTCCATCCATTTTTCATTAATTCATTTGAAAAATATTTGAAAAGTTTTTCTTCCTGGAAGATTGTTAATAGTTTAACACTTACACATAACACTAACAATTTTTTTCAGGCCTTTGAATTTAAAAGCTCATATCTACAATCTGGCCTGTCATCTCCTCTTTTAAACATTTTTCAATCCTTAATGGAAACCCATCCATATTTTGATGATCCAATTGGAATTCAGTTGGAAAAGACTTTTCAAAAAGAAGGAGATTATAGATAAGCTTCTAACAGTAGTTGTACATTCTGATTTCAGGTTTAATTTTCTTAGTTCAATTAGATTTGTATTTTTATTACTAACATTTAAATTCATACATGCAGGGATTAAAATGAGAAAATGGTTACACTGGAAATATGACTATACCTAGTCATTTTTCAAGTATATGATTAGAATAGGAGTAGAGTTAATGTAGTTAATTTATTTTCAACAGTTTTGTAGATTAAAAATAAAACAAAGCAATCAGCCATTTTCATACATGTTCAATGAAAACACTCTCCCAATCAGAAAATTTTAATTCTTGCTTTCTTTTTTAAATTTCTTACAGCAATACCTCTACTCTGTCTATTTTGAATAATGTCTTGATTAAATTCAATTAAGGTTGCACTTGGCATCAATTGCCTCAAAGCCACTTTTCTTAATTTCAGGATTTCCTTCTAAGATTTTCTTTTGAAATTTATATGATAAAGGTTTTGAGGATATAAAAGCTTCATGATCTCATTATCCCATGAAATGTATGACTGTCTATGATAAGTTTAATTCTGACTCAATCATTATTATTCAGTCTAACCTTTCGTGGTAATCATATGAAGTTCATATTATCTTCCTCGAAATTTGCTAAGCTGACCTTAAAGATGTCCATTTTGCTGTGTGCACACATTCAAATCTGTTTTGACATTTTTCCACAATTAGTGGCTTTATCCCATTCTGACCTTTAGTTTATTATATGATGTTGCAAAACGCATCATATTTATTTATTGAAGGCGTTATTGAACATTCACTATAACAATACAGATTTTTCTCAGAGGTAACAAATTGTTGTTTCAATTCAAAAGGGAAGACTATTTTCATATTTATTTCTGCTAAATTTTATATTTTCTGAACATGAACAAGAAGATTTTATTTAGGATGATTGCTCACTCCAATTTAGAATAAATAATGAGATGATTTTGAACAAAGTCAGAATTTTGATAAATCGAAGGAAAAATTTGAAGATTCATGAGGTAAAAATTACAGAGAATTTCCTTCCAGGTACGCATTCACATGTTCTTTCTCATCTATTATTAGTTTCTCTTTTCCTTAGTTTATTTTTGATTTTTTTTTTTTTTATTTGCAGGATTTCATTTGTTTTCAAAAATGGAAGTAAGCAGCAAACCCAATTCAAATTGGCAACAGGTTCAGGGAATTTTTATTTGAGATTAATTAGAATTTGAGCATTCTTTAACTTTTTTCTTATTCATTTGGGAAACCCAATCAAAATTAAAAAACAATATCATAAGATTTCATCGGAAGTAGCTCTTAGCATTTTTTATAACAAATTGTTCATAAAAGATCTCCGATGTATTACCTCGCTCATATGTCATATCACATTTCGCATATCGGAGGTTTGCAGTTGAAGTATACTTCCATTATCGTGAATTGTCTTTACCAATATTGCGAGGACCACATAATTATAGACCCGAAATGAAATTCAAATCAAATTTATAAAATATTGCGTCCATTCAATCGCAAATAATGGTAGGAGCGTAACTTTAAAAGGGTCGATGTCTGAGATCCGATATGTTATTAAATTTTCATCATAAATTTATCGGGTCCACTCTTCATCGCATATCGGCGTATCAAGAAATGTTACATCATGTGCTTAAGTTGCCATTCGAGATCGCCAGTTAACCACGTCATTCATTGCATATCGGCATCGCAAGAATCACATTGTATTACATCGGGTACCAAAACATTCACCAATCGCCGATTAGCATCGCCAATTAGAAATCGCCGATATCGCAATCTCTTCATCGCATTTTTAATTATGCTCACATCACAATTCAGAATCTGCGATGTGTGATGTGCAATATGGGAAACACAATGTCAATATTCCCGGATCCCCAATATAATATATCTTTAATGATGTGATTGCTTCATTTCATTACACATGTCCTCATTACATGTTTTCATATTGGCAATTTACCATGGCAATCTCTGATGTGATAGCTTCTAATGTATGCCTCTGAGCCATTAACATTTAATCGATATATGGCATAGCAACAAAGGTGAAGTCTTGCAAATTAAAATTGAAGTATGGTGAAGAAACATGTGATGCGAATCATCCAATACGGCGATGTGTTATTTTAAAAGCGAGCTTGGGTAACCACTATGGTAAGAAAGCAGCTGATGATAAATTTGCGGCATATTCAAATCATTCCGATTTTTCTTGTATTTCAGTTTTAAATATATAATTCCATAATTAAAAAAGGAAGTCAAGACATCTCTATTTTCATATTTTAATTTTATTATTTTGGATTTGGTCTTGATTCTGGACAATTTATAAAATCATGGAGTTTATATGAAACTTATAATATATTGAGAAACAGTCATTACTGCAAATTTTCATTCTCATTTCTGATGCATGTGTTTTCCCTTGAACATTAAGAATTTCATTTTTGCATTTTACTGCTTGCTTTAGTTTAGATAAAATAAATAATTATTTTGGGTTATAGGATTTTGGTTAGTTTGACTTCTTCATGTTTTTAATGTTAATTAAAATAAGAAGTCAGCTATTTTGGAGAAAATGATACCTTTCAGGTAAGATCAAAAGCAATCATCCAATGGTAAGATTCAGGTCCCACTTTCATTAATTTCCATTTCATTACTTTAAATTTCAGTTTTGATTTTCTGATATATAAATATATTTTGCAGCTCTTCATAAAAGCTTCCAATCCTCCGCTAGATTATATTTTCGAAGTCTATACTTTTCTCCTGGCTTAATTTCAAGAAGCAGCGATAATCCTCATTGAAACAGCTACACCAGGAAGTTTCAGAACCTTTAGCTTGTTTCTTTAAGCATTCCTTTTATTATAAAATGATTAAGATGATGCTTTGAAACAAGAAGATTGATATCAGACAGAAAATTTTCGTTGTGGCTGAAATGATCATCACTACTATCTAAAAAGCCTAAAAACACTTACAACCCTACAAGGTATGATTTTTCTAAATCTCAACATAAGAAGGATTGATTACACGATTATTTTCTTTCTTCATATTGTTGAGACATTAGTATAAACATTCTTGTTTGAGTTTATCTTGCAAAACTAGGATTTTCCTTTCCATTTTTAAAATTTCTTCATTTTTATTTTTGTTTGTTAGTTTCTTTCTCATTTTAGCATAAGAATTCTTTTTCCTTTGGTTTTCAGTTTTGATTTTAGTGACTTTGCCATGATTTATATGGAAGGACTTCTTATTACCTAACTATGGTTGGCATACACGGAGAAAAAAATTGTTAATAGTAATCTATTAACTTTTTCTTAAATCTCTTAGTAAAGTTTGATTTTCTTATTATAAAGGTAGACATACTTAAGGAAGAGATTACTAATTTAGAGAAGTTGACAAAGTATCATAAATCTGGAGAAATTTCTTTTTTCATCAAAATTATAATCATTTTGAGATTTCAATATTTTATTAAGATCTTTCAAAGCTCTATTATCAGTCAAGAAAAGTTATTTTTAACCAAGTAAAGACACTTTACAGCAAAATACCTTTTAACTCTGTAATTGTCATTCTTAACTCTTAAGGAGTCAATAATTCTCCCTGTCCCGAAGAGCCTTATTTTTCTAGAGTATAATCCGGAGATATATTTAAACTTAAAAGATAAGAGGTCTCATCATGAGCCTGCTTACCATGATCATAGGGGAAAAATAGGCTGACATTACCAACACTGCTAAATAAACCAGGGTAATGGCTTATGATTGCAAACAATTATAAGACAAGGGGTCTCATCACGAGCCAGCTTGTTCAGTCCAATTATAACTAGTGAATGGCATTGTCAACTATTTGGCTACCAAACCAGGACAATGGCTTTTAAGATCTAAAATAAAAAATAAAAAAAATAAAAAATAAAAAAATAAAAATGAAAATAAACATATATAAATGGATTTGTCTCTAGGTCAATAATTCTTAAAGAAATGGGATTCTGAATCATTGGTAATTAAAAGGTAACCCTGTCGAGACTATAGATGTTTGCTGGCAACAGTGGCTCTACCTGTGACAAATGAGTATATTTTAAAAGCTAAGTTGTAAAGTGACCCCTGCTTTATCTCTACAACTAATTAAAGACTGATATAGAGTTTTGAAATATTTTAATCTATGAGGAATTTTAAGAAAAATTACAGTTAGATGATTTTTTCTTTTATTCAGACTAATGAACCTAGTCAAGCATTTTAAACATAATTCTCTTTTCTTTAATTATTTTTACTTGAATTTTAGGAAAATCGCATTCATATCAAACAGAGATAACTGGTTCTTCTCCCGTGTGTCGCCATTGTTGTGGTAAAAACACAACCCCCTCATTTTTTACTTGTTCACTTCAAATAATGGGGACCCTTTCTATAAAATTTTGGCTAAGCACCTTTTAGGATTTTATTTAGCTGATTATCCTACGCTTTTGTTAATTTTTCATTTTCTTTGGATTCTTGTTTTGATTGCTTTGTTATAATCAATTTTTTATAAGCCTCCTATTGACACTTGTTTCGCCTCATTTGGTCAACTGGTTTGAAAATGGCACTCCTTTGAAGTCCCATCATTTATCTAGTCTCGGTTAAAAAATGCTATTTTTATTCTTTTTATTTATTTTTGAAGTGGTTGTAGTTTAGAAAATTTCATAACTAAACTAAAAATCATTAAAATAAAACCAAAATAAAATAAAAATAAAAATAAAAAACTGATATTTAACATTAAATTTTAAACATTAATTAAATTAATTATTATAATAAAATATAATTAATTTAATTAAAATTAAAACTTAATATTAAAAAAATATATAAAAAATAAAATTTACATCGCATATCGCAATATCGCAATATTGGAACACATCGCAATTTTTATATAATGCACATTTGACAAAATGCGATATTGCGATAAGGCGATATGCGATGTGTTAAAAGTTTTTAATATAAAGTTTTTGTTTTCCCCTTATGCCTCCCATACCTCCACCTCACTCACCCTCACGTCACCCTCACCTCACACTCCACTCACCTTATCCCTCCACAAACTCATATGGCATAAGACATATCTTTTAAGAGGTTCAATGATACGTAAGACTCATAGTGTTAATTTAATTTAAGAGGTAGGTATGTACTAGTTATTATTAACGTTAGATATTAGGTAGTGAAATTTGAGTATTATAATAAAGTTTTAGTTGTAAGTTAGTAAATAGTGTTAGTTTGAATTAACTTAGTATAATTTTAAAATTAGTTTTAAAAACTTAGCATTAAGTTTATATTATAATAGTAAATAGTGTTAGTTTAAGTTAAGACTTATAACCTTAATACTAAGGTTAACATATGTTAATTGGTGGTAAATATAGAATTAATTTAATATTATGTTAGTGTTAATTTTTAGATTAAAATTAATGTAGTATTAGTTTTAAAATTAACCTAAGTTAATATAAATTAGTGTTAATTTAGTATTAGTTTAATAATTAATTTAATATTTAAATATTTAAACTAATTAATTTTAAATTGATTAATATTTAAAATATAATTAATTTAATGAGATTTATTATTAATTAGATTAATTTGTTTATGAAATGATTAGTTTAGTTCATAATTAAAAATTAAATTAGAATTAATTATTAGATAATTAGAGTCTAATTTAGGATTAGATTTTTAATTGAAAAATTTTGATTTTTAGCCCAGCAACAGAAATTCTAGATTTATGCTAGTTTTGACTCATCAACTTTGGAGGCTCATAGAATGAGTTTTACTTGGCCAAATGAGGCCCAGGACGACTCATTGGAAAGATAAAATCAAGGAGAACATTTCTGAGGAGGTTCCACTAATAGATTTGGTCATTAATTGGGTCAAAAATCATGCAGAAAATCAAGCTCTGAATTTCTAAAACAAAATCAATTTTCTGATTTTGTTTTCTGCATTTTCATTTGTCCTAAACTTCTTCTAATTGCAGATTCGCTCATCAATAATATCCTTGGCCAATTAAACTATCCCAGGCATCAATAGAGAGTTTATATTTTATTTTCAATTATTTATTTAAATAGAATTTGATTGGATTTGTTTTAATGTTAGAAATAATATTTGGATTTTATTGTTGCATATTAATTCATTTTAATTTCTTTTTGCAGGAAAAAACAATAGAAGGGATATTGAGGAAAAAGATTTCAATCAATGAGAAGACTCCAACAATTAAAGATTGGAATTTTTGAGCAATTAAAGTTGGATTGGGCAGATTTTTCTTCAACAAACTCTCTTCTAAAAATAATTTTGGGAGGATTATAAATTGCAGATTGTCAAATGTAAAAAGGACTGCTTTCCTCTGCAATTCCAGACTTCTAAAAGCATTTATATTATAGGAATTTAGAGTTGTAGATGGAGGGGGAGAGAAAGTTTCAGATCTGAACATTATTGAGGGTTTATGTTTTATGTCTTGTATTATGCATGATGGGCAGAGTTTGCATTTCTGCAGCTCTAGTTTTGAAAACAAAAATTCAAGTAATGTAAAGTATTGTTAGAGACCAGGATCAGAGAAGCGGATTCAATTAACTGGTATTTTTGGCATTTTTGTATCAAATACCAGTTTCATTTTTATTTTAATAAAATTGTTGTTTCATTTTATTCATGTTTTGGCATTTCTGTTGATATGGATAATTTGTCTCAAATTGTTAAGTATCTCTGCTCTTATGAATTAAACTCTGATTTCTGAGTAACCATTACTCAAAAATTTGTCTTATAACACTGATTTATTAAATAGTAATGTGTTGTGAATTTCTTCCACATATTATTGTTTAATTATTAGTTTGACTGATATGATAATCAATATCATTTTTGTGAATTTCTTCCGGAGTGTTGTTGATTTATTATTTCAGTCAAATGGTCTCAATAGAATATGTTTTGGTACTCACAAATGTGAGCTAATTGAATTTCTTCGTTAGTTTGACATTAATTAAAAGCCATACATATTTTAATTCTCATCACTTAATTATCTTACTCTTAATTGGGTTAGATTTTCATCTACCTAATTGAGATAGGATTTAGATTAGTTTCTTTTTGCTTGCATTATAGAATAAGTTTGCAATTAGATTAAATTTACATTCTTTTAAGTCCTCTTCTCAAAGAGGCAAAATCTTAGTTGTGGTTTGGCTGAACCCAAATCAGCTTAAGGGTCATTCTCTTGCCTGATCAACAAGAAGAATTGATCTGATATCCCTGTCTATTGGTATTTAAGGAAACATCATAAACCAATAGCGATAGGGAAGAGGTAACTGGACCTAGTTAAACCAGTCAAAGCCACTATCATAAATGGAAAAGAAGCTGTATTAAGGTCCGGACCGGGTGGTTATCCCCCAATGTTGTAGTAGCGATTTTCTAGGCTTCAACACTTCCTCATATTGATATATGTAATTTTGCTGGAAGGGAGGTCTAATCTGTTGGTCAGTTTCGTTCTATTTTTCTTGATTGTTTTCTCTTTTATAATTCTAATTTCTATTTCGAGGAGCAGTTTGATTTTGACTGGCTTGTACTTTCTTAATTATGCTCATATCTTTCATCATTTCCTCCATCATTCTCTCCATTTTTGAGCTTGAAGTAGAAGGAGGGGATTCCTCTCTAAAAGATACTCTCTTCTCAGTTTTCATTCTTGCTCTCTTCTCCATTAAGTTGACTTCCACAGAAAGAGCACCCCTTTGCATATCTTCAAGAGTTGTAAAATCTCTCTCTCTTAGCAAATAGTTCATGTCAAAGTCAAACCCTTCAGGGAACTTGTTTAAAGCTGAGCCCTGTGGAGGTTTTAGTTCTGGAGAAAGGGCATTATACACACTATTAAATCTAGTGCAATAAGCTTGCACACTTTCCCCAGGGTTTCTATGGAGAGTTTTGTAATCGAAAAGGATTTGGAGAGGATTCTTCTTCACTTCCCATTTGTTTAAGAATGTTTGATGAAAGCCTTAGAGATCATTAATGCTATGAGGGGCTAAACCTTTAAACCATTTTCTTACTTCTCCCCCTAAGAAAATAACCTAAGCTTGACAGAATCATCTTCAATTTCATTTCTATCAAAGTAGTCATTCAATTAATCTACATGTTGTGATGTAGTTGTAGCATTGCTAGCATCATACAATGGAATTTTGGACTGATAGTCCTGTGGAAGATTAACTAGTGGCATAGGAAGGACTAAGGGAGCATACCATGCTGCCATGATATGTGGTGGAAGTGGATTAACAAGAGGGGGAGTGGGTTGAAGTGGAGTGGTTTGGCCAGTGGATGTTGGATGGACAGATGTGGATGTACCGGGGATAGATTGTTGAGCTGACCTTGGATGAGAGACACCTAAATTTAGAAGGAAATGTAAATCAGGTGGTGTGGTTTCTCTACTACCAGGTTGTTCAATTTGTTCAGGGGATGAAAGTGAAGACTCAGAGTCTATCTGAATTATATCATCAAGTGACCTAGTTCTAAAAGGATTCCTTAAGTCGACTTGTGATTGGTGTAGAGCTGCAAGATTTTCAGGGACTGAATTTGCTCTCAAGGGTGGTCTAAAAAAAGTTGAAAATTTAATCTTAGGGGACTCCCTAAGTATACTTTTAGGGTTTTCAACTACTTCCGGTGGGTTTGGGTTAGGGTGGGCTCTAGTATGAATCTTTCTAGGAGCCACTATGCTATGTTTTTCAGACCTACTTTAAAACAAAATTTTAACCAAATATGACAATCATTAAGAGGCTAACTGATCTTTTTAGAAGAAGGAAACCTTAATATTAAAGTCTCCTAACTGAATTTGTATGATGTTTATAAAGACTTGAGATCTTCCCAGTGGAGTCTTAAGGTCTATTTTTAGGATTGTGGAGTCGCCAGGTGGAAATTTTTAGCTTTTTTGGAGGTAAAAGGTTTTATGGTCGACCACTAGGTTTATTATGAAGCCAAACTGAAATGTTTTATGGGTTTTTCTGAGTTATTTTGGTCTTATAGGTTAAGAGAGTGTTCTAAGTCTGATTTCGCACTTAGCTAAGGTGCTTAAACAAACAGAGTTGCTCTTATGGCTTGGTAACTTGTTCCTTCAAGTTTTGATAAGGTTTAATGGGAATCCTAAGGGTTACTTAGTTTGTCACTGATTCAATTAAGTCTTATCATGATTACCATTTGTTAAGTAGTGCCTAAAGAAGGTTACTTATGTTATACTGGGCCTAAAAAATTTGAAGAAGGTTTTTTAAACCACTATATTCTCAGTAGGTCCCACCATGATTGCCATTATGTTGGTGGCGATGAGGTGGCTAATAATCACTGGATAGTCTTTAAAAATAAGGGATTTCTGGAGTCCTAAGGGGTACTTAGATTGTTACTGACTCAGAAAGTCCCACAGTGATTGCCATTATGTTGGTGTACCGTGTTTTGATAGTTTGGAAAATCAAAAGACAAGGCAACATCAGAACCAATCTTTAGAGTTATAGGATCAAGTCCTCCTGTTCTCAGAGAGGGATCTCTCAAGTGTTTGTTTACAAAATTTTATCTTATGTGCTTATAGTATTGTTTTTAGACTAGTTATTAAGTGCAGGTGTTGTTTGTTTTTTTGGTTGGATTGAATTGATACAACAGAACATCAAAGGTCTAGGAAAGATACATAGAATGGAGAAACATATGGTTCATTGGGCAATGGAGTCAAGAAAAGGTCATAGCAAACTCATCAAAGGATATGGGATATCAAAGGGAAAATCTAACTTGGCCACAGGATCCTTTTGTTTTTGGAATGGGATGAACATTAATGATTTGGAAAGAGAAATTGAATTCTCAACAAAGGGAACTTGAAAACATAATTTAAACAATAAAGAGATATTTGATAGACAGGGCTAACCATAAATTCTACAAACATTATTTAAGCAAATAATGGCTTCAAGACAACTTTCAAAATGAAATCTAAGATTCGGGGAACACCCTATTTCCTCAAAGATTTTATTCTAAAGGACTTAGAAAACAAAAATGATTTACTGATAATTACAGTCATAGAAGAGGGAAAACCTAAAAACATCTATGATCATAATTATAACGACCTTTAAGCCAACTGTTTAAGTGAGGACAAATGGCAAGATCAAAACAGACCTCTCTGATTCACTATAAGCAAATAACTTCAAAGGGAGACTTCAATAATAGTTTTTAAGTGGTAGCAGACAAGCAGGGAGAACCATAAATCATGCTGAAACCAACTGTTCAAACTATTAAGGAAATAAACAAGCATGAAGACTAAAGAGAAAGATTAAAGCCTCTAAAATACTTCAGCAGAAGAAAACCTAAAACAGTGAAGGATGAACAGGTCTAAGGTGCTTCCAAGTGTCATTTCTTAGCCTAAAAATTTCTATCCTACTGTAGTAAGAAATTATGGAACATAATGAAAACAGGGAGAAAACATAAGACAGTTCAGAATACTTCACCAACAGCCAAGCTCATGGATCCAATGATAGAGCCTTCTCAGGAACAAGCATGCAACAACATCATCAAGATCTCCAAGACTTCAATTTGTTCTTCAACTTCAACAGACTATGTATTTACTTCAAAGAGTTTCAATATTACAACTTGTGATCAAACAATAACCAACAATTACTCATCTTCTACAGAAGTATTTATAGAAGAAAAGAGGAGGTGGAATGAGACAAAATATCTCAAGAAAAATTAATACAGAGTGAAGACTTCTTCGGCCTTTTGAGGGGCTCGATGGAGAAGTGTATAGGCGGACTACTGTATTAATATTTACATTTATGAATTTAAACTTGGTAGGAGCCCATATTGACTTTGAGGCATTATGCTATGTGGGAGTAACTTTTGCAGATATTTGTTGTATTTAAATTCCTTGCAGCAGTAATTCCCTGGCTACGCTAGAGGCGAAAAATCAGACTTAGAACAATAAGTTCAGCCTCTATTTGAAAGGTTTGAAGCAATAGGTGGCTATGTGGTAGCTGAGGAATCAATTCGCCTCAAAATGAAGCGGTGGAGGTCCTTTCTGCCTGTCAAACACTTATAACTTCTTTTGACTGTGTTTGAATGCAAGAAACAAGCTTTTGATAATTATTTCAACCGTAGTTCCCTAAATCTGTCTTCAGTCTTCATCTCTGCTGCGCTCTGTCTTTCAAACTGATACTCTTTTTAAATGCGGTGTTGAACCACAGTGTCTTGTCAATGTGTAGAGCCGCTGGGCTTTTAAAGGCATCAATGCCCATGAGGCATTGATAAAAAAATGGAACAGAGCCTGGCGGGAAATCTCTCTTAATGTAAAACAGGCACGAGAAATGTCTCTCCCGGCCTTCGGCCTTTCTTCTTTATACCATGGAAAATAATTTTAAAACGCCTGCAAAACACAAAAAATAGTTAAGAAACCCTACGAAAATAGGTTAAACTGCTTCAGAAGGCGAGAGAGGACCGTAGCCGTTGGATGAAAGCATCCAGCGGTGGGGATATGCTTGGAATAGGCAAAAGAAGAGCGGGAGAAGAAATAAAGCAGAAATATCCTGGACCGTCCAATCTGGACACATGGATGGTCTGAATTCAATCGGCAGATCACAATCAAGGGATCGCAATCGGGGGTGGAAAGCAAATGCCCTGATCAAAACATGCGATGCGATGAAGTAGAGGTCGTCGATCTACAGATTAGATCAACGGTGGAGGAAAAATTGGGTGGGAGGCCAATCGAAAAAACAAAAAGGTGGATGCAATGTGAAAGTTGCGATGCGATTGTGCGATCGGGAGGGCAGAAGCGATTAGGCGATGGCCGTTCGATATGAGGATCAGATCAACGGTGATGAGCGGATCGGACGGAAGTCACAATCGCAGGTCGGGAATAAGGTGATGCGATTGCGCAATCGGAGGAAGGGCCGATGCGATTGCGCGATCGGCCAATCGCAATCGGCGGTAGTAAGTACCAAAACCACACCAAAGAAAATCTCCGATGTGATTAGGTGCCCGGTTATGGGGCTTATTTTATATAAATCTTCGATAGGCCCGGGCTTATGTATATATGGGTTTGTCGAAGTCGAGCCTTTGGACCTAGGGCTTTTCAATCAACCCATTAAACCTTTTTCCGACGCGATAAAATTTTTGGCCTTTGTGCTTGGTGTTTACAAAGGAAACAAAAGACCGGGGGCTATAGATATAAGACCCAATCGCACGGAACCTTTGATGCGGGTCTTCTTGATCAACCCATTTGAATTTTTCCATGCGATTGCGCGTCGTTCTTTTTAATTAACCCATTTATATCACAACACATGACTCGGGTTTTTAACTTAAAACTTTGGAAAAGTGGGTTTTTCGACTTTACAAAGGAAAAAGGTGATTGGGAAGAAAATTCATAAGGGTTTTAAGTGCCAAGGTAGGTTTTATGGTTTATATGAAAAATAATATAATCGGGATCTTTAACACATAAAAAGCCAATCGCAATCAGAACTTTCGGTCCATGGCACAAGACTTGCGCACTTTGAAAATGTGCGATCCGATTAGCGCCGAAAGGCTTTGGCGTTTGGTTTTAACGCATGGGCATGTGGGGGGAAGTGGTTAGGACTTAGCCCAAGGGGCTTAAGTCTATAGAAAAACTTGTTTTTTCATGAATCCTTCATAGTTTTCAATGGAATTTGATGGGTTTGAAAATAGTTAAAAAAATGAGTTTTTAACATATGGAAGGGGGAAAACATGAAAAACAGAGGAAATTTATGGGGAAAAAAGGGAGAGCGTATGAAGGTTAGTTAAGAGTGAGAGAAGGGGAAAATGATGGTTTTTGGTAGCATTTTTTCTCTTCGGTTTTTAGCAAAATTCTCAGAGTATCAAATGGAAACAACAAATGAAAAATTTGGACAGAGGCATGAGACCTTTCAAGAGTCTTCAAGAGCCAATAATGTTTTAGCAATAAAATTGTTCCTTGAAGGCTCCAAAATCATTTAGCCACCATTAGGTATGATAAATTTTATAGGTGGCTAACAAGACCGACAGTTTAGTTGACATCGGATTAGCGACGACTTCTATAACATTGGTAGACCGACGATTTGGCTAACGTCGGAACAGCGACAGTTGTTTGGAAACATCGGAAAAAGTGTCACTCTTCCGACACTTTATTGAAGTTTCGGAATTGCGACGTAATGGCTAACACGTTTTTCCTGGCCTCAAGTTGTCGCTCTTGCAATGCTTTTGTGTCGGATTAGCAACGAAGTGGTCATCGGAAATTGGGCCAAATATACTAGTGTGGTCACGTAAAATATTTGATTTATGGATGGGAACAAGACCTTAAAACAAAAGTGGAGGAAGACATCCCTGATGATGAGAAGGACCTGATGCTGACAGATATAAGGAACACTAGAGGCATACTATCATTATTTAAGCATTCTATCCATATATATTGGACTATGAAGTGCTTAATGGCCAAAGCCATTATAACTTTTCAAGAGATGGGAGGAGACATGAAGGCAACCTCTATTTTAGCATAAATCCACAGGTATATCCAGGAAATTCACCTATAGAAACACCATCAGAATGTTCGCCTTGGTTGAATAGGATGCCAACTTCAGAGCATAAACTAAGTGGATATGCCTGGGTCAAGTGTCAAGGATCTCACACCCATTGAATCATGAGATGACTGAGTTTTGGTGGTTCCTTGTTTTTTTTATATGCAAAGAGCGGATATCATTTACTTTCTTTATATGTCATTAGATATAGTAGATAATAGACCTATTAAGGTAGTTGAGACAAATTTAATCTTTTCCAATTTTGGTTGGTTTATAACTCTTTGAGGTGGCCAACAGACCTGGTTTCCTACGGCAGGTTATAATGTAACCTGCTATTTTGATTAGAAGAATAAATAGAAAGGTACTACAAAAAAAAAAAACGTGTTTTTGAAATAGATTATTTGACACAAATTCTGATTTATAAATATTTCCTATATATCGAGTAGTTGTTTGAACGTGTGAATTGAAGTTAAATTGTTAATATGGATGATGGTATGTGGCAAGTATTTACATTATTTAAAGGCATCAGATTTTGTGAGCGTTATCTGAATCATCCTTATCACAAGAAAATTACAACTTCTTTAAAGCTATATCTTAACTATTAATTAATTTATTTTTAATATGTTAATAAAGAATTTTAATCTCGAAGTAATCAATTGAAAGCAAAACCTATGGTTTTTTTTTTTTTAAACACCAATTCAAAGTCATCTTAATGGTTAATTGATTTATTAATAATGTAATGCTCAAATAAAGGAGTTAATTGAAAGCCAATGTACGTGAAGCAAGAAAATCATGAACAATAATAAATACCAACACGAAAAGTATTAAATTTGATAGTTGTCATAATGTCACACAAGATCGATGGTTAGGCATTATTTATAATTTGATATAATTTTTGGGAAATTCTTTCGAGGTTTGAATATGATTGCCAATGAATGATTGATATCAGAAAGATTTGAATATAATTGTTTTGGTTTAGAATTTTCTTTTTAAGTTCTTCGCTTTTTTTAACTTTAGTTAGCCTTAGTTTTTTAGGCATTTATTTTACCAATACTAATGCTATGCAGCAATTTTTGGACGTTTATCCATTAAACCAGTTGTTTGGGTGGAAGAAATTTAATACACAACCAAAAAGTTTAAGTAAAGTTTTGAATGCATTCTTTGTGTTGCAGTAGAATTTACAGTGGGATAAATTTAGGAAATCCTTGACACAAAGAACAAAAATTATATCCTTAATGAAATTGATTCACTCACAGTAATCACCAATGACCAAAACTGATAGTCAGAAATTAATTACATTTATTGAAACAACCAAGAATGCTATGTCTTCGTGGAAATAATATGGTGATAGGTTTATGTGGTCTTACATTTATCTATTATTAAAATGGTTCAAGTTAAATTTTATTTAACTTTTGTTGGAATATGTAATTCCTACCTGTCTTCAGCTGTGATTTTCTATGTATAGAGTCTGTTCCTATTGCATAGGAGTTAGATAAATCTAAGTTCCTAGCCTGGTGTGCGGTTGAGATATTCTCTCAACCATCTTATTGTGCGTCCAAGATAGCTTCCTAATCTTGAGACAATACCTCATGTATATATGTAACTCTATTTGAGTAATATAAGGTAGCTTGCATGATTAGTTTTTATCTTGGTATCGGAGCCCATATGGCCTGGACCTCGGACCCTCCTGGGCTGAGGAAAATAAGAGAGTATGTTGTGTTTTAGTTTTATTTTTTGGTTGTCCATTCATTTGGGCAAAGGTGTGTTGGAGCAGGGGTGCACCCATCCTTTGACGTGGAGAGAATTGGGTTGCGGAAGAAAGTGGAGAGTGCAGCTGCATGGGTGAGAGATGCATGGAAAGTGCAGCAGCGCGGAGGCATAGTGACTATGTGCTACGTGAGACCGTGAGCGTTTTGGAGGCTATGTGCTTTGTCTTTTATGAGATCAACATTGTGGGAGAAGTAGTTTTGTAGGATAAGGAAGCTTCTAGTGTTGTTCATACCTATGCGAGGGCGAAGTTGGCATCGACGAGCTCGTGAATCACTACGGAATTGTTGTATGGGGATCAAAGAGTCTAAGTTGGGATGTGATCTGTCTATGTGGGGATCGTTCTGTCTGCGTGGGGATCAGAGACTTCTATTTTCTTGATTCAATACATGCCCAACGGGTATTCCAAGGTGACATGGGTAGACCATGTAGAGTATTATGTTTGTGGATTGCATAGGCTTTATTGTTCTTTGTTAAATTTTGGAATGGCCTTTGGAGCACAGTGCTAGCTGGAAAATTTCCAACGTCAGTGTGAGTGCCTTGCTATTCTCATAGAAAAATCAAACGTTCCAGTAAGAGATTCCATGGCCATACCAACTCCCAATAGGTTTTGCAACATGTTGAGACTTGTGTAATGCATGATAGACAATTTATGTGCTGGAGTGAGTACGTCGACTGTACACACCTAGAACAAGCTCTCTGGTAACATTGATGACGATGTTCGTGTTATGAAAAAAAAGAGCGTTCTGCATAAGCCAGACTCTCTTGGTTCATGCTCTCTTTTGTAGAGCTAACCAGTGGGATTGTTTAATAATCCATTCAAAAATATTTTTATCTTGAAAATTCAAGATGCAGACTGTGTTGGAAGCAAAATGTTCCTAGACAATTTCAAATGCGGATGAGACGAAGCCAACAGCAGGAGCAACATCAGTCCCAGATTGGGAGAAGAGAGAAGGTAAAGAAAAGACGGTGCTGAAGATGTCAGTGAAATACTGCATCATACTACATATCAGATAATGCAAATCAGTAAATGAAATCTGGACCGTATTAAAGGATTTGTACGAGATCCAGAATACAAATCGTCTTCTGTTCTTGAAGAGCAATATTTTGTCCATCAAGATGGAGGAAATGAGTCATGGATCAAAGATCTGAAGAACAAATTGTTAGACATCAGTGAGGTAGTTGCAGATGCATATTTGGTCATGATTACCATGAATGGTATCACTGATGATTACCAAATTTTTATCATTGGGATAAGTGCGAAAGAGAAAATTCCAAAGTTTGAAGAACTTAAAGGAATATTAATGCAAGAAGAAGAGAGAAGATTGACTCTGAAACCCCAAAGTGCAGATCTTGCGCTAATGGAAAAGAAGAAATTCTTCAAAGGAAAAGGAAATCCATCACAGCAAAAAGGAGGAAACCCACAGAAAAGACAGAATCAAACTCAAGGTATGTATCCGAATAAAAACAACTCTGTAATTAAATTTTTTTATTGAAGAAAACTTGGTCATATGGCAAAGAAGTGTAGGAAGAATAAATTTCATGAAGAACAACAAAATCATGAAAGACATGCATGTCATTTCGCAAATTATGACCATGTTTAGGACTTTAGATTGTTCATGGCAGACTTTGATGAGAATATCGATGCAGACACCTGGTATGTAGATTCGGGAGCATCCACACATATGACGGGGAGCAGACAATGGTTCAAGGATTTTAAAGAAATCAACAACGGAGCACAAATCTACCTTGGTGATGATAGATGTCATCAGATCAAAGGTTGTGGGAAAAGTTTTGTTATTTTAGGTAATGGTAATGTCAAATATGTTCATAATGTAATATATGTGCCTAGAGTAACAAATAATATGATTTTTGTATCCATGGTTATAGATCAAGATCTCAATGTTGAATTTTTTAAATCTAACTGTTATATTAAAGATCTTTTAGATGGCATGAAGACTATTGCTTCAAGAATTCAAATACGAGCTCTGTACAAATTTGATGTGAGAACAACACCAGATCGAGCTTTGACAGCATCAAGTTTGACTACAGAAGAGTTGTGGCACCAAATACTTGGTCATATCAACTACACCGACTTGTTGTTACTTCAGAAAAAGGAAATGGTAAGATATATTCCTATATTAAAACAAGTGCATACTGATTGTGATGCTTGTGCATTAGGAAATATGCATATAGAATAATTCCCATTTCGAGTAGAAAGGAAAAAGAGAGACATACTTGAATTAGTGCACATATACCTTTGTGGACCGATGCAAACAAATTCATTAGGAGGTGCACTATATTTTTTACTGTTTGCTGATGATTGCACAAATTTTTCTTGGGTATATTTCATGAGTAAGAAAAGCCACACATTTCAATACTTTAAGTAGTTCAGATATATGATTGAAAAGAAAATAGGGAAGCACATAAAAATTCTTCGCTCCAATCAAGGGGGAGAATACAGGAAGAAGGAACTTACCAAGTATTGTAAATACCATGGGATATTACTACAATTCATAGTACCCCATACTCCTCAGCAGAACGGAGTAGTGGAAAGAAAGAACAGAACATTGGTGGAGTGTGTTATGAGCATGTTGAAAGGTAAGGATCTTTCGAATGGTTTTTGGGCTGAAGCATTGAATACTATAGTTTATTTGAAAAATAGGAGTCCTACAAGAAGTCTCGAGTTTAAAATTCCTTTTGAAGCATTATATGGATTTAAACTTGCACTAAAACATTTTAGAGTATTTGGGTCTAAAGAAGTTTCCCACATTCCAAAGGAACATAGAAGAAAACTAGATTCAAAAGCCATCAGATGTACCGTTGTAGGGTATTGTTCACAATTTAAAGCTTATAGATTATTTAATCCCTCTACTCACAAGATTTTTGTTAGTAGATATGTCATATTCCATGAGCAGGTTTATGATGAATCCAATAAGCGCAATGAGGAATGGGATATTTGGTTTTTGGTGGAAGAAAGTGAAGAAATAGGTAGCATCCAGGATCAGAAGAAAGAGTGTTGATGACCTTTGAGAGCCACTTGGTGTTGCCTGGTGTTCTTTACATCCAGGTAGCCGATCTGAACATGGACCACAAGTGCTAGGAGGTTTGAGTTCTGAGTGGGTGAGAGAGACGTAGGAGAAGGTAATAAGTTTGATTCAAGTCGAGTCATGACTTATCAGATGCAATGATCCGGTCGAAGACACATTTGACATTAGAACCAATAGAAACTCTGGTGTGCATAGTGCAAGAGGGTGCGTGTGGTGTTGGGATTCTGCAACGCATATGGATGTGGCTCATAGATTGGAGCATGTCCTAAACTTATGAAATTCTCCCTCTTCTTATTCGGAGCATGGGCAGGGAAGGATCTTTGGAGCATAGGATCATCCTTTGCAAATTGATTTACATTGTTGTTTCATCAAAACTTAACCTCAATCCAAAATCCACATGGATTTGGATGTACCTCATTTTTCACTGTATCGAATTCTTTGGAGCTAGATTCACCGCTTCTACTTCCATAATGCTTGGTGAATTGAATTGTTTTATTGAATTATTTTTTATTTTTATTTATTTATGCACGTTGAGCTTAATCAACTTAGCATGCAAATGCTATTTGTTAGGACTGATCACTCTAAAAACAGTGAATTGAAGAAGTAAAGATTCAAGATGAAGATGCCAAGCTTGGATATGTTTTTAGAAGAAATTGATTGCAGCAGTGGAAGACAATTTCAAAGATGGATCAAAGGACAAGCAAGATTTAAAGGATGATGGACAATGACACTGAAATTTTGTTTTGTGTGAGTTTCTTGGAATAGACTCAATAGCATGTTGTTGTGAGTCACACATTTTAATTGTAAGCAAGTCTAGGATGTTTTTTGTAGTGGACCTTATAGAGTATGTACTTGATAACTCCAAGAGTTGGAGTTGTGTTGTAAGCCTTGTAAGGCATGTGTATACTCGTAAAGTTCATGGTAATCTCAAAACCACTTTGTAATTACAGGTTCATGGTCTTCCAGAAATCATTTTATAGTGTCAGTTTGTGGTCAGCCAGAAACCACGTGTAATAGTGAAGTGGACTTGAAACAGGTTTGTGCCAGTGTTTGCCCAATGATGAAGAGATCCGGTGAAAGGTCGATGATGAAGGAATTTGGTGCAGGGTCGCTGATGAAGAAATTCAGTGCAAGGTCGCCGATGAATAAATCTAGTGAAAGGTTGCCGATTAAAAGATCCGGTGAAAGGTCGCCGATGAAGGGATCCGGTAAACGTTTGCCGAAGAGATCTAAGATAGAACTACTGCCGGTGAGATTTCACTGATGAAGGAAGAGAATGGTTACGGTTCATATGATAAAACCCACATTGGAGGGGGATCTGTAGATACAGGTACATGTATGCAGTGATAATGGTTGACATAACCATGTATGTGAATGACATCCTACAAGACTAGCGGTTGCAGCAGTTGGTACCCATGCATTCCGGTGGATGGTTGCTCCTTTATATGGAATTCAACATATCATTTTGTTATGTTTGACCACAACTAGATTTTGCAAAGTGATATCGAGACAAGTAGTCATTAAGGAGGTGTGTTGGAATATGTAATTCCTACTTGTCTTCGGTTGTGACTTTCTATGTATAGAGTCTGTTCCTATTCCATAGGAGTTAGCCAAATCTAAGTTCCTAGTTTGGTGTGAGGTTGAGATAAACTTATTATGCATCCAAGATAGCTTCCCTATCTTGAGACAATACCTCATGTATATATGTAACTCCATTTGAGTAACAGAAAGTAACTTGCATGCCCAGTTTTTATCTACTTTTAAAAATATAAATTGATTGGAAATATAACAATTTTATAATTTGAGTTGCAGTAATAAATATTATAATTTTAATTTATATATATTCAAATTAAAAATTTTATCATAATATTCAAAATGATAATATTTATTATTTATTAATTTAGGTTAAGAATAATTATTATTCATGAGTATTAATAAATGTAAATTGATAATTATTATTATTGAATGAAAATTATAATGATTTATTTTTTAGATTTTAGGTTGTTAATGATTTTTATTAAATTTAAAAGTAATTAATTATTAATTAATTAAAGTTATTTTAATTTAATAGAAAACCATAAATATCTTTTAATCTAAGTAATAGAAACAATTTAATTGTTAAAGTTTAAAAAAACATATACCTATACTCTATTTCCAATATAAATTTACATGCTATTTCCAATATAAATTTTAACTTTTGATTTTTTATGGAGAAATATAATCGACCTCAACCAATTATGAGTAAAAAAACCTTTGATCATAATTAAAATTTTGTTTATATTTTTTTCATCCCCACAAATATACTAAATAAATATTAAAAGTAACTGACATTAAAACCCATTTTAATCATATATTTTTATTGTTTCCACTTTGATTTTTATTAGTCCCTGCCGCCTGCAGCATGGCAGGGACTACTGTAATCGTAAAAGATAGTTATATTAATCTGTTTATGGAAACAGAAGTATATTAGTCCCTGTAACCCAATGTTTCATAGGGTGCACCGTTTGGTCAGCATATGAGATTGTTCTGGCTGATATTTTAGCGAATAAAAAGCTTTGAGGTCTTATTTGTCCTCTTGCCGAGGCATAGAAGGCAAAAAACTTATACTATATTTCATTTTGCATTTCAAAAATCGAACTAATCGAACTAATGATAACATTAGTTCGATAGCAACAAATGTTATAGTGTCTATATATTACATCATGCCACCCTTATAAGAATAGTGATATAAGAATAGTCATATCCACTGGTAAGCATAAGAATAGTCATATCCACTGGTAAGCTTTGCTGACACATGTTTTTTCGCTGACACATGTTTTCCACCGCCCGTGTTTTTTGACATCTGGGCTAGTAAGTCTTCAATACCTATGTAAATAAGTCTTCCATACCTGCACATACCTGCACATCGTCTTCGATACCTACAGAACACAACTTTCGTCAAGATAAGAAATACCTGTAGAACAATGCTTTTGTCAAGAGCATCAGCTAGTTTTAGTTGTTTCAGTTCTGGAAATTTCTATAGTTCTTACCATGCAGAATTTTGATTGTTTCCTTGATCATACCTGATCAATACGTGCTAATACCTAATCAATACGTGCTAGAATAACACCAAAAGGGAGCAGTATTGCAGGTTTACATGCTCTGCCTCCACGAGCAATTCTGATCGAGTTTTCCAGACTCTTCCAGGGCCCTAAACTCATTCATTGCTTCTAACCTGCAGGTACGGCAATTAAAATCTTAGAAAATTCTGAAGCATGCATCTCTCTTGGTCGTGTGGATTGTTAAAATATTTATAAAAATGTCTATTATTTCCATGGATAAACACAATATTTTGAAACAATATAAAGAAAATGTACTGAGTATGTAGTTTTCTATATTAGGTTTTTTTTTTTAATTTCATCATCTAAGAAACAAATTTCTAATTTTTTTACAAGGTTTCGAGCGTGGCGTCAAGTCCTTTCTACATAAAACAAGTATACTTTAACTTTTCCATATTCCAGTTCCAATGTATTTTCCCTATTTTTTACCATAGGTAGACATTGCTTTTGTTTAAATTAGGCTTTATAACTTACTGGCATGGTTTTTAGTCCTCCTAATGACGTCTCACACCTCTATTATGGCGAATAATTAACACAATGGTTAACATTAGGTATTCAAGGAACTACTGCCTAATTTTATATGAAATCGATGATTAGTTTCTGGTCAAGGCAATTGCCTGGTTTTCTCTTGCATCTCCTAGTTTAATGCTAATAACATCCTTGGTGCCATAATTTACAATATAGAAATTTCATATCTCAAACATTTCTATTAATTATTTTTAAGCATGCTATTGATAAATGTTCTTCGCATCAAGCCATGGCACAGTTTCTCTTTGTTCCCAGTTCCAGGTATATGCTAGTGCCTTAGATGACATGTCAGTATCAAAGCACAAGACGTTGGCAAGTTAGCATACCTATTTACGAATGCAGCAGAATAAAATAAAATAAATCTATTAATAATAAGATATAGTCAATTACAACTTCTAGCTGAGCCTGAAACTGTTAGAAAACAACTATCTCTTCTCGGTTCCAAAGATCCATTTACCAGAATTATTTCATGCAGCACATTAAAAGAACTAATACTGTGCATAGAAAACTAGTCTTAAACAAATCCATGACAGCGGGTTCCACATAAAACTCAGAAACTTCAAGAATCGAACCTTCATTTTAGGAGCTAAACGCGCCATTAGAGCAGCTACAGCGTTACTGCATTGTTCTCTTCTAGGAAGCTGATTGTGTGAGTGTTGCAGCTTCCATGACCCATGATAGCATGTTCCACATAAAACTCAAAAACTTCAAGAATTTTGTGAAGCCAGGGGTTATGAATCGGACAGTTGGCGAGAAAACACTGTCTGGTATTTCACATCAAAAAATCATAGATATGGACAAAGCTTTATAGCTGTGGAGCCTCCACCTTTTCTCCTGCTATCTCTTGCTACAACAACTCCAATCAAGTTACAACCAATATTTATTCCCGTTTCCTATGGCTCACTTGGATGGCGGCCAGGGGCATATCAGTTTACGCACAGGGATAACAACGAGCTACAGGCATAACCATACCACTAAGCTACAGGCACATACTCCTGAACATGTTCATTAATCATCTCTACACAATAATTCACCTTGATCAAGCATCTACACGCGTAATTCATGTAGGTAGAACAAGTCCTCCATGCGTAATTCATGCAACTATTGCTGAGCTAAGCGGGACCCTTTACATTAACATTTTCCATATATGAATAGTGATTGAAAGTTTATTTTATTTAAAAAAACTATATAATATATGAGACACTGATTACAACACAAATAGACAGAAAATGGAAACGAAGAGGTGCGACGCGCCCAAAGAGTTACATAATACGAAGGGTTTATTTTTCAAGAAGAGTTTTCAATATTCTTCGCAGCATTAAGATCTAGTTTTGTTTTAATTTTCAAGAAGAGTTTTCAATATTATTTGCAGCATTAAGATCTAGTTTCCAATGCTTTCAAATGTAAGATTTCACTTTAATATTTTGAATCTAGTTCACAAAATAGATGTAACACAGTGCTCGCATAAATTTATCAGAGCTAAACAAAAACCATGGAAATTCATAGACAGGATCCATAGACAAAACGAAGCTTGAAAACAAATTCAATCAGAAGAATAATCTCAAGAATATGGAAGATGTGAATTACTTTACCATAATTGACGTGATCATGAACACTGGTTTATTAAGTGCAAAAATAAGTTCATTTAAATGCATTCCTAAAACTACGCAATGCCTTGTTACTAACTCTTCGCACATATTTTAATCTTGACAGAGACTTTTCTTTCTACAATCCCGAGATTTGGGGAGTTTGTGCATGCAAATTTTATCTTTGTAATCCCTGGATTTGAGGAGTTATGCATGCCTAACTCATGCCTAATATCTGTTACTACGTATGAAGAAATGGAAAACCCCAACGACAGTCAAATAAACAATTTCACATTTATCTAGAATTGTGACTGGGAAATCTCAATTCCATTCCTGCAAGGGAAAATTCCAAAATTTTTCCTAAATTTCGGGCATTCTTTCCAAGTCCGAGAATAGTGCTTGTTTTGGTAAAGATGTTGTCCAATATTTTTCACAATGATCACATGACAAGATAGCCAAAAACAAGGAGAATATAGTTTATGCTTTGGTCATTAATCATATAAATTTGGCAAGTAGATTAGCCATGGATTTCACCAGGAGAACATAAATTTCATGCAGTAGATGAATTTTCGTAGAAAAATCAAGCTTACTGTCGCCTTCCAAGACATCAACAGGTGATTTATAAACGTAACTCTTGCAAAATCTTCACATATGAAATATTTAAAAGCTATTGATAATATATTAATCAAAAGCTTCAATTCAACAAACACACTATAGCACAGTCAGTACGACCAATGAAAATTGAAAGAATTGCCAATATCAAACATCTAATAATAATATAAAATACCAAAACATGCCATTTAGGTCTGAGAAATATTGTAAGCAACCGAAAATCATAAGGAAACTAAGGAGGGGACAAGTGTCCAAAACTGCCTTCGCTGCTGCCACTTCCGCCATCGCTACCAGGCCTGGGCAAAGGATACAATGCATAGGCATTTGTCATACCCAGTGCAGCGAGGCCAGCCTTGTAGGAACCACCGATTCTCATTGCCAATTCTAGGAGCTGCTCTCTAGTCAGCTGCAGTTCTTCTCTAGAATTAGGGAAATCCACTAAATTTTGTTGTTGTTGTTCTTTAGCCACGACATGAATCATCTGAATGTTGGAATATTGAAAATTCCAGAACAAACAATGGAGAGAGTAATACTCTCCTCTTTAACATAGAGAAAAAATAAATATTTCTTCACAGGAGACAGAGTTAAACACTTTGAAAGAAACTATTTCATTCATTAACTCAAAAAAAAAACTATTACAAATTCTTCCTCACTAAGAGGGATTTCAAAATATGACTACTACAAAACGCAATGCATAAACCAACTCTATGTCTCACTGTAACTACACACTACTATGCAAAAATAACACTCTGTCACTATAAAACCAACACTGCCGTGTTATATCAACAATTACTACGCATAACAGGCTCTCAGGCCTTTTCCTCTTATATGCCGCACATATAAAACATTACAAGACTACATTAAAAAAAACATTAAAGAAAATCTATTTAAAATGCTCCCGGGGCCCACACTTTATAAATGTTTTAATATATATATGAAATATATATATAAAACATATATACGTCGCATGATTAAAACAAAACATTAACAAAGCCAATGTGGAACCTTAACAAACTCCATCACGCATAAATTTAAAATAAAACCTTTGATCACCCATGAACTCTGAACTTCAAAGTCCAATAAAACTATCATGCATAAAACCTTTTCACGTTACAAAAGAGCTGGCTAACGTGAGGGATTTTTGTGACACAAAATCTTTATGAAATCCGGTTAAAGGATTTTCGGGTCTGATTTTGGCTTGGTGTACGGAGGGAAAGTTGTGACATGAAAATCAAATAAGTTCCAACTTAATCTTTTTCAGGTCCGGTTTTTGCAATGTGAATGGCCCAAATAAAAATCTGCTCCAATAATAATTTGCCACGCGTTTGCTGACTAGCTATTTACTTGGCGTTGGAGACCATTGTACCTGCGGACTATTGACCTGGTCATGGGACCACACAAAAGAAACTCCCACTCACAAAACAATCAAAATGCAAAACTCTGTTGTATAAAAGAAGTACTCTGTTTTTTTCAAATATAGAGACTGGCACAGAAACCTCTGTTTCCCAAACAGAGAACTAAGTACCCTGTTCTCAGAAATCAAATTTGACTCCTCAACCATAATAGCAAGTGGATGAGTACAAAAACCTGGAGAAGGAAAGCGGCTACTGTCAGTGAAATTTCCGAGACCAGTTTTAGGAAGCGGCTGCTTGTGGGCTGAGCAGTTGAAAGTAATATTTCAACACTCTGCCTTACTTTCAGCTGCTGGGTTATCAGTCACACCCAGACATTTCCTCAAAAAATCAAAACTCTTCTATCCTAATGGCTTGGTTGGAATGTCTGCAAACTGCTCCTGAGTTCTGCAGTGTTCCAAAACAATTTCTCCATTGTTTACAAATTCTCTGATGTAATGAAATTTTGTGTCAATGTGTTTTGTCCTCTTGTGAAACACGGGATTATTAGATAATGCAATAGCTGAGCTATTGTCACAAAAAATCACTGTTCCTTTTGTATTCTCTTGGCACAAACTTCTTAACATCCTCCTCATCCAAATTGCTTGACACGCTACTGCTGTAGCTGCCACATATTCTGCCTCTGTTGTAGACAATGCTACAATGGGCTGCTTTTTAGAAGCCCATGAAATGGCTCCTGAACCCATGTGAAAAACATAACCGAAAGTGCTCTTCCGATCATCTACACTTCCAGCCCAATCACTATCAGTGTATCCAACTAAATCTGAACATTCTGAAGCAGTATATTAAATGCCATACGTCTTGGTACCTTTAACATACCTCAGAATTCTCTTCAATGCCTGCCAATGTGCATCCTTTGAATTTTCCATGAATCTGGAAATCAAACTAAAAACATGCATTATGTCAGGCCTAGTTGCAGTCAAATACATAAGGCTGCCAAGTATGCTCTTGTACAAGCTACGATCAAAATCCTTGTTGTTGTCCTCTCTGCTAAGTTTTAATCCCATCACTGTGGGAGTGATTGCTTCTTTGCTCTCTTGCATATTAAATCTTTCAAGCACTTCATTAAAATATTTTTCCTGTGAGATAAAAATCCCATTTTCATATTGTTCTACTTCTATTCCTAGGAAGTATTTCAACAAGCCCATGTCAGTCATTTCAAATTCTTCTTTCATGACTGTTTTAAAATTTTCAATAATGTAATCATCATTACCTGTGAAAATAACATCATCAACATATAAAACCTCTATCAACATTTACCATCTTTTTCTTTGATGTAGAGGGTGGGTTCTCCCTCACACTTTTCAAATCCATTTTCCAGTAGATAGGAGTCTATCCTATTGTACCATGCTCTTGGCGCTTGCTTCAGCCCATAAAGAGATTTTTTCAACTTGCACACTTTGTGCTCTTGGCCTATCCTTTCATATCCAAGAGGCTTTTCAATGTAAATCTCTTCCATTAACACTCCATTTAGGAATGATGACTTCACGTCCATTTGGTAAAATTTCCACTTGTTTTGTGCTGCTATGGATAGCACTGCTCTCACGGTTTCCATTCTAGCAACTGGTGCGAAATTTTCCTCATAATCTATCTCGTGCTTCTGCTTATAACCTTTGACAACAAGTCGTGCCTTGTGTCTCTCTATTTTTCCTTCAGCAAATTTACTCTTGGTCTTGTAGACCCATTTAACTCCAATGACATCTTTACCTTTTGGGAGTTCAACCAAATCCCAAGTCTTGTTTCTCTCTATGGCATTAAGCTCCTCATCCATAGCTTCTATCCATTTCTTATCCTTAATAGCTTCATCAAAATGAATAGGGTCATCAACATGAAAATATAAAGCAAACAAAGAGGTCATACCTTCATTTGCTGCCTCTTGCTCATAAATGTCATTTAAATTTCTAAACTTCTTACCTCTTTCATTAGGTGTACAAATGCTTGAAGAAGCACTTGAATTTCCTCCTTGTGGTGTGCTTGGAGAAGCACATTCATTTATCATCAATGGTGTGCCTTGTTGCCTTTGTGTTGGAGCTGCTGTTTAGGGATGTATTTCAGCCAACTCATCATCATTTTCATCATGAGATAAACAGTGTTTAACATTCACTGTTTTCTCTATGCTTCCATCCCAAGCTTCCTCTTCAATAAACTGAACATCTCTGCTCACAATAAAATTCTTGGTGGATGGGTTGTATAACCTATAAGCCTTAGATTCCTCATTGTATCCAATGAAAACACATTTCTCCCCCTTGCTGTCCAACTTCTTCCTTAGCTGACCTGGAATGTGGGCATAAGCCACACATCCAAAAACCTTCATATGTGTGACACTTTGCTTTGTGCCACTCCATGCCTCTTCCGACACTTTGTTCATAACTGCTTTTGTAGGGCACCTATTCAAAATGTATGCTGCACAATGTACAGCTTCAGCCCAATAATCACTAGGCAAATTCTTTGCCTTTAACATACTCGTTACCATGTCCATTATGGTTCTATTCTTCCTTTTGGCTACTCCATTTTGCTGCGGAGTATATCTAGTTGTAAATTGCTTATGAATACCATTTTCTCTACAAAAACATAGAAAATATCTAGATATATACTCACCTCCTCTATCAGTCCTTAGGACTTTGATGTGCAGCCCACTTTGGTTCTCAACAAGTGCTTTGAAATTGCAAAATATTTCAAACACTTCACTTTTATTTTTCAAAAAGTAAACCCAAGTTTTTCTTGTAAAATCATCTATGAATGTTAACATGTAGTGGCTGCCAACAAGCAATGGAGTTTGCATCGGTCCACACAAATCTGAGTGGATAATATCTAAGGGTGCCTTTTCCCTTATGCTTTTCTCGGAAGGAAAACTTTCTCTATGTTGTTTCCAAAAGATACAACCTTCACAAAGGCTGTCCGGTTTCTCTATCAATGGTAAACCTCTTACCATTCCTTTTCTATTCAACAAGTTAAGACCTCCAAAGTTGAGATGTCCAAATCTCAAGTGCCACAACCAATTTTCATCTTTTGGCTTGCTTTTTATAGCCTCTTGTGCCACTGCTGCTATTTCTTCTTCATTTTTCAAATCTTCTCTCATTCTAAGAGGGAACATCCTGTTCTTTGTCATTTTCACTTCAGCGATACATTGTTTGCTAGGTGGTTTTTCCATGATGGTACAAACATCATCCTAAAAAAATACATTGTACCCCTTTTGAACAAGTTTTCCAATACTTAAGAGGTTACACTTCATTCCTGGAACATAATAAACATCTGCTATGGATTTCTTTGCACCTTTACTTGTTAAAACATTTACATCTCCTTTTCCCATAACATAAACTTTGCTATCATTTCCTAGTGTGACTTGTGACTTCACACTCTCATCTAGCATAGAAAACATTGCTATGTTTCCTGTCATATGGTTACTACAACTGGAGTCTAGAAACCATAAGTCTTCATTCTTTTCTTCAACCATATTACAAGCTAAAAATAAATTGTCTTGGCTGAATTTTCCCTAGTAAAATTTGCATTTTTTCTATTTCCCATATCATGCTGCTTCTTTCTACATTCATTATCATAACGACCATATTTTTTACAATCGTGACATTGGACATTGGACTTATCATACCTTTGTCCTTGAGCATTCTGTTGACCACTTTGCTGGCTACTGCCTTGGCCTTGATGCTGATTTGGATTGCTTCCCCTTCCTTGATCATTTGCCGGACTATTCCTTCCACCTCTGTTTTGGCTTCCGCCTCTTCCTCTCTTGTTTCCTCTGCCTTTCCCTCTTCCTCTTCTGAAATACATCTGGGTCTTAAAGGCATGTTCTTGAGATGATTTTTCACTTCTACCCAATATCTGCTCATGGGTCATTAGTGATGCATGTAGCTCATCCACTAAGAAATCTGTGAGATCCTTAGTCTCCTCTATGGTGGTGACAATCACATCGAATCTTGAGGGTAGACTCCTCAAGATTTTTTCCACAATCCTCTTATTTTCAAGATTATCTCCATGAGATCTTATTTTTTTGACCAATCCAATCACATAAGTGAAGAATGAGTCAATAGTATCTGACTCTTTCATACAGAGAGTCTCAAAGTCTCTCCTCAGCAACTGAAGTTTTGTTGTCTTCACTTTTTCCATGCCTTGATAGGCTGTCTTGAGAGTTTCCCATGCTTCTCTATATCTCTTGGTTGTTGCTATCCTTGGAAACACACTCTCATGCATTGCTTGATACAATAAGAAGAGAGATTTGGAGTCTTTCTTCTTATTACTCTTCAGCAACTCTTTCTCTGCCTGAGTTAAATCATTAAAATCTTCTTCATCTGTTGGCTCTTCAAAGACATCCTCAACAAATTCCCATAAGTCTTGGGAAGTAAATAAAGCTCTCATAGTTATTGACCAGTAGTCATAATATTTCCCATTAAATTGTGGGAGGTGGATATTTCTAATACCCATGCTAGTGCTGGCTCCAGTCATTCTAAACTCTTAACTATGATTCAAAAAAAAAAAATGACTTTGTATTTAAAATAGTTGACTGTTCTGCAATAGTAACACAATAAAATATATAGAGAAATACCTTGAAATCTTTTTGGCTAAGTCTTCACACTACTGGAGAAGTTGGTGCAACAAAGAACTCCTTCCTTCAGCTTCTTTGATCTTCAAAGAGCCTAGACTAGCTCTGATACCATGTTGGAATATTGAAAATTGCAGAACAAACAATGGAGAGAGTAATACTCTCCTCTTTAACACAAAGAAAAAATAAAAATTTCTTCACAGGAGATAGAGTTCAACACTTTGAAAGAAAATATTTCATTCATTAACTCAAAAAAAAACTATTACAAATTCTTCCTCACTAAGAGGGATTTCAAAATATGACTACTACAAAACGCAATGCATAAACCAACTCTATGTCTCACTATAACTACGCACTGTTGTGCAGAAATAACACTCTGTCACTATAAAACCAACACTGTTGTGTTATATAAAAAATTACTATGCATAACAGGCTCTCAGGCCTTTTCCTTTTATATGTCGCACATATAAAACATTACAAGACTACATTAAATTTTTTTTTAAAGAAAATCTATTTAAAATTCTCCCGGGGCCCACACTTTATAAATTTTTTAATATATATATGAAATATATATATATATATATATATATATATATATATATATATATATATAACATATATATGCCGCATGATTAAAACAAAACATTAACAAAACCAATGTGGAACCTTAACAAACTCCGTCGCGCATAAATTTAAAATAAAACCTTTGATCACCCATGAACTCCGGACTTCAAAGTCCAATAAAACTATCGTGCATAAACCTTTTCGCGTTACAAAAGAGCCCATTGACGTTAGGGATTTTTGTGACACGAAATCCTTATGAAATCTGGTTAAAATTTTTTCGGGTCCGATTTTGGCTTGGCGTACGGAGGGAAAGTTGTGACGCGAAAATCAAATAAATTCCGGCTTAATCTTTTTTGGGTCCAGTTTTTGCAATGCGAATGACACAAACAAAAATCCTCTACAATAATAATTTTCCACACATCTGCTAAATGGATTTTGACTTGGCATTGGAGACCATTGTACCTGCGGACTGTTGACGTGGTCATGGGACCATACAAAAGAAACTCCCACTCACAAAACAATAAAAATGAAAAACTCTGCTGTATAAAAGAAGCACTCTGTTTTTTTCAAATACAGAGACTGGCATAGAAACCTCTGTTTCCCAAACAGAGGACTATGTACCCTGTTCTCACAAATCAAATTTGACTCCTCAACCATAATAACAAGCGGCTGAGTACAAAAACGTGGAGAAGGAAGAAAATGAAAGCGGCTACTGTCAGTGAAATTTCAGAGACCAGTTTTAGGAAGTGGCTGCTTGTGGGCTGAGCATTTGAAAGTAATATTTCAACAATAAATCCTGGAATAATCTGGCAGCGTGGAGCCTGGACTATGTGGAAAAATAATGGCTTCCGCTACGGTGTTGTATTGGAGAAAGATCTGCATGGGCAGCCGCCAGTTCCTTTCTGCAGATGTTGCACCTATCTCTACAGAACGAAGATCGCTCCAACGCATCCATAAACGGGGTCTTTCAAACAGGCCTCTGCTTCGTATGCCAGAGAATTCACCGTGTTCTCTCATTGGTGAGGCGCCAGGTCGTTGAGAATTTTAGTCACATATTGAGGAATCATGCTCTCTGCGGAGAACAAAATTCTGAAATTAACAGTCATTTCTAAAAGCAAATGTATGCACATATGTAAGTATATAAAGAAACTGAACGAACCTCATTCACCACCTACAGTAATTACTTTTCTCTCCAGCAGGGACTAGTTGCTCCGCAACTCTACTTGTTTTTTATGGTTTCCATTTTTTATTTTTAATTGATAATTAGTAAAATCATAAACTTATTTTATTCTCTATTATATATATAATGAATTGTAAAATATTTATCTTTTATTTTTATTAAAAACTATAACTTTTTTATATAATCACTAAAATTTTGTTATATATATTACATTTCATATTTTAAGATAAATAATAATAATAATAATAATCATTTATTTTTAAAGTCGCTGCCAAGATAGATACTAAATCAGTGTAGGGGACCCATAAACCAACCTTGTACTTATTTTAAGGTTTATATTTATCTTATGGTTTATATACCTTGGGTTTATAACATTAATCCATTGAGTTTAATATTATCCCCTTGGTTTTATAATATCTTGGGTTCATAGTCTCAATCCCTTGATTTTATTAATCTAAGGGTTCATATTCCTAGGGTATAGTATTATTCATATGGTTTATAATATAAATTCTAGGATTCAATATAAATCCCTTGAGTTTATAATCATGGTCAACCATGGTCTATTATCAAATTACAACAAATATTGTCTCAATATGTTGTGAAACCAGCTCCAAAATTAAAAGAAAAGAGATACCGATTCCTTAGAAATACGCCACTTCGAGGGGGCAACCTCCAATACATTACATGAATGAACAATTCTTGGATGATACAAATTACAAAACCTCCTTTCTATATATAGGAGTCCATGGGGCCACAATGTAATCCTAGCCAACCTAATAATAATAATTTAAGGGCACAATAATAACAATATGGGGGTTACAGGGGTACAATAATAACAATAAGGGGGTTACACTAACAACAATAAGGGACTATACTAGTAATATAGGGACCTAACATGCCCCTCTCCTTCAAAAAAGTGTTGTCCTCAATGCTTAAGTAGCTTTGGGTGCTTCTGTATAAAATTCTCATCCTCCCATGTACAATCTTCAGCGGGTAAGTTCTTCTACTTGACGAGATACTCTGAAATTGATCGATTCCGTAGCTGTCGAGTTCTTGTTTCCGTGATCGCTTCAAGTTCCAATATGATTTTTGATTCCTCATCAAGTTCTGGGAATATTGTTTGAACTGGAATATTTTCACCTATAACCTTCTTTAAACATGAAACATGGAAAACTCGACGTAATCGTGAAGAAGCAGGAAGCTCCAATTTGTATGCCATAGTACCAATCTTTTGCAACACCTTGTAAGGACCATAGTACTTTGGTGATAATTTATTATCCTTCTTAGATTTCTTGAGGGACATTTTTTTGTATGGTTGTAGCTGTAAAAATACCCAATCTCCTACATCAAAACTTCTTTCACTGTGATGTTGATATTCCTGTTGTTTCATTCGATTTTGTGCCAAATTCAGGTTATCCTTTAAGAGTTGGAGAACTTCTTGTTGATGCTCGATGTGATCTTCCACTGCTTGAACCTTTAAATTTTCTCTTAAAGATGATGTGATGGATGGTGGATGATATCCATAAAGTGCCATAAATGGGGTCATTTTTACTGCAGTATGGAAGGAAGTGTTATACCACCATTCGGTGAGAGGTAACCACTTGACCCATTGTGTCTGTTTATCATATACAAAACAACGAAGATATCCGTCCAAAAATTTATTTACTATATCAGTTTGACCATCAGATTGAGGATGATAAGATGAGCTATGAGCTAATTGAGTACCCAAACAAGAAAATAACTCCGTCGAAAAATTTCCAGTAAAAATGGGATCTCGGTCGCTCACAATAACCCTTGGGTTTCCATGTAGCTTTTGAATTGTGTCCATAAATGTAGTAGCAACTGTACTTGCTTTAAATGGATGAGATAATGCACAAAAGTGTGCATACTTGGTAAGTCTATCAACTAACACCATGATGACACTCGTTCCTTCGGACTTAGGTAAACCTATGATAAAATCCATTGAAATCTCCCCCTAATGTTGACTTGGAATGGATAAAGGTTGTAGAAGACCCGGGATCTTAATTTTCTCAAATTTATTCTGCTTGCAAACCAAACATTCCGCCACAAAATTTTGAATATCAGATTTAAGCCATCCCAAAAAATTCTTTCTTCACCATGTGGTAAGTTTTTAAAAATCTCGAGTGTCCTCCTAAAGGAGAAGTGTGTAATTCCAAAAGAATCTTTTGTTTTATTTGGGAATTCTTACAAAGATATAAGTGATAGTTGTACCATAAGGAATCATTTTTCCAACTAAATGTATCAGATGTAATAGAATCTTGCTACAACTTTTGAATGAGTGTCCACACTTCTTCGTCCTTCTTCCATTCATCTCTTGCTTCGGTTATCCAATCTAGTTGGATAATAGACATGGCACAAAGCAATGCTTCCACCTTTTCATTCTTTCTTGAGTGCATCTCCAACAACATTTAGCTTCCCTTTTTTGTAGATTATTTCAAAGTCATAACCTAACATCTTTGTGACCCATTTTTGCTACTCTTCTGAAGATAGTCTTTGTTCCAAAAAGTATTTAAGACTATCATGATTAGTTTTTACCTTGACTCTATCTTGTCATTAGGTAAGTTCGTCATTTATTTAGTGCGTGCAGTATTGCTAACATTTCCTTCTCATAAATAGGTTTTTGTAAATACTTTCCTTTGATTCGACTACTTTCAAAAGCAATGGGTCTTACTTCTTGCATTAAAACAACACCAATTCCATTTCCTGAGGCATCACATTCCACAATAAAGGTTTTTGTGAAGTCTGGTGTAGCTAAGACCGCTGCTAGGCACATTGCCTCTTTAAGATGTTCAAAGGCCTTAGTTGCTTCATGAGTCCATGAAAATGCATCTTTCTTCAATAATGTTGTTAGAGGTGCTACTATTCTCCCACAATTCTTAACAAACTTGCAAAAATACCCTGTTAACCTGAGAAATCCTTGCAACTGCTTTATGGTTGTGGGGACTTTCCATTCCTTAATGGCTTTAATTTTGTTAGGGTCTACTTTAACACCCTCATGAGATACAATATGACCCAGATATTCCACCTCTTGTACTCTAAAGAAACATTTGGATGTTTTTGCATATAATTGTTTCTCCTGCAATAGTTTGAGCACCCTGTCAACATGTTCAACATGATCCTTCCAAGACCTCCTGTAGATTAGTATATCATCAAAAAATACTAGCACAAATTTTCTAATGAAGGGTTTGAAAATGGAATTCATCAACCCTTGAAATGTAGAAGGTGCATTGGTAAGGCCAAAAGGCATGACCAAAAATTCATAATGACCTTCATGAGTTCGAAATGCTGTTTTTGGAATATCTTCAGTCTTCATTCTATTTTGATGATATCCTGAACGAAGATCCAACTTGGTAAAATAAATTGCTCCATGTAATTCATCCAATAATTCATCAATCACAGGAATGGGAAATTTGTCTTTAATGGTGAGCTTATTGAGCTCCCTAGAATCCGGACACATTCGCCATGATCCATCCTTCTTGTGTACCAATACTACAGGAGCAGAGAAAGAACTTTGACTGGGTTGAATTATACCCGCCTCTAACATTTCTGCAATCATACGTTCAATTTCGCTCTTTTGGAAGTAAGGATATCTATAAGGCCTGATATTTGGAGGAACACTTCCTGGAATCAAATGAATAGCATGATCATGATCACGAATAGGTGGGAGTCCTTTGGGTGTTTCAAACACCTTGGAATGATTGTCCAAGACTTGTTGGAGATCTGTAGAAATAGATGATTTTGATGTTGGAACTTCTAGTGAGCATAATTGTGCAATTACGCCTCGTTGTTCTTTCTTTAGAAGCTTTGTCATGACATTAGAGCTTATTGTCCTTCCTGGCTTCCCCGCAATACCCCGTAATTCGACTTCCTTTCCTTCTGAAAAAAATTTCAAGAAAAGTTCTTGAAAATTAAAAGCTACCGTCCCCAAAGATTGTAACCATTGTACTCCTAGTACAACATCAGCACCTCCCATAGGAATGGAAAGCATTGGAATATTCAATACATATTCCCCCATGGTTAGCTTGATATTATGGAATTTTTAGATAAATTTATAGTTCCTCCATTTGCAACCATCACTAGACATTCTGGTGCTGGGTATAGGAAACAATTCAATTCCTTGGCTACCTTACAATGAATAAAATTATGGGTGCTACATGAATCAATCAACACTATTACCTTTTTCTTCTTGATATGTCCTTCTATCTTGAGAGTTTGAGGAGTGGTAATTCCTGCCAGTGCATTACACGATATGGTCGGATTCATTTCTTCCTCTTCTAGGGCTGGTTCTAGGTGTATATCCTCTTCTTGTTCATTTTCTTCTTCCTCTTCACAATCTATGTAAAATAATTTCTTCTCAGCACACTTATGACCTTTAGTGTATTTTCTATCACAATTGTAGCAAAGCCCTTTTGCTCTTTTTTCTTTCAATTGTTGTGGTGTCAACCTTGTAGGTTGTGGAAATCTAGGAGTAGCAACACTTCCATCTTTATAGAAGTGAGTGGTAGGCTTCCTTGTCGCCATAATTTTACATTCAATTTTTCTTGCCAACCTGAATGCCTTCTCCAATGAATCGGGTTCCAAAACGTGAAATTCATGTTGGATTTTATCCTTTAAGGTACCTATGAAGAGATCAATCTCATGTTCCTCTAAAATATCAATTACCCTTTATACCAATGAATCGGGTTCCAAAACGTGAAATTCATGTTTCTTTAGGCTTCCTTGTACCTATGAAGAGATCAATATCTTGTTCCTCTAAAAGATCAATTACCCTTATATTCAATTTTTGGAAGTCCTCAATGTGCTCCCCCCCCTGAAAAATTTTGTTTGAGATTTATCAATTGGCTAAAGAAAGTGTTGCTCTTTGTATCCTCATAATGTGCTATCATTTCCTCCGTAAAAATTGACCAAGTGACAATTTTTTTACGAGAGCAAAGCCATTGATACCATACAAATGTATTTTGTTCTAAATGTAAAGTTGCAATGCGTACCTTTTGTGTGTTTTGCACATTATTGAGATCAAAATATTGCACCATTTGTAGCATCCATGTTACAAGATCCTTTCCATCAAACTTCCTCATATCCATTTTTGGAATATGGTGGTTCTTCCCTCCAACATTAGAGTTTATGAAATCACAATTAACATTTATTTTGTTCTCATCATGAGTTTCCTCTACTATCTTTTCACCATTAGGAAACATTTCTTGTATCAACTTTGTCAAACCTTCCATGTCTGCTTTTAGATCATTCTTCATGTTTTCCATCTTAGCTTCCATGTCATCCATCTTAGATTCCATGCTAGCTTCCATGCCATCCATCTTAGCTTCCATGTCATCCATCTTAGATTCCATGCTAGCTTCCATGCCATCCATCTTAGCTTCCATGTCATCCATCTTAGATTCCATGCTAGCTTCCATGCCATCCATCTTAGCTTCCATGCCATTCTTCAAACCATCCATCTTATATTCCACGCCTTTCTTCAAACCATCCATCTTAGTTTCCACACCTTTCTTGAAAACTTCCATGTCATTTTTTGTTGCTCTTTGCGAGAGCGAAATTTGTTGCACTTGCTCTTGTAATTTTGATATGTCATGTTGCCATTCTTTGTCTTCATGATTCATAGTAGAGCCTTATAAAGGCTTAATGGGTGTTGAATTCTTTTTAGGGGCCATTTGAGAATCCAATATTGATATCTATTCTATAATATTCCCTTAGAATCAATTCAACTTGATTCTTCAAACAAGACTTATGCAATTCAAAAAACAAATACACACATTTTACTTGATTTTGAGGAGCTTGATATTGAAATAGACTTATCTCTATACTTGCATATCCTCAATATCTAAAATTTGGCCCTATAGTATTCCTCTGAAGCATCTTTCAAATGCCATAGGTATGAATTTATTTGGATTCTTCAAGACAAAGTTATGTCCAATCTCCCACAATGACCTAATTATGGACTGGTTCAGTAGAGTGAACTTGTACGACTTGCCACGTCTCACTATTTCCTCCTTTGGCTCTGAAATTTATAGAAAAGAAACTAAATTTTGTGTACCTCCAGTCACTTTTTACAGCATTCCAATCCGATGCTCAGAGAGAGAGTCATGAATATTTAGCCACGATCAACTCCTTGAGATGAAATTCAGGAGCCTGAAAAAGACCTAACTTCCACAGATCATATCTCCAACAATATTGTGAACCAAGCTTTAAGCTTTTGCAATGATGTTCTACCAGATTTCAGCTTCGTGCTCTAAAAATTTAAGCTTATGTACCTTCATAGAAAAAAATCTATAGCGAAAATTCCACGATGACCTGTTTAAGTGAAATTCAGGAGTCTACAAAAAGCCCTAACTTCCACAGATCATATCTCCGAAAATGTTGTGAACCAAGCTCTAAAATTTGGCGAATATGTTCTTTAGGATTTCGGTTTTGCACTCTAAAAATTTTAGCTTCTGAACCTTAGTAGAAACAAAGTTATAGAAAAAATGCCATGATTAATTTTTTGGAGCAACGAAACCCTAGAATCCAAAGCTCTAATACCAAATGTTGTGAAACCAGCTCCAAAATTAGAAGAAAAGAGATATCATTGCCTTAGAAATAAGCCACTTCAAGGGGGAAACCTCCAATACATTACATGAATGAACAATTCCTGGATGATACAAATTACAAAACCTCCTTTCTATATATAAGAGTCCATGGGGCCACAATGTAATCGTAGCCAACCTAACAATAATAATTTAAGGGCACAATAATAACAATATGGGGGTTACAGGGATAGAATAATAACAATAAGGGGGTTACACTAACAACAATAAGGGACTCTACTAGTAATATAGGGTCCTAACACAATATGATCAACCATGGTCTCAAGATTGTCTCAATATGGTCAACCATGGTTAGTCATGGTCAAAATTTGTCAACCATCGTCAACCATGGTTAACCATGCTCCAACATCGCATTGCGACAAATATTGCCTCAATACGAAAATTCATAGGTCCCTATATTAATAGTATAGTCCCTTATTGTTGTTAGTGTAACCCCCTTATTGTTATTATTGTACCCCTGTAACCCCCTTATTGTTATTATTGTACCCCTGTAACCCCCATATTGTTATTATTGTGCCCTTAAATTATTATTGTTAGGTTAGCTAGGATTACATTGTGGCCCACTAGGATTACATTATGGCCCCATGGACTCCTATATATAGAAAGGAGGTTTTTTAATTTGTATCATCCAATAATTATTCATTCATGTAATGTATTAGAGGTTGCCCCCTTGAAGTGGCTTATTTCTAAGGCATTGATATCTCTTTTCTTCTATTTTTGGAGATGGTTTCACAACATTTGGTATCAAAGCCAACATTTGGTATCAAGAAGAAAAAGGTAATAGTGTTGATTGATTCAGGTAGCACCCATAGTTTTATTAATTGTAAGGTATCCAAGGAATTGAATTGTTTCCTATACCCAGCACTAGAATGTCAAGTGATGATTGCAAATGGAGGAACTATAAATTTCTCTAAAAAATGCCATAATATCAAGCTAACCATGGGGAAATATTTATTGAATAGTCCAATGCTTTCCATTCCTATGGGAGGTGCTGATGTTGTACTAGGAGTATAATGGTTACGATCCTTGGGGACAGTAGCTTTTAGTTTTCAAGAACGTTTCTTGAAATTTTTTTCAGAAGGAAAGGAAGTTGAATTACAGGGTATTTTAGGGAAGCCAGGAAATATAATAAGCTCTAATGTCATGACAAAGCTTCTAAAGAAAGAACAACTAGGTGTAATTGCACAATTATGCTCACTATAAGCTCCAACATCAAAATAATCTATTTCTGCGGATCTCCAACAAGTCTTGGACAATCATTCCAAGATGTTTGAAACTCTCAAAGGACTCCCACCTATTCATTATCATGATCATGCTATTCATTTGATTCCAAGAAGTGTTCCTCCAAACATCAAGCTTTATAGATATCCCTATTTCCAAAAGAGCGAAATTTAACGTATGATTCTAGAAATGTTAGAGGCGGGTATAATTCAACCTAGTCAAAGTTCTTTCTCTGCTCCTGTAGTATTGGTACACAAGAAGGATGGATCATGGCGCATGTGTCCAGATTATAGGGAGATAAATAAGCTCATAATTAAAGATGAATTTCCCATTCCTGTTATTGATGAATTATTGGATGAATTACATGGAGAAATTTATTTTACCAAGTTGGATCTTCGTTCAGGATATCATCAAATTAGAATGAAGACTAAAGATATTCCAAAAATGGCATTTCGAACTCATGAGGGTCATTATGAATCTTTGGTCATGCCTTTTGGCCTTACCAATGCACCTTCTGCATTTCAAGGGTTGATGAATTCCATTTTCAAACCCTTCCTTAGAAAATTTGTGCTAGTATATTTTGATGATATACTAATCTACAACAGGTCTTGGAAGGATCATGTTGAACATGTTGATAGGGTGCTCAAACTATTGTAAGAGAAATAATTATATGCAAAAACATCCAAATGTTTCTTTGGAGTACAAGAGGTGGAATATCTGGGTCATATTGTATCTCACAAGGGTGTTAAGGTAGACCCTAACAAAATTAAAGCCATTAAGGAATGGAAAGTCTCCACAACCATAAAGCAGTTGTGAGGATTTCTCGGGTTAACAGGGTATTATTGCAAGTTTTTTAAGAATTATGGGAGAATAGCAGCACCTCTAACAACATTATTGAAGAAATATGCATTCTCATGGACTCCCGAAGCAACTAAGGCCTTTGAACATCTTAAAGAGGCAATGTGCCTAGCACCGGTCTTAACTATTCCAGACTTCACGAAAACCTTTATTATGGAATGTGATGCCTCTGGAAATGGAATTGGCGTTGTTTTAATGCAGGAAGGAAGACCCATTTATTTTGAAAGTTGTCCAATCAAAGGAAAGTATTTACAAAAACCTATTTATGAGAAGGAAATGTTATAAATAATGCATGCACTAAAGAAATGGAGAACTTACCTAATGGGAAGGCACTTTAAGGTAAAAACTGATCATGATAGTCTTAAACACTTTTTGGAACAAATAATATCTTCAGAAGAGTAGAAAAAATGGGTCACAAAAATGTTGGGTTATGACTTTGAAATAATCTACAAAAAAGGGAAGCTTAATGTTGTTGCAGATGCACTCTCAAGAAAGAATGAAGAGGTGGAAGCATTTCTTTGTGCCATTTCTATTATGCAACCAGATTGGATAACCGAAGCAAGAGATGAATGGAAGAAGGACAAAGAAGTATGGAGACTCATTCAAAAATTGCAGCAAGATCCTAGTACATCTAATACATTTAGTTGGAAAAATGATTCTTTATGGTACAAAGATCGCTTATATCTTTGTAAGAATTCCCAACTAAAACAAAATATTCTTTTGGAATTGCACACTTCTCCTTTAGGAGGACACTCTAGATTTTTAAAAACTTACCACAGGGTGAAGAAGGAATTTTTTTGGGATGGCCTTAAATATGATATTCAAAATTTTTTGGCGAAATGTTTAGTTTGCCAGCAGAATAAAGTTGAGACAATTAAGACCCCGGGACTTCTAAAAAATTTATACATTCCAAGTCAATGTTGGGAGGATATTTCAATGGATTTTATCACAGGTTTACCTAAGTTCGAAGGAAAGAGTGTCATCATGGTGGTAGTTGATAGACTTACCAAGTATGCATACTTTTGTGCATTATCTCATCCATTTAAAGCAAGTACATTTGCTACTACATTTATGGACACAATTCAAAAGCTACATGGAAACCTAAGAGTTATTGTGAGCAACAGAGATCCCATTTTTACTGGAAATTTTTGGACGGAGTTATTTTCTTATTTGGGTACTCAATTAGCTCATAGCTGATCTTATCATCCTCAATCTGATGGTCAAACTGAGATAGTAAATAAATGTTTGGAAGGATATCTTTGTTGTTTTGTATCTGATAAACAAACACAATGGGTCAATTGGTTACCTCTTGCTGAATGGTGGTATAACACTTCCTTCCATATTGCAGCAAAAATGACCCCATTTATGGAACTATATGGATATCATCCACCATCCATCACATCATCTTTAAGAGAAAATTCGAAGGTTCAAGCAGTGGAAGATCACATCGAGCATCAACAAGAAGTTCTCCAACTCTTAAAGGATAACCTGAATTTGGCACAAAATCGAATGAAACAATAGGAAGATCAACATCGCAGCGAGAGAAGTTTTGATGTAGGAGACTGGGTATTTTTATGGCTACAACCATACAAACAAATGTCCCTCAAGCAAGCTAAGAAGGATAATAAATTATCACCAAAGTACTATGGTCCTTACAAGGTGTTTCAAAAGATTGGTACTATGGCATACAAATTGGAGCTTCCTGCTTGTTCACGAGTGCATCCAGTTTTCCATGTTTCATGCTTAAAGAAGGTTATAGGTGAAAATCTTCCAGTTCAAACAATATTTCCAGAACTTGATGAGGAAGGAAAAATCATATTTGAACCTGAAGCGGTCACGGAAACAATAACTCGAGAGCTACGGAATCGATCAATTTTAGAGTATCTCATCAAGTGGAAGAACTTACCCACTGAAGATTCTACATGGGAGGATGAAAATTTTATACAGAAGCACCCAGAGCTACTCAAGCATTGAGGACAACACTTTTTTGAAGGAGAGGGGCATGATAGGTCCCTATATCACTAGCATAGTCCCTCATTGTTGTTAGTGTAACCCCCTTACTGTTATTATTGTACCCCTGTAACCCCCATATTGTTATTATTGTGCCCTTAAATTATTATTGTTAGGTCGGCTAGGATTACATTGTGGCCCACTAGGATTACATTATGGCCCCATGGACTCCTATATATAGAAAGGAGGTTTTTTAAATTGTATATTCCAAGAATTGTTCATTCATGTAATGTATTGGAGGTTGCCCCCTTGAAGTGGCTTATTTCTAAGGCGTTGATATCTCTTTTCTTCTATTTTTGGAGTTGGTTTCACAACAAAAATAAATCATGGTAAACCATGATTCAACGTCGTGTTGTGCTAAATATTGTCCCAATATGTAAATCAACTATGTTTAACCATTTTTATTTTAGCATTTATAATATTTATCATAGGGTTTATGTAGCTTGGTTTAATATATTTATCTTAGGGTTTATCATAGGATTTTCTCAATTGAAAATCAATCATGGTCAACCATGGTCTAATGTCGCATTTTGACAAAGATTGTCTCAATATGAAAATCAACCATGGTACAGCGTCACATTGTGACAAAAAATGTCTTGACATTAAAATCAATCATGGTAAATCATGGTTCAATGTCATATTGTGACAAGGATTTTCTCAATTTTAAAATCAACCATGGCCAACCATGTTCCAATGTTGCATTGTGACAAACATTGTCTCAATCTGAAAATCAATCATGGTCAACCATGTTAAATCATGGTCGAACATGGTAATTATGCATGGTCAACCTTGGTAAATAAACATGGTCAACCATGGTAAATAAACACCAGGCCGTTAAGTTGTTAAAACATGTCAAGCCATTTATGTGTTTGTTTTCCTTTGAGATAATTGGGGTCAATAAATTATGCCAAAGCATATATAATATTTTGTTTTGTTTTAAGTTTAAAAATTTTGGATGACTAATGGATAAAAAAAATTTGTAGCAATTGTGTCTAAAATTCTAGATAATATCAATTAATAAGGCTAAGGGTCGTTGTTTTATTTCACACAGTGATTTAGATTTGTAGGTGTTTAAGCTGAATACTTAAGAAGATATGATTATTTAAATATTCAAATTGAATGTTTTAATGATCATAAGTGTGAAAAATTTCAAACTATGTCTAAAATTTTAACAAAATATATTTAACATTATGAATATGCTAATAATTTATTTATGAGAGGGACTTACATAAACAGATAGTTCAGTGAATCATTCTCTGATATAGATAATAATTTCAGGAGGAATTTAAGATAATTGAAACTCAGTTATTCACACCTAGTTATCTTCATAAAATTAAATATATGAATAAAACATAATGTAATAATAAACATGAAAACTCACAGAAGAACAAGGTTGTATGAAACAAATCCAGAATCCTTCATTTATTATTAATGATCAAAAGCATGTACATTGTTGCTTACAAAATGCTTATCCAAGGGTGCAACCCTTAATAACTCGTAATCAGAGTTATTTATACTATTCTAAGACTAAGAAAATATCTAAAACTAATTACAATAAAATTATCAAATAATAGGAAAAAGGAAACTGATGAATGATGTGTCACTGTTTTAAAGGACGTTGTTGATGACTTAGCCCTTGAATTGTTGTTGTGTTTTCATACTGTTAGGATAAAAAATTACTCAATTCTATCACACAATTTATCCCGTCTGTCTTCACTTGGGATTTCCAAATTCACCATCATTCTAAATACTTCATCCACTTCTGTGTACCTTTTGAAAGTTGTCTTTTTAAGGAACATATGTCTAATTTCATGCTTGATGATCAAATCAAACTCTAAGGTTTCCAGAAAGGCCTTCCCTGCTAAATGTCCCTTGATTCCTACAAACTTAGCTCTATCCACTACAATAGTATACAATTTCTTGCAATAATCTTATAATTTTATCAACTTGTCATTTGGAGCTACCAATCCTGGTAGTCCTTTCTGATTTAAAACATTAAATTTTGAATGAAACATTTTGAAAATAATGTCCAAGGTTTGATATTTTTTCTCTATATTGTTAATCAAATTATTCCTTTGTAAGACCTTATTAATCTCTAATATGGTAGTTGTTCTGTCAGGAATGTTTATCTCTTCCAATTCTTCTCTTCTTTTTGAATTTAGCAACTTTATCATATCTGTGGCTTCTGTTGGCTTGGTCTTCAAGGCTTCTTCATATTCTTCTATTTATTCTTTGCATTTGGTAATGAGTTCTTATTGTTCAAAGATGATTTGTATGGATGGCCATACATCTGTCAAGGATTGACTGATTTCTGTCCAAATTCATTCCTTGGCTTGGGCCAAGGTATCTGCCATTAGGGATTCATTTTCCAAATTCTTAATATTAAGTCCTAATCTATGGGACTTTTGCATATCCTCCATATACAAAGTATCATTCTTGATTTTTTGCAATTCTAAGTTTTGGAATTTTTGTAGTAACTTCTCATTTTCCTATTTCTGTGTGGCCAATTCTTGTGCTAATTTTTTTTGGATCAGTTTTTGTTGATGTAGACTCAATGGTTGTTGATGATGAACTAGGTTATGTACCTACAACTACTATTGGGATTGCTATGACTGGAACCATAGCAAGTTGTGCTACTTATTTCTCCTTCAGAAACCCTTCAATATGCTCTTCCATTTTCTTTAATTGTATAGTTTGCTCAATGATAAGCTTGATCATTTCTTCCTTGTTCTGTTCACTCTCTTCAATTTATTTGGTCTATGGATCCTCAGTTGAAGGTAGCTTCAACTATTTTTGTAGAGTTGTCATGTTTGCATTTTGTTTTTAAGGATCTTTTCTATTGCCTTACAATCCTTTGGATCATACCCAATCTTGACTACAAGGACTTCCAGGGACTTGAGTTTGTTATCTTTAGCTAAGGAAGATAAATTTTCAACCTTGAAATGAGATTGAACATTGGATAAGGTGGTCCTAATTTTAGAAAGGGACATAGTTGTAGTGGAAAACATCATGCATCTCACGAGACTGTCTGTGCATATCCATCTAATCAATTGGATGGATTTGATAGGCATCAAATGAAAATATAGTCTTTGTATAGTCTAATGGAGACTTGGGAAATGGGACTTGGGCTTGAAAGAAAGACATATGAATTCTGCCTTTCTCACCGTCAAAAGCAAAGAGAATCCTATGTTGGGAAGTGGAGGTCTGTTTCCAGAATTGACTAGCATTAGACTTTAAAGTCTCATTCTTCCGTTTAATTTCAAGGAACTTTGCAAAGATATTTTCCTGTAGCTTTAATGGTTTCCAGAGGTGCTCTAGAAGGTGAAGTTTTAGGAGGAGTGTTTGGAACACTATTTCCTGCTGATGTAGAAATTTTGGATCTCCAAGATCAATTATCTCTGGTTGTTTTTATTCTATTGAAACTGTCAAGCCAATATTTGCATTATTCTGTTGTACAAAAAATTCTTTCATAATCTCCACAGCAAATGAAGTATCTTCTCTCACCCTTTTATGTTGCTTTCTTTGAGCAACTGGAGTCTATACATTGGAGGTGGATAAAATATATTCCTCTGCCTCTTGAAGTGCCCCATCAGTCCACTTCTCTTGATTCATGAACATTTCTATCTCTAGTCTTAGAGTATGCTTATAGGGAGTTGTTTTTAATTCAACTCTTAAAGAAGAAATTATGCCAAAAGGGCCATAAGACAAGGTAAAAATAGGCTGGAAATTCATATTCTTTAACAATGTATTTGCCTCAACACCAGCCTATCTGGTGTTGCAAATGAATGATCCAATATTTGAATTGATTTTAAACTACGATTTCCTCTTGCCTGACACAAATTGCAGGTCACCTGTTAGGTCCCTATATTACTAGTATAGTCCCTTATTGTTGTTAGTGTAACCCCCTTATTGTTATTATTGTACCCTTGTAACCCCCATTTTGTTATTATTGTGCCCTTAAATTATTATTGTTAGGTCGGCTAGGATTACATTGTGGCCCACTAGGATTACATTATGGCCCCATGGACTCCTATATAGAAAGGAGGTTTTGTAAATTGTATCATCCAAGAATTGTTCATTTATGTAATGTATTGGAGGTTTCCCCCTCGAAGTGGCTCATTTCTAAGGCGTTGATATCTCTTTTCTTCTATTTTTGGAGCTGGCTACACAACATTTGGTATCAGAGCTTGGGATTCTAGGGTTTTGCTGCTCCAAACAGGTCATCGTGGAATTTTTGCTATAATTTTTTTTCTAGGAAGTTTCAGAAGCTGAAATTTTTATGGTGCGAAGCTGACATCCTGAGGAAGATTGTCTAAAAATTTCAAAGCTTAGTTCGCAAAATTTTCGGAGATATGATCTGTGGAAGTCAGGTATTTTTTCAGGCTCCTAAACAGGTCATCGTGGCATTTGCGCTATAAAAATTTTTCTACGAAGGTTCAGAATCTGAAATTCATATGGTGCGAAGCTGAAATCCTGAGGAAATTCATAAAAAAATTTCAGAGCTTGGTTCGCAATATTTTTGGAGATATGATCTGTGGAAGGTAGTGCTTTTTCAAGCTCTTGAATTTCATCTCAAAGAGGTGATCGTGGGAAAAGTTCAATAACTCTCTCTCTGGGCATCGGATTGGAGTGTCGTAAAAAGTGGTCACAAGTACACGGACTGTAGTTTCTTGGCTATCAATTTCAGAGACGAAGGATTAAACAGTGACACGTGGCAAGTCGTACAAGTTCGCTCTACTGAACCAGTCCATAATTAGGTCATTGTGGGAGATTGGACACAACTTTGTCTTGGAGAATCCAAATCAGGTCAGACCTATGGCATTCAAAAGATAATTCAGAGGGCTACGTTGATACCAAAAATAAAATATTGAAGTGTTGCAATCACAAATATAATCCAATTTCAATATCGAGCTCCTCAAAAAGCAAGAAAATGGTGTGTATTTTTTTTTTGAATTGCATAAGTCTTGTTTGAAGAATCAATTTGAATTGATTCCAAGGGCATATTGTAGAATAGATATTAGTATTGGGTTATAAAATATGCCTCGTAAAAATAATTCAACACCCATTAAGCCTTCAGAAGGCTCTACTATGACTCATGAAGATGAAGAATTGCAACATGATCTATCAAAATTACAAGAGCAAGTGCAACAAATTTCACTCTCGCAAAGAGCAAAAAAAAATGAAATGGAAGTTTTGAAGAAAGGCGTGGAAGCTAAGATGGATGGCATGCAAGCTAAGATGGATGGCATGGAAGCTAAGATGGATGGCATGGAAGCTGGCATGGAAGCTAAGATGGAAAACATGAAGAATGATCTAAAAACAGAGATCAAAGGTTTGACAAAGTTGATAGAAGAAATGTTTCCTAATGGTGAAAAGATAGTAGAAGAACCTCATGATGAGAACAAAATCAATGTTAATCATGATTTCATAAACTCTAATGTTGGCGGGAAGAACCACCATATTCCAAAAATGGATATGAGGAAGTTTGATGGAAAGGATCCTGTAACATGGATACTACAGATGGAGCAATATTTTGATCTCTATAACGTGCAAAACACACAAAAGGTACGCATTGCAACTTTACATTTAGAACAAAATACATTTTTATGGTATCGATGGCTTTGCTCCCGTAAAAAAATTGTCACTTGGTCTATTTTTACGGAAGAAATGATAGCACATTATGACGATACAAAGAGCAACACCTTCTTTAGCCAATTGATAAATCTCAAACAAAAGGGTTTAGTGGGGCAACACATTGAGGAATTCAAAAAATTGAATATAAGGGTAACTGATATTCCAGAGGAACACAGGATCGATCTCTTCTTAGGCACTTTAAAGGATAATATCCAACATGAAGTTCACGTTTTGGAACCAGACTCATTGGAGAAGGCATTCAGGTTGGCAAGAAAAGTTGAATGTAAAATAATGGTGACAAGGAAGCCTACCACTCAATTCTATAAAGAAGGAAGTGTTGGTACGCCTAGATTTCCACAACCTACAAGGTTGACACCACAACAATTGGAAGAAAAAAGAGCAAAAGGGCTTTGCTACAGTTGTGATAGCAAATACACTAAAGGTCATAAGTGTGCTGAGAAGAAATTATTTTACATAGATTGTGAAGAGGAAGATGAAAATGAACAAGAAGAGGATATACACCAGGAACCAGCCCTAGAAGAGGAAGAAATGAATCCGACCATATCGTGTAATGCACTGGCAGGAATTACCACTCCTCAAACTCTCAAGATAGAAGGGCAAATCAAGAAGAAAAAGGTAATAGTGTTGATTGATTCAGGTAGCACCCATAATTTTATTCATTGTAAGGTAGCCAAGGAATTAAATTGTTTCCTATACCCAGCACCAGAATGTCAAGTGATGGTTGCAAATGGAGGAGCTATAAATTGCTCTGGAAAATGCCATAACATCAAGCTAACCATGGGGGAATATGTGTTGACTAGTCCAATGCTTTCCATTCCTATGGGAGGTGCTGATGTTGTACTAGGAGTACAATGGTTACAATCTTTGGGGACGGTAGCTTTTAATTTTCAAGAAATTTTCTTGAAATTTTTTTCAGAAGGAAAGGAAGTCGAATTACGGGGTATTGCAGGGAAGCCGAGAAAGATAATAAGCTCTAATGTCATGACAAAACTTCTAAAGAAAGAACAACAAGGTGTAATTGCACAATTATGCTCACTAGAAGTTCCAACATCAAAATCATCTATTTCTGCAGATCTCCAACAAGTCTTGGACAATCATTCCAAGGTGTTTGAAACTCCCAAAGGACTCCCACCTATTCGTGATCATGATCATGCTATTCATTTGATTCCATGAAGTGTTCCTCCAAACATCGGGCCTTATAGATATCCTTACGTCCAAAAGAGCAAAATTGAACGTATGATTGCATAAATGTTAGAGGCGGGTATAATTCAACCTAGTCAAACTTCTTTCTCTGCTCCTGTAGTATTGGTACACAAGAAGGATGGATCATGGTGAATGTGTCTGGATTATAGGGAGCTCAATAAGCTCAGCATTAAAGATAAATTTCTCATTCCTGTGATTGATGAATTATTGGATTAATTACATGGAGCAATTTATTTTACCAAGTTGGATCTTCGTTCAGGATATCATCAAATTAGAATGAAGACTGAAGATATTCCAAAAACAACATTTCGAACTCATGAGGGTCATTGTGAATTTTTGGTCATGCCTTTTGGCCTTACCAATGCACCTTCTACATTTCAAGGGTTGATGAATTCCATTTTCAAACCATTCCTTAGAAAATTTGTGCTAATATTTTTTGATGATATACTAATCTACAGCAGGTCTTGGAAGGATCATGTTGAACATGTTGACAAGGTACTCAAACTATTGCAGGAGAAACAATTATATGCAAAAACATCCAAATGTTTATTTGGATTACAAGAGGTGGAATATCTGGGTTATATTATATCTCACGAGGGTGTTAAAGTAGACCCTAACAAAATTAAAGCCATTAAGGAATGGAAAGTCCCCACGACCATAAAGCAGTTGCAAGGATTTCTTGGGTTAACAAGGTATTATCACAAGTTTGTTAAGAATTATGGGAGAATAGCAACACCTCTAACAACATTATTGAATAAAGATGCATTTTCATGGACTCCTGAAGCAACTAAGGCCTTTGAACATCTTAAAGAGGCAATGTGCCTAGCACCGGTCTTAGCTACGCCGGACTTCACAAAAACCTTTATTGTGGAATGTGATGCCTCAGGAAATGGAATTGGTGCAGTTTTAATGCAGGAAGGAAGACCCATTGCTTTTGAAAGTCGTCCAATCAAAGGAAAGTATTTACCGAAACCTATTTATGAGAAGGAAATGTTAGCAATACTGCATGCACTAAAGAAATGGCGAACTTACCTAATGGGAAGACACTTCAAGGTAAAAACTGATCATGATAGTCTTAAACACTTTTTGGAACAAAGACTATCTTCAGAAGAGCAGCAAAAATGGGTGACAAAGATGTTGGGTTATGACTTTGAAATAATCTACAAAAAAGGAAAGCTTAATGTTGTTGCAGATGCACTCTCAAGAAAGAATGAAGAGGTGGAACCATTGCTTTGTGCCATTTCTATTATCCAACCAGATTGGATAACTGAAGCAAGAGATGAATGGAAGAAGGACAAAGATGTATGGACACTCATTCAAAAGTTGCAGTAAGATCCTAGTACATCTGATACATTTAGTTGGAAAAATGATTCCTTATGGTACAAAGATCACTTATATATTTGTAATAATTCCCAACTAAAACAAAATATTCTTCTGGAATTGCACACTTCTCCTTTAGGAGGACACTCTGATATTCAAGAGTTGGTGGCAGAATGTTTGGTTTGCCAGCAGAAAGAATTTTTTTGGGATGGCATTAAATCTGATATTCAAAAGTTGGTGGCAGAATGTTTGGTTTGCCAGCAGAATAAAGTGGAGACAATTAAGACCTCGGGACTTCTACAACCTTTATCCATTCCAAGTCAATGTTGGGAGGAGATTTCAATGGATTTTATCACAGGTTTACCTAAGTCTAAAGGAAAGAATTTCATCATGGTGGTAGTTGATAGACTTACCAAGTATGCACACTTTTGTGCATTATCTCATCCATTTAAAGCAAGTACAGTTGCTACTACATTTATGGACAGAATTCAAAAGCTACATGGAAGCCCAATGGTTATTGTGAGTGACAGAGATCCCATTTTTACTGGAAATTTTTGGACGGAGTTATTTTCTTGTTTGGGTACTCAATTAGCTCATAGCTCATCTTATCATCCTCAATCTGATGGTCAAACTGAGATAGTAAATAAATGTTTGGAAGGATATCTTCGTTTTTTTGTATCTAATAAACAAACATAATGGGTCAAGTGGTTACCTCTCGCTGAATGGTGGTATAACACTTCCTTCCATACTGCAGAAAAAATGACCCCATTTATGGCACTTTATGGATATCATCCACCATCCATCACATCATCTTTAAAGGAAAATTCGAAGGTTCAAGCAGTGGAAGATCACATCGAGCATCAACAAGAAGTTCTCCAACTCTTAAAGGATAACCTAAATTTGGCACAAAATCGAATGAAACAACAGGCAGATCAACATCGCAGCGAGAGAAGTTTTGATGTAGGAGATTGGGTATTTTTACGACTAAAACCATACAAACAAATGTCCCTCAAGCAAGCTAAGAAGGATAATAAATTATCGCCAAAGTACTATGGTCCTTACAAGGTGTTGCAAAAGATTGGTACTATGGCATACAAATTGGAGCTTCCTGCTTCTTCGCGAGTACATCAAGTTTTCCATGTTTCATGCTTAAAGAAGGTTATAGGTGAAAATCTTCCAATTCAAACAATATTGCCAGAACTTGATGAGGAAGGAAAAATCATATTGGAACCTGAAGCGGTCATGGAAACAAGAACTCGATAGCTACAGAATCGATCAATTTTAGAGTATCTCATCAAGTGGAAGAACTTACCCACTGAAGATTCTACATGGGAGGATGAAAATTTTATACAGAAGCACCCAGAGCTACTCATGCATTGAGGACAACACTTTTTTGAAGGAGAGGGGCATGTTAGGTCCCTATATTACTAGTATAGTCCCTTATTTTTGTTAGTGTAACCCCCTTATTATTATTATTGTACCCTTGTAACCCCAATTTTGTTATTAATGTGCCCTTAAATTATTATTGTTAGGACGGCTAGGATTACATTGTGGCCCACTAGGTTTACATTATGGCCCCATGGACTCCTATATATAGAAATGAGGTTTTGTAAATTGTATCATCCAAGAATTGTTCATTTATGTAATGTATTGGAGGTTTCACCCTCGAAGTGGCTCATTTATAAGGCGTTGATATCTCTTTTCTTCTCTTTTTGGAGCTGGTTACACAAAATCATCCATGTTGATCATCTGTCTAATATATTCCAGAGAAAATATTCTCATAGGGACATACTTGGGAAACTTATATGGTGCAAGCTCACAACCATATACCCTTATTTCTGTATAGTTATGGTATAAATACCAGTCACCAGTTTTGGTCTACTCACTTAAGTGTAAAATCCTTTTTATTTCATCTCCAATCCTTGGCTCTGTTTGACTGTTGAGAAGTTGTGCCACTGGATTTTTGAATGTATCTATGAAATTTGAGAATGAAGATTTTGTTGAAGTATTCCTAACTATTTCAGTGCAATTCATCACTGATTGATTCACTCCTTGATCATCTTGTTTGCTAATTTTGATGGGAAAAATATCTCCCTACTGAAAAAGAAACATATGGACAAGTACAAAGTTGTACTTGAACACTCCCTGTGTAGTGAGATTCATGAATTGTTCATGTATATTATCAGCCAAGAATTGACTATAATTGTACATGAATGCTAGTTGATGATATTTGTTAAAGATGGAAAGGAATCCAAGGATCAGTTCATTAACAGGTTTTTCATCTAAATAGCCTAACATGTAAGAAAGCGGAGAAATATAATGTTTGGAGGCTTTAGGTAATATTGAAGATGGGTAGGGTGGATTCATTTTTGGTAATTAAACATCCTTAGGAAAAAACATCTCAAATATTTGGGCTCTTTGTGTAAAAGTTAGCTTATGGTACAGATCCATAAGTGTTGATAGTGAGAAATGGCCGAGGGAGTCTGATTGAGGAATTCGGAGCATCTGATTAATGATTTTAGGAGATATGGTGATAATAATTTCTCCATTATGAGTCATCACTTCTCTTTTTATAGGTTGATATTTGGCTTGACACCAGATAACCAGGTCAGGAAATTCATGTGTTTTCGGAAAACTAAAGAAAGGTAACAGTGACTCCTAGAATTTGATTGGATCCTGCTTGTCAAGGTATCTTTTTTAAGCCATAGGTGTAGTTCATGGAGGTCAACTCACACTCTTCATCTGCAATCTTGGAAAGGGATTCTGTGAGGGGAACATGGTCAAGATCGACCAGGGTAGTGGCAGCAGAGCTTTAATGGTTCAGGAGGAGAGATGTGACGTGAAGGCTAAGGGTCTAGAAGCAGAGTTGTAACAGATGAATAAAAAGAATGGGTATGAATAGCTAGGCAACAGGTAGAAAAAATTGGAAATGGATATGTGAGCTGGCGGTGTTTGATTGGTCAAGGAGTAATGGTAAAAATGCAAGACGAAGAACCGTTGGAGGAAGAAAACCATTGGCAGATTTCGGAGTGGGTAACAGATGGTTTTTAGTTCTGAGTAGGGGGCGGTGTGAAGTTGTGAGATTGTGACACGTAAGGTTGGGGAACCCACCATTAAAACCACTTTTCAGACCCCTGGCCACCCCCCCGCCGCGTTAATGAGAAACGATCGAGGGGGGCGCGAAGTCTCTCCCCGCCATTGATCTGCGTGGGGAGTAAATCCACCATTTGAAGATGGGTGCTCTTTATTTAAAGCCGACAAGAAATTTTGTCAACTTGTGACATTGGCTAAAAAAATATATATATGTGCCATATAATATATAGTTTGATGTCAAATAATTCATAACAACAATTAATACTTTTTAAAGGAGATTAATCATAAATTAATGAAAATTTAACATTTTTTGAATGGTGCATTTAAACAAGAAGCCTTTGAATTTATTTTTATTTTTTTAAACTAAATAAATTATTTTTCTTTTTCTTACCTAACATTTTTATGCCTTCATTCTTTAGGGTAGTCAACCTCTAACATTTTATTTGATATGAATATATAAAATGAACAATAGCCCTATTTTTTTTTTCTTTTTTTTTTTCGTCCATATACTAACTTAACATTTTGAATTTATTTTTGACTAATATGCTAAATTATCAAAACCAAATGATGTTACAACATCCACTCCAACTGGGGATTGCTTCCTCTCGTGGGATGCAGACAACACGCAGATCCAAGTGCCTTCTCCTCGGGCTATGGAGTCTTAGTTGTAAAAATAAAACAAATTTGAAAATTTTAACATAAATTGGTCATGTACAATGATGATTTTTAATCTTCTTGAGAGTCTTCAGTACTGAATGTAATGTTTTAGAAATCTACCATTGACAGGCAATGTAGAAAACTACCCTTCCAAATTTTGTATAATGAATGTATTTTTTCATTTTACTTCAGCAATGTTGAAATTTCCAAACTAAAGATTATAAAATTTACCATGTTTACCTATGTCCTCCCTCCTGGAATCCCATATCAATATTAGATCTCCCTCCCTAAAGTCTCTTTCCCTAGCCTTTCTATCAAAAATACTTTTCATCTTATTCTGGTCCTTCCTTAATTTATATTGAGTCTCATCTCTGTTTTCATTCAATTCAATAATTTAATTTATCCTTCTAGAGAAATCATTAGGTTCATGAGTAGCTTATTGTAAAAATTTAAGAACGGGGAAAGCCAAACTGGTAGGAATAATGGCCTCTTTACCATAGACCAGTTGGAATGGAGATTTACCTATTGATCTCTTGGGAGAAATTACGTTTTCCCAAACTACATAGATAAGATGATTGTCCCAATTATTATTATGGTCTTCTAGAGTCTTTTTTATTACCTTTACCAGGCTCTTGTTGGATGGTTCTACAAAACCATTTCCTTGAGGATAATAAGGAGTTGAATGATGTAGTAAGATCTGATATTTTTCGTAGAACTTAATCATCTTAACACTACTGAATGTTGTGGCATTGTAATTCTTTTTTTATTGAGGGAAACCAAATCTAGAGAGAATGTTTTCTTCAATAAATTTAATTACTACTGCATCTGTAGCATTTCTAACTAGAATGGCCTCCACCCACTTTGTGAAATATTTTGTGGCAATTTAAATCCTTCTGTGCTGATTATTGTTTCGGGGAATTAACACCCTAGAGGTTGGTTGGGATACAACCTCCATAGAGCAAGGGCATGCTACTTAACAGAGACTCACACAACCATGCACGTTCAGAAAAACTAAATAGAGCAGAACGAGAGAGTTACCCGTAGGTCCTACGTTTGAAGTAGATCCACGTGGGGTCCAAACCCCCAGCAACCGTCCTTCCTTCTTAACCTGAAAAACAAGAAGAAACCAGCACAAAGGACAGGTTGTACAGCATATATCTACTCTAAATGTTAGTGAGATTCATATAAAACATTAAATAAATCATAATGAATGCTTGTATAACAAATATTCTCATACATATAAGCATACACTAACACGTTTATTTCGGGAACAGCATGACACTTCTGTATTATAAATAGCATGTACAAAAGTAATCAAGTGGAGAGATCACCTGATCCTTCCAAGGCCTTCGCAAACCGTCGTCTGGATCCGTCCAGCCCTTGCCTCACTAAGACTCCTTCCAAACTGGTGCATACGAGATGAAATATAAAGGGATGTACATCTCAAGGAAACAAGGGTTTCCTATAATGAACTGGGAAAGTGTAGGAGGCACGGGGAATCAGACTTGGATAGGGAATACCAACAGAGTATAATATCAATCATTCTCTCTCTCCCTTAGGCCATACACATGAGGGCTTTTTATAGTCCCTCCAAGTAGTTTCAGCAGTTGGAAACAGTTGGCCACGGGCTGGGGTGGTTGAACTACCTGAGTAACCATCAACCCAGCGTGAAATTAGGGATTTTTTATATATTTTTTAATCATTTTAATGGCATACGCGGAAAATTCTAGCTGGACTCGCGTATACACGCGGAAAAACACGGGCATAGTCGCGTATGGGGGATTTTACATTGTTTTTAAGTGAATTTGTCCAAGTCTGTAGGAATGGGTGCCCAAAAGCCATAAAGCAATCATGAATCATGTCAAAGTGAGAAATGATGCTATAACAGATGCCCCCTAATATATGAGGTCAGAAGGGGTACATGATGGCTGAAATGTATTATGCACATAAAAAGAACTTCGCAAGGACAAGAGAGGACTTCACCAGATTTCAGCCTGCCAAAAACCAATGAAAGAAACCAGAGAGTCAACTCATGCTGAGGCAGGCATACCCATGCTCAGTCAAAAATACATCATATGGAAAGTACTGAAATAGATCCAACATGTATACAAGTATAGCTGAACTGTAAGTACACAATGAATCATATGAGCATGGCCCGGAAATACAAGTCTAAATCAATGTCCAAGTATCACATATAGAAAGCTGATCAAAGATGGTGCAACTGGATGTCTGATCAAATAAGTAACTGAATCTCCAAGTACCGGATCATAAGAGGTGGATCAAACGGTACAATCACGCAACTCGGGGACCAACATATAAGATGCTGCTGTGCTGAACTGCAACATATAAGGGTGGACGACATCACTGGCAGATACTAAAAGCACTGTCAAAAGTGAACCGAAACATGTTGATGCAACCTGAGGTCTTCACCGATCACTATGGCACAATTCTACACAATGGGAATAAATGAGCTGAAGTCGACCATGTGAGAAATCGTTGGATTACCGGGAATTGATGTATCTCGTTAACCAACGCGAGACAACCCACCGATAATGATAATGAGTGTCAAGGTGCCCCAGTACAATCTGACAAGTGCGAATGAATGAGTTGAAGTCAAACACTTGAAATAATCTACCAATCAGGAGGCAATGATGAATCCCCACTGTCGATAGCGAAGAGTCTGCCACTGATGACTGCAAACCCTAAGGTACTGACAAAAAGACTCTAGACCTTATTCCCAGAGCAATGAGTCGGAGTCGATGGGAAAAGATCTGCTGGAAGGAAGGCATTAAGGCATCCCACATCGGTCCAGCGCGAGTGTAACCCGCAGGCCAAGATTTGGAAGGAATCGGACGAAGGAGAGTGATGGAACCAAAACCGAAGTACGTTTCCGACGTGCACAAGATGAAGCTAGCGCACGGAAGAAACCCTCTGAACCAACCAATAATGAAAGCTGACACGGAGGCGAGAAATCCACCGATAGGGTCAAATGGAAATCCAGGTACTGCACGAATCCCAAGTGTGATAATGTGTGCTGACGTCGAACACAGGGGAAACCACTCAGTCAAAGACCCATGATGATGATCAAATGCTGAGCACGAGGTCACCTATTAATGATGGAAATAGGCCCAAGGTGCGGCTCTAGGTTTGCTCTCAGAGCAATGTGTCGTAGTCGATAAGAGACAAACCCGCTGGCAAGAAGTCAATGGGGACCTTCTCAAACCAGCACAAGCAGAAGACCAAAACATATGATGTGATAGAACATGATACTGACAAGACCGGGAAGGCCGACTGAATAATGAGTCAAGAGACACCGCAGAATGGCCGACTCAGGTTAAACTTCCCTTGAACAAAAGCACGACTCATGATGACCATGGCAGTAAAAAGTGACACTGTATAAGTCTGTCATGCAGGAGGCAAAACAAACTCTCCATATGATTGGAAGATATAACCAACCGGGGCAGAACTGACAAGTGAAACATGGTAAAGGCTGAACCTAGGTCAAAAACTAGAACCATCCCAAATGAAGGAAATATATATAAGTATATGTGCTTTGTTCAAGGGTGACAAACTGACTCTGTACTGCCATCAAAACAATGAAGATACATCCCGTTCCCGCTCTTTTTGTTATATTTAATTTTTTTGTCTTTTTCATATAATAAGCCTGAAAAAGAATAAAAGAATGCTATAGTACAATGGATAGAACGAGTATCAAGAAAGCAGATGCACTAGTTCCTGGGATTGGAACAATCCTATGCTCAATGCAAGGTGGCGAAAACTGGTCAGTGATACTCAGAGGAACGTTCCATCCATGGGTATAAAGGTGTCAAGTCGTGATAGCTAAGTGCATGCAATGGTTAACTTGTACGGAAAGTCAAGGTCAAAAGTTGGCTTAAACATCGAGTCCAAATGAAGCCGGCTAAAGGCCAGGATAAACAAGTAGCCAATATGCAATGCAGTAATACAACTTAACGACACCAAGGAGCCTCTAGGGTATAAGCCAGAAAAATGATAAGTGATGAAGAAGAAGAATGAAGCTTCAACACATAAGACATGGCGGGACTAAAGAGGACTCCCGAGCCTACATAAAAAGTAGCATGGGAAACAAGTGATAGCGAGGAACTAACTAGGAAGCCCATGCAAAGGAAGTCTCTACCATCAAGTCATGATTAAATAATCGGCGAGTGAAATGGGTGTAATACTCATGACCTGATGGGATCGACCCTAAGGGAAGTGATCAGTATGGAGGCTAGTATGCAAGATGCAACGGAAAGTGATTCCCTAACCTATATGCCAGTGAAGATCATATACCTGCCGTGAAGAGTCGGAAATGATGGATCAAAAACCGGGAAAAATCTCAAAATTGTCAAAATGTACCTGAAAACATACCAAACTGGGCACTTCCAAGCAATCGAGTTATACAGCATAAGATAGATCGAAAAAATAAGCATAAGGAATTTTTGCGAAAATTTTCAACTTTTTAGCCATAAATAGACAAATTACCTCTCATTTGGTTCATTATTGCATAGCTGATTTGGAAAAAGTGCTCTGGAGCTAAAAACTTCTTTCGTCAAATCAGGAACAACTGACTGTCGAAATTCAGCGAAACTTCAGGTAGGCTACTTAATCATCCTGTTTATTCATTTTGTCCATTTGGAAATTAAAATTAAATGATTTTTTGCTTTGAAACCCTTGCTAAAAATTGCGTATCTGTGCATACGCGGGTTTAATGAATGCAAGTCACGTATACACGCGACTGTGCACAGGAAAAGTCGCGTATGCGCAGGTCCGATTGTAAAAAAGCGTGGCTAATGCAAATTTTGATGAAATTTCTCAGGATGACCATCTCATGGAGGGAACGTGAGCATAGCGCAGTAGACCAAGAGGTCATGCAGGACCGTGCATCGCAAAACATTCTCCGAAATTGCGGATTGTTGAAATTCTTTAAAATGCCCAATATGAAAAGCAATGTGCAGTTGCTTGAAATGCTCGTAAATTACTGGGAACCAGATCAGGATTGCTTCATAATTGATCAGATGCCACTACGCATTGAAGTGGAGGATATATATTTCATGACTGGACTCTCCAGGAGGGGAGAACCAGTAGACCTACACAGAAAACCCCTGGGAGGGTTAACCGTGGAAGATTATGTCCACGTATATTGCGTAGATAATTCCAAAAAGGTTGGAACGCAGATTGCAATTAGAGATATCAGGGATTTTCACATGAAGATCCTCCTGTTCACCATCAGCAGAGTGGCAGGATCTGCCTCACTACATCAGGCGTCCAGGATGCAAATGAGTATAGCTGTAGAGTGTTTGACTCATATTTACGATTGGTGCACAACCCTGCTACAGAACATGAAACAACAGCTGACTTCTATTCGCCAGGTAAAAACTAAACACTTTGGCTATGGTACCATTTTGACAACATTCTTCTTTGAGAGGATTCCAGCTTTGAGACCTAGAGTCATCTCAACTATCAACAGCCTGCGGGACCCAAGAATTGCCCGTTGGGCAGACATGATGAAGAGACTGGGGGGTAGTGAGGTACCCCGGACCACCTGGGACGATGAGTTCTTCCTGTGGTGGGGAGAACAGATCATCGCAGTGGACGACTATCCCTATGCTGGGATGGATTTCCGAGGAGATCCAGATCTAGTACTTCCATCTGGCACAGCATGGGGAGCAGTCGGTAAGTTTTGCAAATTTTTTTGACTTATATGATTTTTTGGATTTTTTCAAATATGTATGAAAAAATGAAAAATAAACATGTTTTTGATTGGATTCATAATGACTGACAATTTGAAATGATCATGTTTCAGATGTTGGACCAGTTTGTCCTGAGGGCCTGCCGAGCCATAAGCGCCGCAGAGGTGAGGCAGAGACAGTGGATTTCGACAGGACTCTCCAGGCCGTGCAGAGAAACTTGGAGGGACTGACCCGCCAAATCCCTATGGCTGTCGTGGAGGACTTGCCGGAAGCCGTCCAGAGACGGGTTGTAGGAGTACCCCGGGACTGGGTTAGACTATTCCGCCATGAGGCCACTGCAGTTATGTTCTATAGGAACACGACTTCTGGGCAGGGTCCTCAGGAGTAGACAGATTTTATATATTAGATGACTGTATATTTTTTTTTGAGACTGAACATGATGGGGCATAAGCCCAAGTTTTGTACGAGATTATGGATCCAAATTTTGTAGAGTTTTTTGACACTCCGATGATATATATACAGCGATATTTGATGTGATGAGATAAATGTATCAAATGTATGATGTTTTTGATGATTAAAAAATTTATTGTATTGAATGATTAATATGCCAATCTAATGCTTGATTAGCTAATGAGTCAACAAACTAATTGTCAGCTCGAGGAATATGAATGAATGTTAAAAATTGAAATGACCTTTGTAACAAACATACCCTCAAGAACAATCGTAATAAAAATGGGTCTCGTACCCGATAAGTGTTGTTCAACTGCGACACCACCAGCTGAGAGTCCAAGAAAACTACCAACGAATCAACACCCAAAGATATTGCCTCTGAGAGTAGATGAATGACTGCAGTGTATTCTGCTACGTTATTGGAAGCAGGACCAATGCAGACCCCTCTTGATACCAACAGCTGACCGGAAGGATAATGAAGCACCCAAGCCACGGAAGCTAAGTTCCGGGTGTGTCTACTAGCACCATCGGTGAAACCAAAATGACTCATGACATCCAACACAACTTGCCAAAGCAGATAAAAAAACATCAACACCTCATCAAAAATCGAGAATCAATTAGATATGTACAAAGCAAAAAACTACTATATACAAAGAAAAATGCCAGGCCAAAGCCTAGGCATAATACTTCTTCAAATAGAGCCCATTTCGGGGCTCCGACAACTCGTTCCCTTCGAAATCAACCAAGGTATATGCTCCTTTCTTAAGGACTTTTCTAACGATATAGGGGCCATACCACATCGACTTAAACTTTCCTGCCCCCAAGGCATCTTTTTCTTGGGCATAGACCAAAACAAGGTCACCTTCGGAAAAGACCCTAGGCTTAACCGCCTTATCGTACTGAACTTTGACTCGGTTTTTATGCGCTTCATTCATCGTGGCAACATCCCGACGCTGCTCATCGAGATGTTCCAGATGAAGAAGCCGCTTTGCCAGACTAGAAGTGTCAAGAAGAAGCTCAACAACTAATTTAAGGGAAGGAATCTCGCATTAAATGGGAAATACGGATTCCACCCCGTGGACTAACTGAAACGGAGTAAAGCCAGTTGCAGTTTTAACTAACGTCCTGTATGCCCAAAGTGCAGGATATAGCATGATATGCCAGTTGAATCTATGCTTATCAATTGTCCTTTGAAGAATTGTCTTCAAGGATTTATTCACGGCTTCCACTTGCCCATTGGCCTGAGGATAATATGGAGATGAATGCTCCTGCCGGAAACCCAATTTGAGAGCCAACTCAACCATCATACTATTCTGAAAGTGACTGCCATGGTCAGTGACAATCTCTCTAGGTATACCAAAACGAGCGATAACTTGGTTGAAGAAGAAAAGAGCTGCAGTCTCACCATCGTTCCCGAAAGTAGGCATAGCCTCGACCCACTTCGTAAAGTAGTCTACTGCTACGATAATGTACTTGTGACCTTTTGCCGAAGGCGGGTTACAAGTAGTATAATCCATACCCCACTTTGTAAGGGGTCCGACAGTAACGACTGGAAAAAGCGGAGCTGGATGAGCGCGCATTTTTCGAGTATACACCTGACAAGGATGACACTTCTTGACCGATTCAATACAATCTTTGAAAATCGAGGGCCAGAAGTAGCCAGCACGCAAAATCTTTTGGGCTGTAGCAAGCCCTGATAAATGACCCCCACAAGCTCCACTATGAGAATCATTGAGCACAGCCTCAGCTTCTTCGAAAGTTAAGCAGCGTCTTAGGATTGAATCAACCCCTCGACGGTACAAAGCATCACCAATAATCAGATAATTCTTGGCCAAGTGACGTAGCTTACGACGCTCATCTTTCGAAAAAGAAGAGGGAAACTTCGCAGTCTGGAGATACACAATGATATCCCCATACCAAGGATCTTGTGGAGAGATTAGAAACAAGTGTTCATCCGGAAAGGACTCATCATAGATCATCTCCTCTCCACAAGGCAACTCGAAGATCAATTCCGCAAAGACTAATGACTTCTTGGATTTGGCAGACATGAATTCGAGATCAAATTCTTGTAAAATTACAATCCATCTATTATATTTTCCCCCAATCACTCACCTGCTGAGGACAAACTAAAATGGATTGGCAGCTGCCAAGACATAAGTTTTTCGAAGAATAATGTAATGCCGGAGTCGCTGTACAGCATGGACTGCTGCTAAGGCTAATTTTTCTATCGGAGTGTATCGCAGTTCAGGTCCTACCAGTCCTCGACTAAGGTAGTAAATAACATGCTAAGCAAGAGCATCATCCTCCTGAACCAGAACCATACCAATGGTAGATTCTGCTGTAGCCAGATACAAAAGAAAATCTCTACTATAATCAGGTGGACTCAGCAAGGGAGCAGAGGTCAATGCCTTTTTCAAGGCATCGAATGAGCGTTGATCGTAGTCATCCCAAAGAAAAGGAACTCCTTTCTTCAAAAATCTCATATATCCCTTTGTAATCTCAGCATAGTTGACGATAAACCTCCGAAGAAAATTAGACTTCCCTTGGAGACTTTGAAGCTGACGGATTGAAGACGGGGGAGGCAGCCGAAGTATTGCCTCAACCTTGAAGGGATCTACCCTTATCCCTTCCCTAGACACGATAAACCCCAACAGCTGACCGGATGTAACCGCGAAAACGCACTTGTTCGGATTCAATTGAATTTTATAAAAACGACATCTTTCAAATATTTTCCGGAGGTGACCAGGATGATCCATCCTCTTTCGAGAATGAGCAGCTAGATCATCTAAGTATGCCTTGATAATCTTCTTGATGTCGTGGAAGGCGTAAGACATGGCCCGCTGAAAGGTAGCTCCAGCATTTTTAAGACCAAAAGGCATTTTCTTATATGCAAACGTACCCCAGGGATAAATAAATGCGGTCTTATGTTGATCTTCTGGACAGATAGTAATTTGATTGTAACCAAAGAAACCGTCCATGAAGGAGAAAATCTCGTTACCGGCACACTCGTTAATAATCTGATCGATGAATGGTGTGGGGTAATTATCTTTAGGACACGCCTTATTCAGGTCTCTGAAATCGATGCACACTCGAATCGTTCCTTGCTTTTTATCTACCGGAATGGGGTTTGAAACCCATTCAGTCAGAGGAACTGGGAAAATGAATCCCGCCTTAAGCAGCTTTTCAACTTCAGCTTTGATAGCTGTTGCCTTCCTAGGATTAACCGGACGAAGTTTTTTCCTGACCGGCTTAGCGTTTTCATACATCTTGATCTCATGCTGAACGATAGATGGGTCTATGCCAGGCATTTCCTCATAAGACCAAGCAAATACATCCCTATACTCTTTGAAGAGCTCGGTATAGATTTGAACCTCTTCACGGGAGCATTCAGCTCCAATGAAGACGTTCTCGACAATATTGGGATTCCTGGAGATGTTCACGGGGATAGTAGGAGAGATCACAGCCATGTTCCCTTCAGCATAAACCTGTGCTGGTGCTAAAGGGCTCAAGACTGGGTGAACAGGTCCAGGAGACTAAGGACTTGGAAAACTTGTTTCAACTTCGCTCAAGTCAGGTAGGAAGTAAGACCGATGATGCAAATCATCCCACGGTCTATCTATACATGTCATCGCTTCCAGGATGGCCTCTTCAGATGGAAGAGTGGTATCTAGATAATCCTGGGCAGAAGAAGAAGTAAGCGTCCAAGCCGGAGCCACATCACCATCCAACTCTTTCGGTGAAAGAGGAGCTGGATCAGATTCTGCAGTGTCAACAATGGACTGATATGCAATCTCAGCTGCAGAAATCGAGAATTCCATTCCACCCACTTAATCTTCCGCTAATGTGGCAGTAGGGGAAGGTAAGGTCCAAGGGTCCGAAAAATAATGAGTTCGGAAGAACTCTCTTCGAAGGGGAGCCTTGGAGGATGAAATAGCATTAATATGAACTTTAGGAGGAGGAAGATCGAAAGTACCCATCAGGGAAGAATACATTCCAACTCTTAGATTCTCAACAGGCACCTTAGTATTATCCAACTTAGGAACAGATGAGTCAGAAGGCGCATCCAGGTCTACAGGAGGACAGTCCAGTTGATCCACTGTAACAATCCTCCCTTCGTGGGGAAAACATACAATTCGAAATAGTGAGGATGCTGTTATCACTCAGGTTTTCCTAGAAGTTGTGTAAGAGGAAAGTACACCCGAGGTAACCACAAACCAACCTTTTAGATGCAGAATCTAGCCAATCTGCATCCAGAGAGGGCTCTCTCTTTATAATTTATCTTTGTTCTTGGAAGGTTTTAGGCTAGTTATAGATTCAAAGTTTGTTTTGGGAAAATGGTGGAAACCACAAACTAAGGGCAAGGTTGAGAGCTTTCAGTCCATTGGGCTATGGAGTCAAAGGATGGCTTTACTGGATTTCTATTCTAGGCAAAAGATGGTATTACAGGGCAAGATAGCTAGACAGAGAACAATCCTTAAAATTTAAAGTGGATGGGATGATCCTGAAGGGATGAAAGGCAACTAAGAATCTTTCACCATGTTCAGAAGAAAGAAGTGAAATGACTACAAACAAAGAGCAATGAAGGATTCTTTATTATAGTAATCAACAATGTTTAAATTAGCAAAGCATGAGCATTTAAGAATTCATGCTTATAGCTAATTTAGAAGAAAACATTAAGAACAATCACATTTGAAAACAGAGTACAATTAAGCAAATTCTGTTTCAATCTTTTATGTAAATTATTCAGAAATGGATATGATGGTATTAAAAACTAATATAAAATTTCAGATAAAAGGTAGAAACACTTATTGAACTGTAGTCCAACACATGAATCCTGCAACAAGTCCAGTGCTTTCAAATCGTCATCCAGCAAGCCACAAGTAAATTTCTCCAAAAGCTTTTATTCCGAAAATCTCAATGTTACAGCAGAGTAATAGAATCCACCCTCAACACTCTCTTTGAGGGTTTATTTATACACAAAATAATCTAAAACAATCTTACACTAACTTAGCCAATAATCTAGGCCGACTTAAAGCATATTTACAAACAAACAAGAGACAAATGGTCTCGTGGATAGAATAATGTATAACTGCTGATGTGTTGTTCCTTTCTTCGTGGACGTGCTGGAGGTAGTGCTTAAAATAGGGCTCTGTGCTGTCTCTTGCGTATTTCTTTGACTTGTTAGACACTCTTTCTTCTCACGGATACTCTTTAACCTTTCATCTGATACTCTTTCATCTGTTTTCCTGTTTTTACCATTTACTTGATAGTAAAAATAAATTCTCATCCTGAAAGCAACTTTTACAGACTCTCCAACATTTCATGCCACCATTGATCATCTGGTATCATAGTTCTTCTGAGCTTTCTCAAAGTTTCATCTGCTTCAGTAAGTTTATAAAAAGTGGGATCATTTGGAAATAGATACTTTATTTCATGCTCCAGATGAAATAAATTCCTCACTTTATCATAAATACTTTTCCCAGTTGGTAATGCAGGTTCTGATGAGCTAGTAGAACCTACAGCTGCATTTTTAGCATGAGCCTTTATTCTCTTTTCATAGGTTTCCAAGTCTACTATTTGATCTTTTGTGAGCATGGGACTTGGTAACCCACTATCCAGTAGAGCTTGGAATTTTTCTCTGAAATTGTTGATGTCGACCAAAATGTCTATACACTTTCTTTCTAAATTTTGCATGAAAGTCCTCTTGGTGAAAACTCTCTTTGCTTCCAAAACTGCACCTGTCCTGTCATCAATTCCTAAAAATGCAAGCTGTTGTTTTGTTCTGGAATTCAAAAATTGAATGAGCTGCTGGGCCTGCTCAAGCCTGCCTCTTAATTCATGTCTGGTTCTATTTATTTCTTCTTGTGCTATCTTGACTAACTCATTTTGCTCAAAAATAGCTTGAATCGAGGGCCAAATATCCTTTATTAATTCAATGATGTTGCCCCAAAGAATATCATTTATTTCGTTCAGAGGCTTTTCCAGTGAAAGATCTTTTGCAAAGCCTCAACCAATTTTTCCAATCTTTTTATTTCCCTGAGGTTGTCAGCAGTTGTCTTTTTAGATGTGTCATATTTTTCCTCCAATTTTGTCAATTGCAATTTTGTTTCTTGGAGTTCTGTGACCTTTAGCTGCAAACTCTCCATCTGTTTTATTAAGTCCTCGGAGTTCAAATTAGAAGTGTTCACCTGAGGTGGTTGTTCCTGCTGCCCTGTGGTTGTAGTACCTGTTGTTGAAGTCTGCTTGATAATTTCCTGTTCCTGCAATGCTTTTTCCAACTCCTTCTCTGTTTCATTTAGTCGCTCTATCATATTCAAGAGCAACTCCATCATTTCTTCCTGTGAATTTCCTTTTATAACTTCCTGTGTCTGAGGGTGCCTCGAGGCTGGTAGTTTTAGCTGTTTTCTGAGTGCAGCTATATCATCCTCTTTCTTCTTTACCAATGCCTCAATACCTTTAATGTCTTTGGGATTATGACCCAAACCAATGATTATCTCTTCTAGAGATTTTATTCTATTATCCTTGGCCTGTGAGGAGGCCTTCTCAATCTTCAATTGTGCAGTAGTATTATTCAAGGAATCTTGCAGCGTTAAAGCTGCCATGGCTTTGCTGGTGAGAGTAGAATAAACCATTTCCCCTGTTTGTCTATGAAGCTCTATCTGATCTAGGGGATGGATATCTTTTACTAAAACTTCAAAATTTGATCTGATGTAATCTGCTGCTGAAGTTGGCTTTGGCACCTTTGCTTTGAAGTGGCTCATTAGCATTTTACCTTGTGAAAGATCAAATGCAGACATCAGCCTTTCTTGATTATGAGGAGCCATATTCATATACTGATCATATACCTTCATTTTCAATGGATCATTCTTTGTTTTGATATTAATCAAGGTTATTTTAATGTCTCCAGTATCTGTCTTTGGCGGTCTGAAAGAAGATACTTCAGTGCTCAATTGCTTTTGTATCCCTTTCTGGCTTATGTTTGTTTCACTTGCTGTGCCTGTTTGCTGACTATCTTCCCTACCATCATCAAATACTTCATCTATAATTTCTACATCTGGAGGTGGATCAGACTTGTGTTTCTTAGCTTGATAAACCTGTGGGGCTCCTTTTGAAGGTGTGGTATCTGGAGCTAGCCTCTTTTTCCCTATTTCCACATTCAGTGGAGTTTGCATCTCTGGAACTTGGATGTGTTTTGCTGGTGTGGGAGAAGCCTGATATTGTTCCGGTGCTTTGGAACTCTGTGGTTTTTCAGCCATGACCAAAGTTTCAATAACCTGGATTACAGGTTCCTTTCCTTTACCCTTGGGTTCTGCTGCTACTGATGGACTGTCTTCCTGTAATGCTTGCTGTAGGGTGGTTGCTGAAGATGTGCCAATGTAGGGTAACTGCATTTGATCATACGTTTCTAGGTCAAAGTTCTTCTCAACATCTTTCAAAATCTTATTCATTCTGTCTGCTTCACTTTCTTCTTCAACAAGAGTTCCTTCAACCCATTCATCTTGATTTGCATATTGTTCTAGACCAGGAATCTTGTGGTGTATATAGGGAGATGATTTGTTTTTTAATCTCTTTTCACAAATGAAACCAAAGGGGTCATAAGGAACCCAACGGAAAGATGTCTGGAACTTTTTCTCTAATAGAAGTTCTGCTTCTCTCTCAGCTTCCCTAGAATTGCAGATGAAAGGACCTAATTGGCTTTTGATCCTTAACTGAGCTTTCTTCTTTACATTGAAGAAATGGATCACATCTGAATTAGTCATCTGTCTAAAGTATTCCAAAGCAAAAATTCTCATTGGTACATATCTGGGTAACTTAAATGGATGTAGTTCACATCCATAAATCCTGATGACTGTATGGTTTTGGTACAAGTACCAATCCCCAACTTTATAACTCTTTGACAATTGTAAGGTCTTTCTAATTTCAGTACTGAGTCTGGGGGGAGAAATTCCTGTTAACAGAGTTGTAGCAGGATGTACAAACTGATCAATGAATTCTGAATAGGAGTAGGGAGAATCAGAGGAAAAATGAATGATGGGGGACCAAAAAATGACAGACCTGGGATTTCCTTTAGCATCAAGTTTCTGAACAGGGAAAGGGAACCTGTCTGACTGATAATATATCATGAGATGATAGATAACTGAGGAGTACTTAAAAACTTTTTCAGTATCTAGCCTTAAAAATTGATCATGGATCTTGTTGGCAATGAAGGAAGCATAATCATATTTAATCTCAGGAGGCTGCCCAGGAGTAAAGATGGACAGCAAAGCCAAAGTTATCTCATCTACATATTCACTGGTATTGAAACCTAAGACAAAGGATATTATGTTTACAACGAGCCTTCCCAATGTGTTGAAATAGTAAAAACCATAGGGGGGAACCCCTTTTGGCTGATGCTCAGGTAACATGAAATACTGACACATGGATTTTAATTTCTCTGGGGTTAACTGTCTGGTTTTCTCAATCAATCCTTCTATGGATAATGGTGCTAATTCTTGATCTGACTCAAAGTTTAACATAGCATTTATGGCCTGGGGAGTGATGGGAAATAGAACACTTTGGTTAGGAGCTATTACAGCCCTCCGTGCGGGATCATAGTTGGCATGACAGTAATGAATGATTTTGGGGAAAATAAGGACTGAAGGAATAAGATACCTTGGGAGATTGGATTCCCACAACCCTATAAGATCTTGCCCCTTTGAGTGTTAGTCTCTGCAGCGACAGAAACTCAAACGGGGACTTTCATCAAAATACAGGTCTTTTATTTGGAAATCTTCATCTATCAGAGGTAAATAGTCCAATTCACGATGAGGAGCATTCAATGGAGTGATATTTAGAGCTGTCGGGACCTCCATTTTGGTTCTTGTGGGTTCAAAATGGAGGTTTTCGTTTTTTTTCTTACAAACCGGACGGGATATCTGAAAAGGAGGAAATTGGAACAATTTGCAGGTTTGGGGGGAAATTTCACAGGTTTAAAATCTTCAGGGAGGACTCAGCGATGATTTTTAACCACTTTCTAAGCGAAAAAACAAAGGAAACTGAGTTTTTCGTGCAGTCGGGGCGTAAAGGATAAATACCTATTTTTAGACGGAAACTGGTTCTTTAACAGGCAACAGGCAATGGCGGAATTGTTCTTCAGCATAGGCGCAGTGGAATTTTGGGGCGAAATGGTCAATTACAGCGGAAATTTTGAAAATCGCAGCGGGAGCAACGTTCTTCTCAGAATAATGAAAATGACTAAAAAACACGAAAAATGGCTTATTTACAAGTTAAAAAGGTTTTTTGTTTTTTTCGAGGTGTGACGTCATGGTAGTACGGGATGACGTGTGCAGAGTCGGGCGGTAAGTGGTAAGCGGGAAGTCCCCGCACCGCTTTTGGTCGAGGGTGGTATTGATCGCGGGGGGAGCGATTCCACAGAGCATTTGCCACGTGGATGTCTGACTTTTCAAAAACCACCCATCCCCCGCTGGTTAACATGCTGGCAAGGGATGGGCAGCGGGATTAATAATGACCGTTGATCTATGAATGGGTGATCCGACGGCTGAAGGGATGGGGAACATGCGGAGGGTTCAAAGGTGGGCCCGTCGGGTTTTTAAAAGGTTTTAACGCGTAATGTAATCACCCCGGGGAATTTTTAATAGGCGGAGAAGGTTGTTAATTAGTCCAGATGACTAATTAATCCCATGTGTATAATGAACAGGGTTGGGGCGGGGTTTGCTTAAGCGGAATGCCACGTGGACAGACCACAGTGGCGCAAAACTTTCGCAAAGTTTTATTGATGTTTTTGGTATTAAACACACATATTGTATGTCTAACGTTTTTATATATATTTTATTATATGATGAATTAATTAATACAATTATTTCACCATAGGGGCGGGATTTATGTATTATGCTATATTTTTAACCAAAGGGCTTTTATAGGCGGGTTTTTAATGAATTTTAGGGAGATAAATACTTTGGTTAAAACATTATAATAAAGGGGTTTTTGGGGTATATATAAAAAAGGGAGTTATATACTTAGGAAAGGGTATTTCACTAGGGAGTTAATATAGTAGAATTAAATGTTAATATGGCAAAGGACAAGAAAAATCAAAACATCTTTGTACATCTAAGAAAGTGATAACTTGTGAAGTAAATTGCAACATTTTATCTTCAACACTTAAACTTAGAATAACAAGTTATTTTGAGGAATTTTTATGGAATGTTGCATCAGTTTCCTAAGTAAAATAGGATTTTACTTAGGAAAAAATTAAAGATGGAAGATAACAATGATGAATTATTTCAAGTGCTTAGGTCTTTTTGATCAGTAGGCCGAGGGTCCGGTCCCTCCAGAAGTCAAGGAAATGCCTTGAGCCCCTTTGATCTCAAATTACCTTAGTACTTTTGGGGGAAATTAGTAAAACTCTTGAGGGAAAAATGATGAGGGAGGTTAATGAATTTGACTTTGCTTGCTATGATTTTTCAGTGTATTTCCTGCTTTAGTACTTGTGATGAAAGTAAATGATTAACCAACATGTAGCAACACCATTCATCAGATAACACTTTGCAGCACCATCTACCTACCCTATCTACTTAACACTACCATTTTCTTTTCTTTATTAGGGTGCATTTAGACTTGCAAACCCTTTTCAATCTTTTCCTTTTTACATGATAGATCTATCTATTTCTACCCTTATTACATCCAAGGCCTCAGATTAAACTGTTGAGCACCTTTTATTCACTCTACCTAGCTACTTATCTGCCAAGATTAAACTGTTTGGCTAGATATTTATTCTCTAATCTATAACATGAAATTGAAATATGACTAAGCCAAGTTTAAACAGCTTGACTTATTCATGAATTGTGGCAAAGCTGCACACAATTGCTTTATTACAACAGATGAAAAAGTAGTGGCATTTTTGCACACTTTCCTTGGTCTATTTTTGCTTGGGGTTCATTTCTTTCTCTTTTTTGACCATTTTATTCTTTTTACCCTTTGATCTTTCTTTTAGGGTATACCCTCTTTACATTTTTTTTTTAAATTTTTTGATTTTTTGGTTTTCAAGAATATGGAACACCTTTGCTCAAGTAAGAAGGTTTGAACATATTCCATAATTCAATCAAGACAATCATGAAAGATGAAACCTATTGGTATAGGAGGCTAACAGATGCAATAGCATCCATCTCATAAATCCAGTTCCTCCCCAACAGAAGGTTGTAGTCCAAGGCTGCATCCACTACCTCAAACTCTATGTTAACGATTTTGCCCCCAACACAGATGGGCAAAGCCGGGACAATACCATGGGGTCTGTGAGAATGACCATCGAACGCAATAAGAACAGTGCTAGATGGAACAGCTTTGGGCGATCCAAGTGTCTTCCAGCATGCGAGAGACATCACGCAAGTAGAAGCACCCTCATCAACAACCGTTCGAAAGATATTGCACTTCCGATACGACGATTTAATATGGAAAGCCATGTGATGAGGAAGTCTCTTCTTAAAGTTAGTCATATCGAAAGTAATCAGAAGAGAATTTTTCGGATCAACAGCCCCAATGGCAGTGAGCAAAGCACTGCGCTGAGCCGGACAAGACTGGAGTACCTCTAAAGCTGACATAGCACAAGGACTCTGTGCCAGATCTTCTACAATCGAGTAGTTCTGGGCAGCCCTCGCGTTCGGATTAATCGTTGACCGCTTAGAAGATGCTTTTGGCATTCGAGGCATAGACTCAACAGTTGGCTTCGTGATGTGAAGCGGCTCAGTAGCATCAGGAACTTCCTTAGCTTTCGAAGATTCCTCTCCGCCATAATCACGGGATCTCGTAGCGACATCCACGTGAGCACTCATCATAAATATGTTCGATGGAATTTCCCCTTCCTGGGTACCTCCAGAGGAAGCCCCAGGATTTTGGTTCGCGCCAACAACTAATTGCTGCCCTTGGGGAAAAGGGTTTGTTAGCACAGCCTGGGAACTAGAAGAACCCTGCTGAGATAACAGGCGCTGAGCATCCTGAATTTTAGGGCAAAGGTGCGTGAGATGGTCTCCAACACAAAGCTTGCATGGAAACTTCACTTTCTTTTTCTCCTTTTGACCCTCACCAACACGCTCATTGGTTTTATTTGCATTTCCCTTCCCGTTCTTGCCCTTCTTCTTCCCATCAGATTGTTGATTTCCTTTGGGGTCAGAAGCTTGGACAACATTTATGGACAAAGACTGGGAAGGTGATGAATCAGCAGGCACAGCCTGACCAGAAGGAGCAGATTGTAAAGACAACTGCTGCAATTGAGAAAGCAGGCTGGCTGCACTACTATTGACCGATCTGACAAGCCCGTCACCATGCGGACCAGGTTTGGGTTTCGATAAATCCAATTTGGAGCGAGGAGCATTGGGAAAATACTTATAAAGCATCCCAGACTGAGAATAGATCAGTTCTAACTGCTGGGCCCTAAAGATGGCCTGCTCCTCAGAAAATACCCCAGATAGGGATACATCTTTTGAAATATCTGACTGCAGAGATTTCAAAAACCACTCGAGAAGGAACTCACCTGGCATATGGGCTTTGATAAGCCTCTTCCTTCTCCTCCATTCCTGAATGTGATCAGAAATGTGAGTTGCCTCATCCTGCTTAAAATTAGCCAGGAGTTCGGTCCCAGCCTCATATCTGATAGGCAACTGAAAATGGTTCAGAAATGTGACAGCCAGTTCTCCAAATGTGGCGAAACTGCCCCCAGTGAGCTCGATATACCATTTGGCAGCATTTCCAGTTAGGGTGCGTTGAAATAATCTCAACCTAATCGAATCATCGATCAGGGAGTTCGAAGAGTACCATAAGTGGAAAGTGGTGATGTGGTCTGCCGGATCCTCTCCATTCTTACCTTCAAAATTTGGAATGTCTGAAGGAAGTTTGGTCGGTACCGGAGGCCACCCCGGACTATAATGAATCGGGTCATTAGTTAACTTCGACAAATCTGGCAAGTTTAACGTTGCCAGAAACGGTAAACGAGGCGGAGCTTGAGGATTCCATCCTTGACTGGATGGATTCCCAACATTCTGAAAAGAATAGCCTGGATTTGATGAGGCACCAGGCTGCTAGAAGGGACTCGTAGAAAATGGAGAAGAACCTCCTCCCCACGCCGAGTTACCAAAACCCAGACCAGTTCCCCCCGCTGAAGTATTGATTGAAGAGGAAATCCCCTGGTAGGGGTTCCAAGCATTAGATAGAGGAGAAAAAGACTGATAAGCACTTGATGAAGGGAAAGAAGCATTCCCTTGATGACCTGCGAAGAACTGATTCCCTGCCCCAGCCATTGTAAACACAGGATTCCATCCCGTAAAAGTAGTCGAACTTTGCCCCCCAGACCAGGGGTTGAAACTCTGGGTCTGGGACGTAAACGGAAACGACCCTAAAGAAGGATTGGAACTAGGAATGTGCCCAGTCCCAAAGGGGAAAACCTGAAATGAAGCTGATCCACTAGCCATGTTAGACATGGGCGTAGATCCAGCTGCACCGGCAGAAAAGGAAAAAGAGGGATTTCCACTAATGGACATCCCTGAACAGAAGGGACCAGAATGAGAAGCATATGCTTGGGTGAACCCAGAGCCAAACATAGCAGTGCTAGAAGCAATCGAATATGAAGCAATAGTGCCCCCTGCCTCGACAGAAACAGGGGTCTGAATGCCTGCAACACTCACGGTAGAAGCCGCGTTCCCAGTCGTGGCCATCGAAAGATAAGAATGATATGGAAGATCCGGCGGTCTCTCGGACTCCGGTCCGATGTACTGAATAACAAACAGATGATCAGGAGGAAGAGGAGATGGACCTGTAGCTGGAGGCTCAGGTATATCTTCTATCTGAAAATCTTCTTCCTGAGGAAACAACACTCGCGAGGTGAGCGGAACGCTCCTCTCGGAACCGACACCGGAATCAGCTATGAAACCTTCAGACCTTGGTGGAGGATCTCTCTCCACAGCGTCAGACTCCACAGGGTGGTAACCACCTGCTAAATCGCTCCTACGCCTTCTCGAAGAAGGCTCTGCACTCTCGGGAGATAACCCCCGGATTCTCCTCGAACGTCGAGGCGCTTGATCAGCCACTTTTATAGATTTATTAAATTAGACTCAAAAATTTGAAAAGCTAGGAAAGCTAGGAGCAAAGAGCACTCACTAAAATAAAAATCCCTGAGAAAACAGTCAAGCAAACAGCCTCCAATTATTTCCGCTCCGAGTGATGAGGACCGGACACCAAAATACAGGAAAGCGAAGTATAGGGCCTTCCGAAAGCAGTTTGGGATGATTAGGGCCCAGAACAACTAGCGAAGGTATCAGAAACAGTTACGCCGACCTCCTAACGACAACCTTTGCCGGCTCAAGCACCCAAGCTTCGCAAGGGCACCCCCCAGAAGTACTGCTGAAAGTGATGCGACGTCTGCCTCAGGTACCACGGGTATTCCCCCCCGCAGTCACCTGTGTGGAACCTAGGAACAGCAACTATGGACACCAATCCGTATCAGAAGTTGGGCGGAACGGTCTTGAGGTCAGATTCAGCTAATCGGAGGGGGGGTATCCCTCTTCTCAACCTTCACTTCCCCTCGCGCTTAACTCTCGGATGAGAGCTTTCCCAGTCCACCTCACGGAGTTGGATTTCGCTCAATTAATCAACTTCTATGTTTTTTTGAGCGGCCTTGGAGAGTTAACTCTCCACTCACCTATTCCAAGGCCCTACAACCTAGTTAGTTGGTGATTGACACTTAGAAAAACTTGCTAGTTGATTTTAGATTAAATCGCTTATTTTAAGGGCTGTTATATTAAGTCACAAGGATATGGAGATGAAACCAATGGTGTTTTGACGCAAAAGAAATTAATAAAAACTTAACTACATGCACATGAAGTTCTTTGTCTTTCGATGAAAAGTAATCTCTATACGGGTTCTACGAGACTAAAAATTTGTATTTTTCTTTTCAAAAAGAAAACTCACACTCACAAAAACTAAGAAGCTAACTAAATGCTGAAATGCACCTAATGCAAATCATTACAAGCATGTAAATCCTAAGATGCAAAAATCTCTTAAAACAAGGTGAAATTTCCCAAAAAGCTCCTTCAGTTTTAACTCCCTTTTGATGGCTCAAAAAGCTAGTTCTCGAAAAACAAGAACTCTTAATATAAGACACCAAAAACACTTAACAACAAGAAGAAGAAATCAAATGAAAACTCCTCCTCAAAATCAAGCCAAAAACTAGAAGCAAGAAACTTCACAAAAGCTCCAAAAGATATGGCAAAACGAAAATGAAAATGCAACAACAAAAACAAAAACAAGACACAATGTTTTTTGAGTTTTTGAAATGCAAAAACAAAAAGCAAAACAAATGTTTTTTGGGCTTTTTAGTTTTATAAAGCAAGAGCTCGAAAAGACCAAGCACAACTATCAAAATCCAAACCAAAACGAGACCGAATTCCAAGCACAAACTTCAACAATGCTCCCAAACCTTATAAATCTAACTCGTAGCAAGATCAATAAGAGCAAGAGAAGACCAAAAACTCAGCCAATCAGCCTAGACAAATAGTGCAAACTCGCTGCAACAAAAAACTCCAAAGAAGCAAGAAAAGTTCTTCGAAAATTGCAACAAAACCCTAGCCTATGGAACTCAAGAAAACCAATCAAAAACGAAGCAAAAATCGCAATGCGAAGCACAACACAAATATAGGAGTGAGTCAGTGAGCAGAAGCTCTCTGTTCTGATAAAGCAGAACAACCAAGAATGCTCAGAAAGCGATCTTGGAACTCAATCCAGAAGTGCCAGCACCAGAAACAACACTTTTGCCAAAAGACTAGTTTTCACTCAAACGAAAGAGAGAAAAGACATGAAACCACTTCCTTCACACTCCAGTAAGTACAGAGACTCTGTAGAAACAGGCCTCCACAGCCAGAAAGGACCAAAAAGTCAAGAAACTCAAAAATTCAAAATCTGCCTAGGTATACGCGGCTTCAGAGCTATGCAACCAGCGTGCATACGCGTCTGTTCTAAGGGAAACTCGCGTATACGCGGTTTCCTTCAGAAAAACTAGCGTGTATACGTGACTGTGTGCAAAAGAAGGCGCGTATGCAAAGGTAAATAATGAAAAAAACAAAAAGAACAAGCCTGGAAAAGACACCAAGACTTCAGACTGACTGCAAGAAAATAAACTGGACTGCAAATGAAAGATAAAACTGCTGGCAACCTACCAAACAACTGAAACAACCCAACAGGAGAATCACAAGAATGTGATCCCCAGCGGAGTCGCCAGTTCTGTTTCGGGGAATTAACACCCTAGAGGTTGGTTGGGATACAACCTCCACAGAGCAGGGGCATGCTACTTAACAGAGACTCACACAACCATGCACGTTCAGAAAAAATAAATAGAGCAGAACGAGAGAGTTACCCGTAGGTCCTACGTTTGAAGTAGATCCACGTGGGGTCCAAACCCCCAGTAACCGTCCTTCCTTCTTAACCTGAAAAACAAGAAGAAACCAGCACAAAGGACAGGTTGTACAGCATATATCTACTCTAAATGTTAGTGAGATTCATATAAAACATTAAATAAATCATAATGAATGCTTGTATAAAAAATATTCTCATACATATAAGCATACACTAACACGTTTATTTCGGGAACAACATGACACTTCTGTATTATAAATAGCATGTACAAAAGTAATCAAGTGGAGAGATCACCTGATCCTTCCAAGGCCTTCGCAGACCGTCGTCTGGATCCGTCCAGCCCTTGCCTCACTAAGACTCCTTCCAAACTGGTGCATATGAGATGAAATATAAAGGGATGTACATCTCAAGGAAACAAGGGTTTCCTATAATGAACTGGGAAATTGCAGGAGGCATGGGGAATCAGACTTGGATAGGGAATACCAACAGAGTATAATATCAATCATTCTCTCTCTCCCTTAGGCCATACACATGCGGGCTTTTTATAGTCCCTCCAAGTAGTTTCAGCAGTTGGAAACAGTTGGCCACGGGCTGGGGTGGTTGAACTACCTGAGTAACCATCAACCCAGCATGAAATTAGGGATTTTTTATATATATTTTTAATCATTTTAATGGCATACGCGGAAAATTCTAGCTGGACTCGCGTATACACGTGGAAAAGTACGGGCATAATCGCGTATGGGGAATTTTACACTGTTTTTAAGTGAATTTGTCCAAGTCTGTAGGAATGGGTGCCCAAAAGCCATGAAGCAATCATGAATCATGTCAAGGTGAGAAATGATGCTATAACAATTATTTTTAGGGTGAATTTCTCCTATAAAATCTAGTCCCTATTGAAGGAATGGTGCTGAAAAAACCACTGGAACTAGTGGAAAAGCTTCTAGTTTTTGCTTACCAACAAACATATGACATGGAATGCAACTTCTAACCTTCTCTCCTACTTTGGAAAAAAAAAATGCCAATAGAATCCTACCCTTAGTATTTTGTATGTGGTGGCTCTCCAAGCATAGTGTCCTCCACATATCCCTACATGAAATTTCTCAATGATTCCTTGAGTTTCAGTTTCTATTAAAAAAAGTAATAGAATTTTGAGAGGATCTTTACAGTACAAGTTGGAATTGATAATACAATATTTAATATATTTTAACTTAAGTGTGTTGCATTGAATTCTTGAAAATTGAGTAGGACACTCAAAATTGATCAGAAAATGTACAATATCTACATACCAATCTGATAGTAAGAACTTTTCATCAATGTGAACAGGAATTGTTTGGCTTGAAGGAGAAGGTTCTTGTGTGTTATTTCCTTTAGAATCTTGGAAAATTTCTTTTCGATTCTCCCCTTCTACATTTAAGAAAGGTTCTTGTGGATTCGCCCTTTCTAAATTTGAAGAAGTTTCTTGTGTATGCTTCTCAGAGATTTCAAAAACATAATTTATTCCTAAAAAATTGTAGTTGGATTCATATAACAATTTAGCTAAACCTTGGCCATTTACTAACTTAGTTTTTTTTATACAAAGATCAAACTCAAGGATTTGGGTGATCCACCTTCCTCTTCTTCCATCAGTGTCTAGTTGGGTAAGAAAAATTTTGACAACATTGTTAGGAAATTAAGTAGTAATGATTGAGTGAAGGACATACATTCTAAAATATTTTAAGGCTTGAACTAGGGCTTAGGCCTATTTTTCAATAATATCATACTTGAGTTCAGCATCTTCCATGACCTTACTAAAAAATGATATGGGCTACTCATCAAAATCTTCATTTTTCTGTAAAAGGACAACAACAAGAGTGGTCTCAAAAGCGTAGGAAAATATACTGAAAGGTTGAGAATAATTTGGTATGGCTAAGGTAGGAGCTTCAAAAATAGCGTTATTAATTTGATCAAAAGCATATATAGCAGGAATATTCCATTTAACTTCATGATTCTTTTTAAGCATATCAGTTATGTCTTTAAATATTTTAGCATAGTTAGGGATGAACCTTCTCAAGAAGTTAATTTTTTCTAGAAATGCTTGGATCTCTTTCTTATTTATTCACAATGATACTGATTGAATAACATATACTCTTTTGGGATCTATCACCACTCCTTCCTTTGAAATAATATGGCCCAGAAAAACTCCTTCTCTGATGGAAAACAAATAATTCTTGGGGTTGAGAGATATTCCAAACTTTCTACACCTGCAAAAGCCTTCATCAAGTGTTTTAAATGCTTCTGATCTGAATTAGAGAAAACAGTGAGGTCATCAAGATAAATAACAACAAACTTATTTAACTTAACATTAAAGGCTAAGTCCATAGCTCTTTGGAATGTTGATCATGCATTTGATAACCCAAAAGGAATTCTGGCATACATGAATGTACCCCAAAATGTGGTAAAGGTAGTCTTCTCTTTGTCTTCTAGATTTTCCATAATCTGGTTATAACCAGAAACAACATCAAGGATGGAAAGTCTATTAGGAATTGAAACCTTTTGGAGTAACTGGTCCATATTTAGTAGTGGATAGTTGTCTTTTAAAGATGATTTTTTAAGGTTTCTGAAATCTAAAAAAAGACTAATTTTTCCATTTTTCTTTCTAACAGGAACCAAATTGGCTACCTAGTCAGAATATCTTAAGGGGACAATTATTTGGGCATCTAAAATATTTTTAATTTCTTTTTCTATAGTAGGAAGCAGATCTGAATTAATTCTTCTTAGTTTTTGTTTGTAAGGTTTTGCTTTAGGTTTTAGCAGAATTTTATGCTCTATAAGAGATGTGTCATAAGTTTTCAAATCAACATAAGACCAAGAAAAAACATCTTTGTAATTTTTAAGAATTTTAAGATATTCATTTTTAACATTAGGAGTTAAAGATGTGCAAATTTCGATGTTCTTAATCTCTTCATCAGTTCCAATGTTATTTTCTTCAATATCATCTTCTAGTGAAATGGATAGTGGGTTTATAGGGACATCATTTTGATCAAATAGATTTTCTAAAGGAAAAATGCCTTTAGGAATGAGATTGTTTAACAATTGTATAGTTTTATGATCGGCTACTTTTGAATTTAAATCTAAATGGTAATTTTATTTAACATCTTCATTCATATCGGATTTATCCTCTTCAATTTGTAAAACAGAAAATTCATCAATAACTTGGAGAAAGGATTTCAGTTGTTCATCATCTTCATATATTTGCCTTTAGATTATATGGAATATATGGCCTATATTTGACTTATATTTGGTATTTTACCTGTATTTGGTCTGGTCTCTTAGAAGAACTTCCTGAAAAAACTAAGGAGTCTGCATGAATATTGTCATTTCTAGGAATAAAAGTTATATTAAAAGCATTAAAGGGGTTTCCAATTGAATCTCAAACTTCATTTCTATAAGACCTAAGCCTAGGTTTTCTTTGTTTGACAAATATTCCTAACTTGTCTTACTATAAGTTCAGAATCACTAAAAAAACTTAAATTTTGCATCTTTAAGCTTCTACCAAACTCTAAGCCTAAGATGAAAGCTTCATATTATGCAACGTTATTTTTGACCTAAAAATCTAGCTTGCATGATTGGGTGATGTTCTCTTTCTTTTTTGAAATTAAAACAACACCAACTCCAGCTCCATCTTCAGTACAAGACCCATCAAAGAAATTTTCCAAATATCAGTCTAAATAGATTTAGGAGTTTCAACTACATCTTCAATCTTAAGTTGGGAATTTTGTGAAGTATTTGAAGATAATTGGAAGCAACCAAAATCTTGGTCAACTGCATAAATGGGATGATTTCTGGCTTGGTCTGCTTTACACATAGTATGTACAAATCTAACCTCTCTATACAACCTAATATTTTTTCCTCCATACACAGGAATTGTGGCAAAATACATATCCATCTGAAGACTTCCTCCTAGTTTGGAAAAACATGATCTTGAAAGAATCATTCCAAACTTGGGAGGCATATCATTTAAAACAATTTCTATAACTATAATTTTCACTCGTATTTGAGCTAGAGTTACCACTAAATCTTTTATAAGTCCTAAACAAGGTACTCTTTTGGAATTGAAGGTGTATAGATCATCATAGGATCAAGTGATTTCAAGGTTTAATTTATCCATGATAACCTTAGGCATAAGGTTATGTGAAGCTCTAGAATATAACATACAATTATATAACAATGAATCAAGAGCTTTAAAATTTACATAAAATGGAGGTACAGTTTCATCTGTCATATCAGAACTCGGACCAAAAACTACTAATGGTTTATCATATTGAAGGATAATGACATCTAATTCAACATCTACACTAGAGTTTTGGTACCATTTTGTGACTTTACTCTTATATCCAATATTTTTATAAAGTTTTGAAAGTGGAATAGGAATTTTAACTCTTTCTGATTATTTTTCAACATTAAAAGTAGATAAAATTGTTCTATCAATTTGTGTAGTATCATTTGGATAATTCAAAGGTTGAATAGAAGTAGTTTGATTTTTAGCATATTTCATTTGAGGCTCAATTATGATAGGATCTTTAGGAGTTCTACCAAGACCTTCTCTTGGTCTTAAATCATACCTTCAGTTAAGTTCAACAACTAAAAATTCAGAGAAGGCTTGATATTTAGAGACCTGAGAAATTTCTTGATCTTCTTGAGACATTTGAATCTGAGGGATAGGGACAATAAAAGTATGAATATATGTATTTTCTATGTTGTTAATATCTTCAGGTACTGATAAAAGTATTATCATCAGGTTTTTGATCATCAATCAACAAAGGTGTAGGTAGTTGTTGATCATTGTTTGGTCTAAAGAATTTTCAATTGAGGACCTTTCTTGAATTGACCTTGGTTTTGTGTTTGGTGTTTAGAAATAGTTTTTGTATTGTTATAGGTTGTGTTTCAATCTTATAAATCCTTTTTGAAAGGTTTCTAAGAAGTTATGTGATTTCATCTATTTTTTAGTCTTCATTTTTAGATTTAGCGGAAGAAGAGGCTTCCTAATTTGATTTTAATTTTCTTTGGGCTTTTTTAGGTTTGGCCTTTAGCTTAGATAAGGAAAACCTATTTGCTTTAACCTCTATATCATTTGTTTGCGTGTTTTCTAAGTTACAAGCTATTCTGTCTCTTAACATGACAACAAAATAATCCTCAAAGGCTTTGGAGAATCTAACCTTTGCTGCTGCTACAGATGGTTTACAATTAGGAGGCATCTTGTGATAAAGTTTATTAAATATTTTGATGAAATTAGCTACTGGTTCACCATAATTTATTTTAATATCTTCAAATTCTGTCAAGAAATTAACAAGATCCTTTTTCACACCCCATTTATTTTTAAAGATAGTTGTCAATTCCTCCCAAGATCTAATAGAATTTATTGGTAACTATGTAAACCAAATCCTAAAATTTCCTTCTAAATACTGCACAAACAATCTCATATAAGCATTTTCATGTTCAATGTTCATGTTATGAGAAAAATCTAGAAATGCTGCTATATGATCTTCAACTGAAAAAACGATTTCCTCATTAAATCTTGGGAGATGTTTAAGATATCTCGCAGGAAAATCATTAAGTATGTTTGGGAGTGATAGAGAAGCATATATTGCTTGAAAAATTGGCCTAAAACTAGCCATACTTAAAGATGAGGATTAAGAAGATTCAGTGGTGGTGGTTGTAGAAGTAGAGGATGAAGATGGGGAATAAGGAGGTGAATATTGAGGAGTAAAAGAAGGTGGAGGATGAAGTGGAGTTGAAGGTATTTTTATGGATCTTAAGGGTGTTCGAATGACCAAATTTTGAACCTCTTATTCTCATTCTTTTTGTTCAAATAGAGGATTAGAATATAGAGAAAAGAGATCTTATGGTTTTGGAGAAGTAGATGTAAAAAAGTATGAGGTAGGGGATATGAAATTAGTAGGTTTGAATCCAGGTATATGTAGATCCAACTCCTTTTCTAATGAGGGAGATTCATAAAGTGCCTCAGGTAATTTATAAGAATCCAAAGAATGAACTAACAAAGTAGATTGAAAATCCACTCCTTTGGATACTAATTCATGCACTCTAGGAGGTAAGTCTTCTGATTCTAGGGGAATAGGTCAACTCTTGTAGTCTCCTGTTGAGGAACATAAGAAGGGGTTTGATGTATTCTTCTAGAAGAAGATTTCCTTACCAGTACCTCTAGATCTGATATAGGTAAGACAATTTTAGAATCAGAATGACACCTGGTATGCTTTGAAGGAGCCATCTTGGGTTCAGTGAAGTTGCTAGGTCAAATTTTTTGACCTAACTATACCTTTAATTACCCTTCAAGGAATAGGATTTATCGTTGTCCCAGGGAAAACAAATTAAATTCTTCTCCCTGAAAACAAGCCAATCTGATGTTTTCCTATCAGATAACTATTGTCAATAAAGTATGCCAGAGCATATATAATATTTTGTTTTGTTTTAAGTTTGGAATTTTTGGATGACGAATTCATAAAACAATTTTCTAACAACTGTGTCTAAAATTTTAAATAATATCAATTAATAAGGCAAAGGGTTGTTTATTTATTTCACATAGTGATTTATATTTGTAGGTATTTTAGCAGAATATGTATGAAGATATTATTATTTATATATTCAAATTGAATTCTTTAATGATCATAAGTGTGAAAACTTTCAAACTATGTCTAAAAGTTTAACAAAATATATTTAACATTATGAAGATGCTAATAATTTATTGATGAGAGGGACTTACATAAACAAATAGTTCAATAAATCATTCTCTGATATAGATAATAACTTCGGGATGAATTTAAGATAATTGAAACTCATTCATTCTCACCTAGTTAAATTCCTAAAAATTAAATATATCTAGAAAATAGAATGTAATAATAAATAGGAAAGCTCATAGAAGAACAAGGTTGTATGAAACAAATCCATAATCCTTCATTAATTATTAATAATCAAAATCTTGTACATTTCTTCTTACAAAATTCTTATCGAAGGGTGAAACCCTTAATAACTCGTAATGAGAGCTAATTATACTAGTTCTAAGACTAAGAAAATATATAGAACTCGTTACAATAATAGCATCAAATAATAGGAAAAAGGAAACTGTTGAATGATGTGTCACTATTTTGAAGGAGGTTGTTGATGACTTAGCCCTTGAATTGTTGTTGTGTTGTGATACTGTTACGATAAAAAATTACTCAATTGTATCACAAAGTTTATCCCATATATCTTCACTTGGTATTTCCAAATTCACCATCTTTCTAAATACTTCATCCACTTCTATATGCCTTTCGAAAGCTGGCTTCTTAAGGAAAATATGTTTAATTTCATTCTTGATGATCAAATCAAACTCTAAGGCTTCCAAAAAGGCCTTCCCTGTTATATGTCCTTTGATTCCTGCAAACTTATCTCTAGCCACGACAATAGTATACAATATCTTTCAATAATCTTCTAATTTGATCAACGTACCATTTGGAGCTACCAATCTTGGTAGTCCTTTCTAATTTAAAACATTAAATTTTGAATGAAACCTTTGGACAACAATGTCCAGGGTTTGACATTTTTTCTCTAACTGGTTAATCAAATTCTTCTTTTGTAAGACCTTCTTAATCTCTAAGATGGTAGTTGTTTTGTCAGGAATATTTATCTCTTACATTTCTTCTCTTGTTTCTAAATTTAGAACCTTTAGCATATCTGTGGCTTCTCTTGGCTTGGTATTTAAGGATTCTTTTTTTTCTTATATTTCTGTTATCAATTTGGTAATGAGTTCTTGTTGTTCAAATATGATTTGTATGGACGGCCATACATTTGTCATGGTTTGGCTAATCTATGTACAAATAATTTCCTTGGCTTGGTCCAATGTATCTGCCATTAGGGACTCACTTTCCAACTTCTTAATCTTAAGTCCTAATCTATGGGACTTTTGCATCTCCTCCATATACGGAGTATCATTCTTGATTTTATGAAATTCTAAGTTTTGGAATTTTTGCAGTAAATTCTCATTTTCCTGTTTCTGTGTGGCCAATTATTGTGCTAATTTTGCTGGATTAGCTGTTGTTGATGTAGAATCAATGGATGTTGATGATGAAATAGGTTCTGTACCTACGATTTCTATTGGGACTGCTGTGACTGGAACCATGGCATGTTGTGCTGCTTCTTTCTCCTTCATTAACCCTTCAATCTACTCTTCCATTTTCTTTAGCTGTATATTTTGCTCAGAAATAAGCTTGAGCATTTCTTCCTTGTTTTTTTCACTCTCTTCAATTTCTTTGGTCTATGGATCCTTAGTTGAAGGCAGCTTCAAATTTGTTCGCAGAATTGTAATGTCTACATTTTTCTTTTTAAGGATCTCTTCTACTGCCTTAAAGTCCTTTGGATCATACCTAATCTTGACTACAAGGTATTTTAGGGACTTGAGTTTGTTATCTTTAGCTAAGGAAGATAAATTTTCAATGCTAAGTTGAGATTGAAAATTGGATAAGGTATTCCTAATTTTATAAAGATACATAGCTGCAGTGGTCATGGTGGAAAACAACATCTTACCAGACTCTCTGTGCATATTCATCTGATCAATTGGATGGATTTAATTGGCATAAAATTAAAGTACATTCTTTTTATAATCTGATGGAGACTTGGGAATGGGGACTTGGGATTGCAAGGAATCCATGTGCATTCTTCCTTTCTCACTGCCAAAAGTAGAGAGAAGCCTATGCTGGGAAGTGGAGGTGTGTTTCCAGAATTGGTTGTATACATTAGCATTCAAAGTCTCATTCTTTTGTTTAATTTCAAGGAAATTTGCAAATATGTTTTGATCATCTATGGAATTGGTTCCTGTATTCTAAATTATTTCCAAAGGTTCTCTAGAAGGTGAAGCTATAGGAGGAGTGTTTGGAACACTAGTTCCTGCTGATGTACTAAGAAAATTCTGGATATACAAGATCAATTATCTCTGGTTGTTTCTCTTCTATTGAGACTGTCAAGGCAATCTTTGGCTTCTTCTGTTGTACAATAAATTATTTCATAATCTCCACAATAGATGAAGTCACTTCTCTCACCCTTTTCTTTTTCTTTCTTTGAGAAACTAAAGTCTGTACATTGGAGGTGGATAAAACCTGCTCCTTTTCCTCTTGAAGTGTTCCATCAACCCACTTCTCTTGATTCATGAACTTTTATATCTGTAGTCTTGGATTATGATTATAGGGAGTTGTTTTTAATTCAACTCTTAAAGCAGAAATTATGCCAAAAGGGTCATAAGAACAAGAAAACTAGGCTGGAAATTAATATTCTTTAACAATGTATCAGCCTCAACACCAACTAATCTAGTGTTGCAAATGAATGATCCAATATTTGACTTGATTTTAAACTATGATTTCCACTTGTTTGACACAAAGTGTTGGCCATCCATGTTGATCATATGCCTAATACATTCCAGAGAAAAGATTCTCATAGGGACATACTTCGGTAGCTTATATGGTGCAAGCTCAAAACCATATACCCTTATTTCTGTATAGTTCAGGTATAAATACCAGTCACTAGTTTTGGTCTGCTCACTTAAGTGTAAAATCCTTTTTATTTCATCTCCAATACTTTGGCCTGTTTGACTGTTGAGAATTTATGCCACTGGATGTATTAATGTATCTATGAAATCTGAGAATGAATATTTTGTTGAAGTAGTCCTGACTATTTCAGTCAATGAATCATTTATTCAGTCACTCCTTCTTCATCCTATTTGTTGAGTTTTATGGGAAAAATATCTTCCTACAAAAAAAGAAACATATGGACAAGTACAAAGCTATACTTGAACACTCCTTGTGTAGTGAGATTCATGAATTGTTCATGTATATTATCAACCAAGAATTGACTGTAATTGTACATGAATGTTGGTTGCTGATCTTTGTTAAAGATGGAGAGGATGTAGAAATTTTAATAACTGATATATTATTCAGCGATATTCTCCTGATCACACACTATTTTAGCTTCATGCATAATACAGAATCTCTTCTACCATTGATCATTAATTGTGGAAATAAAATCAATTGCATGCACACATTAAAACCACAAACAATCACACATATGAACACAAAATTTAATGGGAAAGATTAAAGCTGAAAACCCCAAATATCTGTATATTATATGTCATGGATATCATGTAACAATCATAGTACAAAGCTCCTCACAAGCTCTGAGCACCACCTCCAATTGCTACATACTATCAAGCTAGATATAGAAAAACACATGCTCCAATATTTTGCCACTTGATAGCCAGCCTCTATTGCGTAATCAATGTTATGGGATGGCTCATTAAATAACATAAACCACCTAGCTTGTACCACACAATACTTATGGGCTTCTCCACCTATATGTGTGTTGTAAATAGCAACTGATAGTTAACTTGCTCTTTCACCTATCTCTGCACTGGTCTCCACTGAATCTGTCCATGCACTGAAGTTAACTAATGCATTCTTTAGTTGATTATTGAGTTTATAATTAGTGAATTAATTAATAATTCATTCACACCACTCTCACTAATTGTATCAATCAATTAAACTAGATACAAATAGCTCAACTATGTTTATATTAGTTAAACTGAATACAACTCCACTAACTTCCTCAATCAACTCCACTAAACTCTCTCACATGAGTTCTAACTGAAGTATCCATGCAATAGCTCCACATAACCCTCAGGAATAGTGTAATTCCTTCTGTCAGCTCCTGTGCCACATCTATGCACTTAACTGAAGTGCTCCAAGAGAATAAGATAATGTTTAGAGTCCAAATATTATTAAGAGCTATGTTGGCAATAGGATGCAGAGTATTGTCCTTGATGGCAACCCACTGAATAAAGATGAAGACATGAGACAGTTGACATGTGTTGTCCTTGATGGCAAACCACCTGATGAAGTTTGTCTTGACCTGATGGACTTGGTAAATGATGTAAATCTAATATGAAATGATGTTTGTTAGCAATATGATGCTGAGTGTTGTCCTTGAATGGCAACCCACTTGATGAAGATGATGGCAACTTACTTGATGAAGTTGTGCTTGATAGAATATGTCTTGATGAACCTGTTTAAAGATGAAAATATGATGTATCTACAGAGAGTACAGAAGGTAATGAAGAAAGGAATTCAATATGTGCTAGATCTATGATGAAAAGAGTATGTCTCAAGGCATACGTGGATTTGCCTAGGAGAAGTCGCGTATGCACGCGGTAAAGTACGTGCCAAGTCGCGTATGGGAAAAAGCGCTCATAAAGTGAAAAACTAGGGGTAACCACCATGGTATTGACCCATTGTATTGGGTAATGATTCGTCTAAATGACCCCGTCCAGGAATACCATCGGAAGTAATGTAGTTTTGGGCTCATGGTATTGTTTTGGCTCATGGTATTGAAAAAGGGTAAGCCTATATAAAGAGAAGAAATTCATTGTGCAAATCATGAGTGTGTGTGCAAGATGTCTGAGCTTGAATGAATACTTCTCTGTGAAGTATATCTGTATGGAAAGGGTAAAGTTTTGAATGATAGATCTGAATGTATGATGCACCAATGATGAAGAAGGGGATCTAGATCTGAAATGGACTTGTATTTGCTAGATCTGTTTATGGAAGGCATAGATCTGAGATTAAGGCGAACATCTGTCTGGAGTAAAAGGGTAAATCTGAACTGAATATCTGATCTGAAGAAGTATGTTGCTCTATAATGGTTGAAGATCTATATGCTAGTTCACCGCAGAGGAAGCGCGTATATACGCGGCTTCGCTGAAGAGAAAGCGCGTATGCGCAACGAAATTGGATCTGTAATATGTACAGAAGTATACGTTGGTTTATGTGAACGGAAGCGCGTACATACGCGACATCAATGAAAGGAAAGCATGTATGCAAACTAGGGTTTGCTGAAGCAAGGGGTATGAAATGTCTGATCTGTTCTGTTGTGTTACTGCTATATGTGAATGATGTATTCTACAATTCCGGGTTGTCTGAATTGATAAGCTTCAGTTTGATGTATGATTGAGCTTAAATGTATGGAGTGGGTCTAGTCTTAAAATATGATGAAACGTGGCCTGCAAGTAGTGTCCTAAAGGAAGCTTTGGATCCAGTGTGAAAATTGATGAAACGTGGTCCGTAGAGGTGCTGAGGGTTGTAGCCTTCAGTCAGGGGGTTGTAGCTCCCTTCCAGGAGAGGCTGGTAAACGAGATCAGGGGGTCGTAGCTCCCTTCCAGGAGAGGCTAGTAAACGAGTCAGGGGGTTGGAGCTCCCTTCCAGGAGAGGCTGGTAAACGAGCGCAGGTGGGTGCCTGCGTGCTGGTAGGAGTCTGCACCAGCACATATGTTGTAAGATGTTTTCTCTATAATTAAATATTGAAGGCTGAGCAACTGCAGCGGTGGTTTTCTCCCGACTTGGGTTTCCACCTAAAAATCCTGGTGTTCATGTGTGATGCTTTGTGTGATGGTTTATTCTATTGTTACTACACATGTTTACTGCTAACTTAACATCAGATGAATGAATATTGCAAAGAACTAAGTTAATAAATATCTGCATATTTAGATCTCTGCTAATACGCAAGTTGTATGAAGGATATCTGCATGTATACGCGATTTTACTAAAGGAAAGTAGCGTATGGGTTTTAGAGAGTGAAAAAGTAAAAAGTATTGAATATGCAGTAAATACTGATTCACCCCCCCCCCTCTCAGTATTTTTCCCAACAATTGGTATCAGAGCAGGTTCTTCTGCAGAAGCTTGATCGCTTGAAGGAGATCCGTCGCAATGGGAAGTCTTGAAGGAGTGATGTCTATAAAGCCACCTCTATTCAATGGAAGCAATCTGATATTCTGGAAGGTACGAACAAAAGCATATCTACAAAGTCTTGGTGCAGATGTATGGGCAATTGTGGAAAAAGGTTATCAATACCCGGCAAGTATTCCTACTGATGCAGCTGAAAGAAAGAAGTATGAAATCAATGCCAAAGCAGTGAATGTCTTATTGGGAAGCATGTTTGAATCAGAATTTGCTAAAGTGATGCAGCTACATTCGGCAAAAGAAATATGGGACAAAATCATTCTAAGCTATGAAGGAGACACAAAGGTAAAAAGTGCAAAACTCCAAACTCTTAGAATTGAATATGAAAATTTGAAGATGCATAGTGATGAGAGCATTGCCCATTTCTTCTTACGTCTGGACGATATTGTAAATCGAATGACAAATTTGGGTGAAACCATAACTGATACTACTCTAGTGGAAAAAGTCTTAAGATCCTTGACTTCAAAATTTGACTCTAAAGTTTCATCTATTGAAGAAAGGCAAGATCTGCAAACTCTTACTATTGTTCAATTACATGGTATTCTGACTGCTTTTGAAATGAGACAAGGAGGTCCTTCTCAAATCAGAGAAGTTTCTTTCAAGGCATCTGCAAAAGGAAAAGAAAAGGAAGTTGTCAAAGAAACCAGCTATATATCCGAAGAAGAAGAAGCTGACAAAATTAAAGATAAAGAAGATTCTGACCAAGCTCTACAAGTGCTCATGGAAAAGAGGAAAAAGAAGAAGGCCACTCGAAGCAAGGAGATGTCTCAGAAAACTTGTATAGCAGAAATTGAAGAAGATGAATCAAATAGTGATTGGGATCCTTGTAATACTCTTCTGTGTGCTAACAATAGTGAAGATAGTGAAAGTAAAGTTGTGGATCTAGAAGAAGCTATCAAGATCAAAGTTGAAGAACAACAAAAGGAAATTGATAAGAAAGATTCTATCTACAAAGAGATGATCTCTCAAATGAAAGAACAAATAGAAATGTTGAATGGACAGGTGGACAAATATCAAAGGTTTCATACGTATGCATCCAATCGAATTAAAGAACTAGAAGCAGAAATCAACGATCTAAATGCAGATCTCGAAAAATCAAGCAAGAAGAATGAAGGACTTGAAGCTGCAATCATCTCTCTGCAAGCAGATCTTGAAGCATCAAGTAAGAATAATGAGGAACCTCTACAACCATTTGAAAAGGAAGGCCTTGAAGCAGAAATCATCTCTCTCAAAGAAGATCTGGAAAAATCAAATAAGAAGAATGAAGAGCTGCAACAAACATGTGAAGAAAATGAAAATTGGTTGAAAGAAGAGATTCTAAATCTGAAGGATCAAGTAGAAGATGGAAGAAGGAAAGAAGAAATCTTGACGAAGCAATGTCAAGCCTTGGAGTTTGAGGTAAACATTCTCAAAGGTAAATTAGAAGAAAAGGTTAAGCTTTTGAGGTTTCAAGATAGTACTAACATTTTGGACAATATTCTGAGTAATCAAAGGTCTCCTGCTATCAAACTTGGTCTTGGTTTCCATGAAACTGTTAAAGGAGAATCTAGCTCACAAGGAAGTGCTAAAAATTCAGAGGAAGTCAATGCTAAACCTGAAGTGTTGAAAGAGACAAAAGATCAACCAACAATCATGAATTCTCAAAGGAATTCATTCAAGAACGTTGAATGTTTTAAATGTCATAATTATGGGCATGTTGCAGCAAATTGCAGGAGCAGATCATTTCAGCCTCAAACAAACAGTTCCTACATAGAAAGGTACTCTGGTTTCTTCAAGGGATATTGTTTTTCATGTAACAAGTATGGACATAAAGCAGCTGATTGTAAAAGGAGGAAGATTAGAAATACTCAATATGATTCTTATGCTTATTTCTCTGGCCACATGAGATGTTATGCTTGTAACAAGTATGGACATGTAGAAAATGAATGCAGGTTGAACAGATCTGAGGAAGTGGACAATTTTCAGCACACAGTTAGGAAGTTCAAACAAATCTGGAAAAAGATGGAGGACCGGTCAGAAACGTAGGGAATTTTGACCCTACTGCAGTCATCCGCTTCTGAAGCTTACTTCTCTGATTGACTGCAGGAATGATGTGGGATACATTATGAGATTTAGTAATGTATCGTCACGGGGGGAGCAATGTATGATGTCTCTCATGATTAATTTGATTATTCTGGTTATATGTATTTCTGACAGAGCATCTTATATGAAGAAGACAAGTACAGGAAGTACAAGTTCAGGGGGAGATGAAGGAATGTTAAAAATTTCTATGCTTCACTTTCCATACGCGGGTTCTATTAACAAAAGTCGTGTATACACGCAAGTTCCAGCAGACACAGTCGCGTATGCTTTGATGATAAGAGAATTTTTATGATTGTTGAAGATCTGGAGCAGAGGTTCAAGGGGAGCATCAGTATGACTGTTAATAACTGTATTATTGACTCAATATCAGCTTAGTTTCTCAGTTCTAAATAATGATGATATGATACATGGTTTCTTATGTTGAAGATTGTGGATGAGTCCTGTTTGATTTTTGATGAAGAGTATTCGTTGCTGAGATGAAAATCTTATAATTCAGAGATAAGGTCAGATCATGTAGAGATTGTTGCTGATGACTTGCTGATGAAGGTGTTCAGGTTACGAAAGTTAAGAAGAAGCATTGGTTCAGGGGGAGCAGCAGGTTGAATACTAATGTTTGCATTGTTGGCACTATCACTGCTTACTCTTGGTTATTGTGATACTCATGCTTAAATGAGGATGACCTGGTACATGATTTATTCTGATGATATTTTGAGCCTTGTTTGGTAAAAAGTATCTTTTGTACTCACACATGGATGAGTTGGAAGTCTTATGATTCGGAGATAAGAATAGATCATGCAGAACTTGTTACTATGGTTGAGATCTTTTGCCTTCATATGTTACTTCATGTTAAATCTTGAAGATCTTGATGATATTGGACCACATGGATGATTGACACATATTTGAAGATGTTGTTCTGGTATGATGATCTCTCTTGGAAAGATTGTATTGATGCTGCAAATAATCTGAAGGCTTGGTTACTAATGAGCTTATGCTACAACCGTTAGATGACGCTTGAGGACACAACTACATTGCTCTATCTATCTGCAGTCTAGGGAAGCATTCAAATATCTCAGAAAGAAGTTGAACACTGTCTTCTTCTCACAGAGGATCAGATCTGGTTAAAATATAGAAGATGGTATTGGATACGCGGGTTTCCTGAAACACAGTCGCGTATATACGCGAGTTCATGCACATAAACTCGTGTATGTCTAGTTGCTGACTTTTTTCTGTTTGGAGTCAGCTCTCTTCAGCATAGCTGCAGTGTTGTTTGGTATCTTTGATATTTTTTGGCATCTCTGGTGGTGTTCCAGTTCTCATAATTCTATTTCTAATGTTTTGATAAAGATGCCTTGATTATTTGTTGGTAAAAGTGTTCAGGATGCACAAACTAAGGGGGAGCCTTAGTCATATGGAAAGGATGTTCGGATGCACAGATTCAGGGGGAGCATTAGCTTTGCTGCGTATAATGCATTGTTGGCATTATGTTGGTTCTGAAATATGTTCTCTTTCTTGAGGACCTTATGGTGTTGGTCTAAAAGTTATATTTGTAGTTTGATGAAAAGGACATGTAGAGATCCATGATGTAAAATTGTAATATTCAGTCATGTAAGGACTTGATAAATTTGTAAACCCACTTGGTTGGGTAGCTGAGTCAAATTTTGTAAACCCACTTGGTTGGGTAGCTGAGTCAAATTTGTAAACCCACTTGGTTGGGTAGTTAAGTCTCATATGTAAATCCACTTGGATGGATCTTTGATGTAAGTATGAGTCATTGGTGATAGGAAATTCATAGAGTCATGTACTCCATTGGAAAATATGTTTGAAGGTCGGCATGATTGATCCGCTAGTTGTTTTGATCCGCCCTTTTGATGTCAAGGGAAGTTATAAGTGTTTGAATGAAGAGAAAGAATGGTGTCAAAAATGGAAAGAGTGACATGGTGTCATTGTATTCTTAATGTACCTATCTGTTGTGGTAACCAAACACCATCGTGGTTGCCATCAAGTCCAAAGGGGGAGATTGTTGGCAATATGATGCAGAGTGTTGTCCTTGATGGCAACCCATTGAATAAAGATGAAGACATGAGATTGTTGGCATGTGTTGTCCTTGATGGCAATACACCTGATGAAGTTATTCTTGACTTGATGGACTTGGTAAATGATGTAAATCTGATGTGATATGATGTTTGTTGACAATATGATGTAGGGAGTTGTTCTTGAATGACAACCCACCTGATGAAGATGATGGAAACTTACTTGATGAAGTTGTGCTTGATAGAATATGTCTTGATGAACTTGTTTAAAGATGAAAATCTGATGTATCTACAGAGAGTACAGAAGGTAATGAAGAAAGGAATTCAATATGTGCTAGATCTATGATGAAAAGAGTATGTCTCAAGGCATACGCGGATTTGCCTAGGAGAAGTCGCGTATGCACGCGGTAAAGTACATGCCAAGTCGCGTATAGGCAAAAGCGCTCATAAAGTGCAAAACCAGGGGTAACCACCATGGTATTGACCCATTGTATTGGGTAATGATTCGTCTAAATGACCCCGTCCAGGAATACCATCGGAAGTAATGTAGTTTTGGGCTCATGGTATTGTTTTGGCTCATGGTATTGAAAAAGGGTAAGCCTATATAAAGAGAAGAAATTCATTGTGCAAATCATGAGTGTGTGTGCAAGATGTCTGAGCTTGAATGAATACTTCTCTGTGAAGTATATCTGTATGGAAAGGGTAAAGGTTTGAATGATAGATCTGAATGTATGATGCACCAATGATGAAGAAGGGGATCTAGATCTGAAATGGACTTGTATTTGCTAGATCTATTTATGGAAGGCTTAGATCTGAGATTAAGGCGAACATCTGTCTGGAGTAAAAGGGTAAATCTGAACTGAATATCTGATCTGAAGAAGTATGTTGCTCTATAATGGTTGAAGATCTATACGCTAGTTCGCCGCAGAGGAAGCGCGTATATACATGGCTTCGCTGAAGAGAAAGCGCGTATGCGCAACGAAATTGGATCTGTAATATGTACAAAAGTATACGCTGGTTTATGTGAACAGAAGCGCGTACATACGCGACATCAATGAAAGGAAAGCGCGTATGCAAACTAAGGTTTGTTGAAGCAAGGGGTATGAAATGTATTATCTGTTCTGCTGTGTTACTGCTATCTGTGAATGATGTATTCTACAGTTCTGGGTTGTCTGAATTGATAAGTTTCAGTTTGATGTATGATTGAGCTTAAATGTATGGAGTGGGTCCAGTCTGAAAATATGATGAAACGTGGCCTGCAAGTAGTGTCCTAAAGGAAGCTTTGGATCCATTGTGAAAATTGATGAAACGTGGTCCGTAGAGGTGCTGAGGGTTGTAGCCTTCAGTCAGGGGGTTGTAGCTCCCTTCCAGGAGAGGCTGGTAAACGAGATCAGGGGGTCGTAGCTCCCTTCCAGGAGAGGCTGGTAAACGAGTCAGGGGGTTGGAGCTCCTTTCCAGGAGAGGCTGGTAAACGAGCGCAGGTGGGTGCCTGCGTGCTGGTAGGAGTCTGCACCAGCACATATGTTGTAAGATGTTTTCTCTATAATAAAATATTGAAGGCTGAGCAACTGCAGCGGTGGTTTTCTCCCGACTTGGGTTTCCACCTAAAAAATCCTGGTGTTCATGTGTGATGCTTGTGTGATGGTTTATTCTGTTGTTACTACACATGTTTACTGTTAACTTAACATCAGATGAATGAATATTGCAAAGAACTAAGTTAATAAATATCTGCATATTTAGATCTCTGCTAATACGTGAGTTGTATGAAGGATATCTGCGTGTATACGCGATTTTACTAAAGGAAAGTAGCGTATGGGTTTTAGAGAGTGAAAAAGTAAAAATTTTTGAATATGCAGAATATTCGTATTCACCTCTCTTCATTATTTTTTCCGAACAAGCTAATATTTGACATATCTATTTTTAGACTGGAAATCTAAAAATAGATTCTGCCCAATATGTCTAAAATTAGAATTCCATCTATTTTTTCCAACTTGACCAACCATCCACAAATAGCATCCCGCAACTCATAGAACATGATCCATATGTCTAAAAATAGACTTTGCGCCAAAAATAGCCTGTGGGCCCACTTAGTGAAGGCAACTTCTTTCCACTAAGCTCATCATCTTGTTGCAATTTCAACAGAGGAATCCAAGGATGGGTTCATCAACCATTTTTTCATCTGGATAGCCTAAAAGGTAAGAAAGAAGAGAAATATAATGTTTGGAGGCTTTAGGGAATATGGAAGATGGGTAGGGTGGATTCGGTTTTGGTAATTCAACATTGTCAAGCAAAAAGATCTCAAAATTTTGGCCTCTTTGTGGAAAAGTTAGGTTATGGTATAGATCCATAAGTGATGTTGGTGAAAAATGGATAAGGGAGTCTGATTGAGGAATTAGGAGCATATGATTAATGATTTCAGCATAGATGGTGATCAGAATGTCTCCATTCTGAGCCACCACTGCTCTTTTTATAGGGTCATATCTTGCTTGACACCAGATAACGAGGTCAGGGAATTCATTTGGTTTTGGAAAACTGAAGAAATGTAACAGTGAATCCTAGAATCTAATTGGATCTTTCTTGTCAAGGTATTTTTGTTTGATCTAGAGGTGTAGTTCATGTAAATCGAACTCACATTATGCATCTGCAATCTTGAAAAGGGAGTCTGCAAGGGGAACATGGTCGAGATCAACCCAAGTAGTGGTAGCAGAGCTTTGTTATGTATTTAGCTTTTCATATTTCCCCTTTGGGGTCATCTTGACACACGTAAGAAATGGAATAGAAGATGGTTATTGGTTGACTATATAGCAAGTAAGTTGATTGAATTTGGTGACATATCAATTAAACGGGAGGAGACTATGCACAAGGAAACTGTTTTACCTAAAACCAACAGTAAAGAGTCAAGAAAAAGTGAAAAAGAGGTGGATTTAGGTTTATTTATAGCAAGAAAGGTCAGGCTAATGATTTTTTTGTGACCGTAGCGGCTTTAATTTTTTGGGACTGGAGCTGTGATGTGAAGGCTAACAGTCTGGGAGAGGAGATTTAACGGACATATAGAAAGAACAGGTATGAAAAACTAGGAAATGGGTAGAACAATTTGGAAATGGATATGTGAGGTGGCGGTGTTTTATTGGTCAAGGAGTAATGGTCAAAGCGCGGGATGAAGAATCATTGGCAGAAGAAAACCATTGGTGGATTTTGGAGGGGGTAGCGGAAGGTTTGTGGTTTTGAGTGGGGGGGAGGGGGTGCAAATTCATGAGGTTGTTACATGTAAGGTTGGGGCGCCCACCATTAAAACCACTTTTCAGATACCCCCCCCCCCCCCCTCACGTTAATGGGAAATGGTCGAGGGGGGTGCGAAGTATCTCCCCGTCGTTGATTTGGGTGGGGAGTAAATCCACCGTTCAAAGATGGACGCTCTTTATGTAAAACTGACAAGATGTTTTGTCCACTAGTGACTTTGGCTTAAAACAAATGTATGTGCCATATAATATAAAGTTTGATGTCAAATAATTCATAACAAAGATTAGTACTTTTTAAAGGACATTAATCATAAATTAATGAAAATTTTACATTTTTTGAATGACGCATTTAAACAAGCAGCCTTTGATTTTTGTTTTTTGTTTCTTTAAAATAAAGCATTTATTTTTATTTTTCTTGCCTAACATTTTTATGCCTTCATTATTTAGGGCAGTCAAAATCTAACACTTTATTTGATATGAATATATAAAATGAACTATAGTCCTACATTTTTTTTATTTCTTTTTCTTTTTCATCCATATCCTAACTCAAAATTTTGAATTTATTTTTGACTAATATGCTAACTTATCAAAACCAAATTATGTTACAAAAGTGTTAAAATGCATCGTTCCATTAAGTTATAAAACCGCACCGGCGCGTTAAAGGAAAACCATATCAGTGCATGCAACGCCTATCCACCCGTTTGGGTGGTAGTTATCGATAAAGCGCACAGGGCGTTCTAATTGGTATTGGTATTTGGTGCAGTTCCCATAGGTCGTAGAAACACACCGGTGCACAGTATTATAAAAATGCACCATTTCACAGTAACTAACACGAACCAATGTTCATTTTCTATTTTTTAGAAACATCAACCTGTGACAGTGAAATTATTGTGATTTTTTAAAATTCATTATTCATCAAATTTTGACACATATATTATAACAATATTCATATGAATTAAATTTTTATTAGTGCATTTGAAGGTGATGTTTGGATGAATTTGTCATATCATATCATCAGATTTCACATCTCTTCATTATAATACTTAATCATCCATATATTTAATCAATTGTGTAACATTTCACAGCGACAATGGAAAATGCAATAGAATAAATTAAAACATATTTTATTATATATATATATGAATAAGACATTCTTTTTCATACAAAATAGGATAGTTATTGGTATCCCTTTTTCTTTCAATTGGGTCACTATGTCCATTACATTAAACAAAATGCCTGATTTCAGAGACAAATATTTCAAAAAATACGTCGCCTTTCTTTGATATCCAAACATATTGATCATCATTCTTCGCTGGAATTATTGTCACTTCTAGAGCTACTTCCATGACTTGGGTTATTTGGAGGAATTTTTTGTTCATTGTGTTGATTGTTTTCTTCTTCTTCAAGTTCCATCTACAAACATAAAAATAAAGTGTACTGAGTGTATATACATTGGTCAGATAATGAAAATTGCAATATTTAATAATATACATCAATGTAAATCGAAAATAATTGTACCATAGAAAGAATTGAGTCATGAACTATAGACATTATTTCAAAGCCAAATTTCATTTCATATTTCAACAATTCATTTGTTGGCGCAGTTCCATACTTTGTTTCCTCCAACTTTTATACCTCATAACAAATCATAGATTTATATAAAAGATTTTTTTGTTCTATTAATTATAGAAAGAGCTAAGTAAATCAAGATAGACACTTACAAATTCCACAATTAATTTCTGATATGCCAACAAATAATGAAAACCCATATTTAACCCAATGTCAATCAATTCTTTTGATGATTCTTCTTTGTATGTTAGCACATATTTGAAGACATTCAATGATGATTGTTGTAAAACAACTTAAAATATACAAAAATGAAATCTATTTAAGTTGTTATAAGGAAGTAACAATTACTCAAAAACATATATATCAACCATTTTCTTCCTTGTCGTCCTGTTTTATGTGTTGACTGAGTTCCATTTTCTTTTCTTTTCTGCAAGAAAATACTTGAAATTAATATTTAATTCTAAATTATTTATTTATTGTACCTAATCAAAAAATTCAATGATTACATATTACATTTGAAGCACGTTGTTGTTGAGATGGCTCCTCGTGCGATGAAATTATGTTCATTTCTTTTACCATCTCCTCATACACCTTTTTCGACATTCGTACTGGCATATTTCCGATAACATCTCATTCATCCTTTAAGATTTTCATAATCTTCCTGAAAACGTACCATGGTCGAATAAACTATTTAATTTTTATATTGATATATGAAAACTATATATAACAATCATGATACTTATAAATGATTGTTTTGTAGTAATATATACATATAATTCTAGAAAAAAATTTAAAGAAATATTAATTTTTCAATCCTTATTTTTTATTGTCTTATGTTTTTTCTATTAAAAGTCTGACATGTCTCATTTACAAATTCTCTAGAAAATCATCTTGTAGTTTAAATAAAATTTGGTTCTTGGAATCATTGGATTGATTTTTGTATTGTAAGTGGAAATAATGTCTATACATTCATTCCATTATATCCCTCAAAGTTTTGTAAAATTTTTCCCCCCATTCGTTAACCTCCAACACCACTCCAGATGAGTTAAGGAGCAATTCATTTTCATTTGCATGTTCTATTTTTTTCTCTTTTCTTCGAATGACATTCCTTTTCTTCGTTGTTGGCCCCTGTAAAACATTAAACATATTTGAATTAATATATTGTTTGAAACATGTTATCTAATATTTTTAAGTCTATTATTAATGAAATTCAAAAAAGAAACTCCTATTGGATAGATAGTATTTTTTCATTCACCTAATTCATCCTTATGAAATTTTTACATCTATATTTTATGCTCTTCTGGTCTTAAATTATAAATAATCTTATCGAGCTTCATAATTTTGTAGCTTTGTGTGATACACACTAAACAATACATATCAGTTAAACTTACATATAATTCAAAAATAATAATTTTTGTAAATAATTTACAATGAACTTACCGTTTTTTCTTTTCTGGGTGTACTATCAGTATTTTTGTTACTTGAACTCTTGTCAACCATTTATTTATCAATATGAAACCTGTACCATTAATTAATATAATTTATAAATAAATCACATTCTTTTGAGGTAAAAAACAAAAAATCAAGAAAACAATGCGCCTTTCGCAACTTATGCACCGAACACGGTGCGGTAGGTTGTTATAAATGCACTGCCAATATAGTATAAACACTGTTCGATGCTCTTTGTCAAAAAGGAAACCCAGTGCATTATATTAATATAGGAGCACCGATTAACATAAACATAAATTAATAAAAAATTGTTTTTATCAAACAATGTTTTTTGTCAACAAGCGCCTAGTGCGCTATACTACAATCGCGCACCAGTGCGTTATTTTAAATGGTGCAAACTGATTAACAAAAGTTGGTTTTTTAAATCGTGCAAGGGTTGACATAGATTTTGATCTGACTCTGCAAGTGTGGTCCCGCGAGTTAGATGTCATACACACACACACACACACACACACACACACACACACACACATATAGTAATATAAACCCTATAAATCTAAAATAAAAAGCCTTAATTCTGAAGTCACATAAACAAGAAGAAGAAAGGGTTTATTGTAAGTGTTGGTGTCCAGATGTGAACAAGTATTCAAACCCTTTTTTCCCACATTAATTATCAATCTACGTGTGTTAGTTATTTGAATACTAACATGCACAGTATATGCAAGAGCAATAAGATAATCTGCTATTGAATCATAGGCTTAATCAATTAAAGCAAGAAAACTACTGTAACAACAATTAAAGATGGATTGCAGAATTATAAAAGTATTCACAGAAATTACAGAATCATACCGGAACAACAGTTACAATAATAAACCAAAATATGTAATCAAAACAAAGGAAAATAATGCAGCACCTGATCAGAAGAGTGGGCCCAACTCTATGATCGGGGCTGCGGCAACTTCACAGCTCACAAATGGAACAACAAAACACTGTGCATTCAATTGATTAAAAACACTTATGTTACAATATTTTTCTCTTTCTTCTTAACCCTGATTCACAACCCTAAGGCCTTTTTTATACAAATGTTCAGGGAATAGTATTTGCCTCTAACAACTAAATATCTACAAGTATACATTTGTTACAGCAGCAAAATAGTTGCCAAAAGGAAACCACGAAAAGCCTGAAATAGAGCTGGGGTAAGTTGGAATCTGCTATGCTGTTGCAGCATGTTGGGAAAGCGTTGATAATTCAAAATTTCTTCATGCCTCGCAACTGTAATCCCTTTTACTTTTCTGAACGTGTGAAAATAATGGAGTTAATACTTGCAAAGGTAAAACCTCCATGACTATTACTTCATTAATCAAATATTCTATATAAAAATGTGGGAAGGGGTTTAGCTCGTGTGTTTTAGAATAATTAATGATACAAATAGATATAAAAGTGGGCAAAAATGGGAGAGAAAAGTATACAGATTTGGTACCCAACATCTCCCCCCAATTGGTCTATCTGCATGTCCTCATGCAGCTCGCGTCTTCTCAGATCTGGGTTGGACTGAATGTGGTTGGCATGAAGCTATGCGAGGTCATATTCTTCAACCATCTATGTATTTAGCTGTTTGATCAGACCAATATGTTTAGCTGGAGAGGAAACCTCAATTTTAGGTTTTACTACCTTCCACTTATATGCCTTTACCTTCTTCATCAATCGGGATACTTGCCTCTTCAGCTCTAGAACTTCCTTATTCAATCACATGGTTTCATTGAACTGAATTTGATACCTTTTCTTGATAGGTAATCTTCTTTTCTCACACTGTTCAATCCACTCCTATTTGACAATGAATTCATCAACTATTTTTTCTGTTCGGTATTTCTGGCTTAGCTCCCTTTCTTCAGGGGCATTCTCCTGCTCATTTACCTCAGGGAATTTTTTCGCTCGGTCAGTGCTTTCATCGACCATCCTATGTTTTAGTGTTTCCACAGAAATTTTGTCTCCCTTGTGAGCCTCTGGGTTCTCTTGCTGAGATTTAGTAGTTGATGGGCCAATATTGGTCATGTCCTTCCCTAGGTCGATGAACCTCAGTACTGGTGGAACAACTATTTCCTCCATTAATCGTTGGGATGAGTGAAACCCACTCAACCCTCTAGGCATCATAGACTAAAAATGAGAATAGGGAATAGCTTCATCATCCTTGTTTCCAACTTGGGTAGAACTTTCATGCACTGCTACTTCAGTCGAGGTTGACACTGGTTCTTGTGGAACAATGTCAACTTTGAGGATCGTTTCCTTTCTTTCCTTCATGCATTACTTCCTCACCTATGGTAGATACTGGTTCTTGTGGAGCAACATCAAATTTGTAGGTTATTTCTTCTCTATCTCCCTATTCTGGCTGAATCAAGGGTGGTTCTTGTGTGGCACCCCTACTTGTTTCGATATTCATATCTACTTGGGAAGGTGATGTTGTTTCTTGCGTAACAACATCACTTGCCATCCCTCTATTTGATGTCCCACCTTCCTATTCTTCATTAATGAAATTTGATGATTATAATATGGCCTCAAATTCATGTGCTATACCCATTATTCCTTCATCTATAGGTTCTTCAGGCGAGGATGGTTCTTGTGTGGTAGCCTCGACTGTATCACTAATTGCCTCCTCCATTCCCATTTCTTTTGGTTCCTCCTGATTAACCTCCATCTCCATTTATTTTGGTTCTTCCTGGTCTATTTCCATTTCATCTGACTATTATTCCTCTGCTAAATCAGCTGGAGATGTTGGTTCTCCATCTCTAGCAGTAATGACAACTGCTATCTCTTCTTCTGATGACTCACAGAGTTATGCCCAAGAAACTTGAAATCGAACTATTGCATGCATGACCAATAAATGAACCAATCCATGATTGGAAAGAACTATCGGCATCTAGAGTAGACACAGAGCAGACTGTGCCATGTGCTACAGTTGCTTTAATAGAAATAAAGGCATGTTTAAGGAATGAACTTGGATCTACAAAAATCGAAGGTGAGTCAAGATTTTGAAATGATATTTGAATAGAGTTCTAGCCTGTCCTTCACAAGTTATGTATTTCATTACAAAACCTGCTACTTAGTTCCATGGATATGGTACATATTTGCACTCATATCCTCTCCCATATTGAATGATGCTTTCTCCTACCTGCAAAAAAAGTTTGGAAAACTCTGAGAGGGCAATTATCTGAGCAAACCATAGCTTCCCTTGTTGTCTTAGCCCGCTAACTACCGCAATTACTTCTTTTGTGATGGGAATTTCTAATCCTCTGACCCATGAACACTTCTCATTAAAATTAAGCACAAACTCCATTGTGATTCCCTTGTGAAACCCCTGCAATATATCGAAGTATATATCCCATCTTGCATTGACAAAACTTGCCACACATCTGGATTGTTGCAAACTAAGACTGTATTTTCAGGTTCATGCTACACAACCAGTCCGCCCATCCTATGGAGACTGTAACAGAACTCTGGAACAGTAGACTGTTGAACAGAGTGGTAGGTACCAAATTTTGCAAAAAGAGCATGGTGAAAAATGATGGGTATTAACGGTAAATATGGGTGGTGATTCTCAAGAAACGAATAAAATCGTTGAAAAGTATGGTAAGTCCGATGAATGAAATAGTTTTTATTTCGTATGAGGTGGAAAGGACTAATCGATCCATATCGTATGTGTGTTGCGGATCCTAATACATCTTTAATGATTATACGGAGCATGGTAAGGATCGTAGGGCGTACCATCACATGAAGTTGTAATAATGGCTTTTGGAATCATCATTACGACGTTGTTTAGTTATGACGACACCCCCCCAACTTAAAAGTAGCCGTCTACGACATCAATGTCTTTCGCATGGAATATTTAATTAAATACATCAGAGTCAAATGGAGACATACCTGGCGGCCTACTTGGAGGAAGTGATGGTTGGTAGAATAATGGCGCAGTAATGATGTGGATGGAGTAACAGCATCGAGGAGTAACAGCATCTAGAGTAACAACATCCAAAGTAACAGCATCACGAGTAGTAGCATCTGGAGTAACAACATCATGAGTAGCAGCATTCGGAGTAACAAAATCTGGAGTAACAACATGACGAGTAGCAGCATCCAGAGTAATAACATCTAAAGTAACAACATTAATAGTAGTAGCATCCATAGTAACAACATCTGGAGTAACAATATGACGAGTAACAACATCCGGTGTAACAACATCTGGAGTAACAACATGACGAGTAACAACATCTGGAGTAACAACATCACGAGTAGCAGCATCCAGAGTAACAACATCATGAGTAGTAGCAACCAAGGAGTAACAACATTGAGTAGTAGCAACCAAAGAGTAACAACATCATGAGTAGCAGCAACTGAGTAACAGGATCATGAGTAGCCACATCCAAGGAGTAACAACATCGAGTAGCAGCAACCAAGGAGTAACAACATCATGAGTAGTAGCAACCGAGCAACATCATCATGAGTAGCCCCATCCAAGGAGTAACATCATCGATAATTAGAAAATTTTTAAGCTCTAAAACATTACTCCTTAGTAGTAACTCCTGCAAAAAGGAAAAAAATAAATAGTAATAGTATATATATATATATATTAATTTTTTATTTTTTTTGGAACAACTCTTTATTCTTTATATATATATATATATATGAGAGAGAGGATGTAGTTGAAGTGTTCTCTGTGCTGATAACCTTCAAATCAGATTTCTTAGAGAGATGTTTGATGAAAGAATCCTTAGACGCTGGGTGGTGTATAATCTTAGGTGATGTCCATTTACTATGAAAGAAGCATGTGTATGATCAATTGTAACTAGCATGATTGTTCCATTATCAAACACAATGTCCACCTCATAAGGTCCCATCCAGCGAGTGCAAATCTATCCCTTAAATTCTTTAAAATGGGAGTCATAAAGTAATGCCCATTCTCCCCTATGAAACACCTTGTTCTTGATAAACTTATCGTGCCATTTCATCCTCTGCTATTGAATAGCAGTAGTCCTCTAGACAACCATTGAACGAATTTCATCTAGTTCATTAATCTAGGCAAGTCATTGTTTCTAGGCATCTAGTAGATCCAAACCAACTTCAATATTTGTTCTGAGCATACTGATTTCAAATTATATTGAAAATTGTTATGAAACGAGCTCCAAAAATAGAAGAAAAGAGAGATCAATGCCTTAGAAATCAACCACTTCGAGGGGGCAACCTCCAATACATTACATAAATGAATAATTCTTGGATGATACAAATGAAAAAACCTCCTCTCTACATATAGGAGTCCATGGGGCCACAATGTAATCCTAGCCGACCTGACAATAATAATGTAAGGGCACAATAATAACAATATGGCGGTTACAGGGGTACAACAATAACAATAAGGGGGTTACACTAACAACAATAAGGGACTATACTAGTAATATAAGGACCTAACATGCTCCTCTCCTTCAAAAAATTGTTCACCTCAATGCTTGAGTAGCTCCGGGTGCTTCTGTATAAAATTTTCATCCTCCCATGTAGAATATTTAGTGGGTAAGTTCTTCCATTTGATGAGATACTCTAAAATGGATCGATTTTGTAGCAGTCGAGTTCTTGTTTCCGTGACTGCTTCAGGTTCCAATATGGTTTTTCCTTCCTCATCAAGTTCTGGAAATATTGTTTGAACTGGAAGTTTGTCCCTTATAACCTTTTTTAAGTATGAAACATGGAAAACTGGATGCACTCGCAAAGAAGTAGGAAGCTCCAATTTGTATGCGATAGTACCAATCTTTTGCAACACCTTGTAAGGACCATAGTACTTTGGCGATAATTTATTATCCTTCTTAGCTTGCTTGAGGGACATTTTTTTGTATGGTTGTAGCTGTAAAAATACCCAGTCTCCCACATCAAAACTTCTCTCACTGTGATGTTGATCTGTCTGTTGTTTCATTTGATTTTGTGCCAAATTTAGGTTATCCTTTAAGAGTTGGAGAAATTCTTGTTGATGCTCGATGTGATCCTCCACTGCTTGAACCCTAGAATGTTCCCTTAAAGAAGATGTGATGGACGGTGGCTGATATCCATAAAGTGACATAAATGGGGTCATTTTTGCTGCAATATGGAAGGAAGTGTTATACCATCATTCAGTGAGAGGTAACCACTTGACCCATTTTGCTTGCTTATTAGATACAAAACAATGAAGATATCCTTCCAAACATTTATTCACTATCTCTGTTTGATTGTTAGATTGAGGATGATAAGATGAGCTATGAGCTAGAAGAGTACCCAAACAAAAAATAATTCCGTCCAAAAATTTCCTGTAAAAATAGGATCTCTGTCATTTACAACAATCTTCGAGTTTCCATGTAGTTTTTGAATTGTTTCCATAGATGCAGTAGCAATTGTACTTGCTTTAAATGGATGAGATAATGCACAAAAGTGTGCATACTTGGTAATTCTATCAAATACCACCATGATGACACTCCTTCCTTCAGACTTAGGTAAACCTGTGATAAAATCCATTGAAATATCCTCCCAACATTGACTTGGAATGGATAAAGGTTGTAGAAGACCCGGGGTCTTAATTGTCTCAACTTTTTATTTTCTTTGGAAAACCAAACATTCCATACAAAATTTGAATACTAGGGCCAGGTATCCAAAAAAATTATTTCTTTACTATGGTAAGTTTTTAAATCTGAGTGTCCTCCTAAGAGAGAAGTGTGCAATTCCAAAAAAAGAATATTTTGTTTTAGTTAGAATTCTTGCAAATATATAAACGATAATTACTGCAGGAGCTAATTTTCACAACTAAATGTATCATATTTACTAGGATCTTGCTACAAATTTTGAATGAGAGTCCAAACTTTGCCCGTCCTTCTTCCATTCATCACTTGCTTCGGTTATCCAATATAGTTGGATAATAGAAATGGCACAATGCAATTCTTCCACCTCTTCATCCTTTCTTGAGAGTGCATCTGCACCAACATTTAACTTCCATTTTTTGTAGATGATTTCAAAGTCATAACCCAACATCTTTGTGACCCATTTTTGTTGCTCTTATGAAGATAGTCTTTGTTCCAAAAAGTGTTTAAGACTATCATGATTAGTTTTTACCTTGAAGTGTCTTCCCATTAGGTAAGGTCTCCATTTCTTTAGTGCATGTAGTATTTCCAACATTTCCTTCTCATAAATAGCCTTTTGTAAATACTTTCTTTTGATTCAATGACTTTGAAAAGAAATGGGTCTTCCTTCTTGCATTAAAAAAACACCAATTCCATTTCCTGAGGCATCACATTCCACAATAAAGGTTTTTGTGTAGTCTAGCATAGCTAAGACTGGTGCTAGGCACATTGCCTCTTTAAGATGTTCAAACACCTTAGTTTCCTTAGGAGTCCATGAAAATGCATCTTTCTTCAATAATGTTGTTAGAGGTGGTGCTATTCTCCCATAATTATTAACAAAATTGCGATAATGCTCTCTTAACCCGAGAAATCTAAGAAACTGATTTATGGTTGTGGGGAATTTCCATTCCTTAATGGCTTTAATTTTGTTAGGGTCTACCTTAACACCCTCATGAGATACGATATTACCTAGATATTCCACCTCTTGTACTCCAAAGAAACATTTGGATGTTTTTGCATATAATTGTTTCACCTCCAATAGTTTGAGCACCCTATCAACATGTTGACCATGATCCTTCCAAGACCTGCTATAGATTATTATATCATCAAAAAATATTAGCACAAATTTTCTAAGGAAGGGTTTCAAAATGAAATTCATCAACCCTTGAAATGTAGAAGGTGCATTGGTAAGGTCAAAAAGCATGACCAAAAATTCATAATGACCCTCATGAGTTAGAAATGTTGTTTTCGGAATATCTTCATTCTTCATTCTAATTTGATAATATCCTTAATGAAGATCCAACTTGGTAAAATAAATTGCTCCATGTAATTCATCCAATAATTCATCAATCACAGGAATGGGAAATTTATCTTTAATAGTGAGCTTATTGAGCTCTCTATAATCTGGACACGTGTTCCATGATCCATCCTTCTCATGCACCAATACCACTAGAGCAGAGAAAGAAATTTGACTAGGTTGAATTATACCAGCCTCTAACATTTCTGCAATCATATGTTCAATTTCACTCTTTTCAACATAAGGATATCTGTAAGCTAGATGTTTGGAGGAACACTTCCTGGAATCAAATGAATAGCATGATCATGATCACGAATAGGTGGAAGTCCTTTGGGAGTATCAAACACCTTGTAATGATTTTCCAAGACTCTTTGGAGATCTGGAGAAATAGATGATTTTGATGTTGGAACTTCTAGTGATCATAATTGTGCAATTACGCCTCATTGTTCTTTCTTCAGAAGATTTTTCATGACATTAGAGCTTATTATCTTTCCTTGCTTCCCTGTGATACCCCATAATTCGATTTCCTTTCCTTTCGAAAAAAAATTCAAGAAACGTTCTTGAAAATTAAAACCTACTGTCCCCAAATATTGTAGCCATTGTACTCCTAGTACAACATCAACACCTCCCATTGGGATGGAAAGCATTGGACTATTCAATACATATTCCCCCATGGATAGCTTGATATTATGGCATTTTCCAAAGCAATTTATAGTTCCTCCATTTGCAACCATCACTTGACATTCTGGTGCTGGGTATAGGAAACAATTCAATTACTTGGCTACCTTACAATGAATAAAATTATGGGTGTAGTACCCGAATCAATCAACAGTATTACCTTTTTCTTCTTGATATGTCTTTCTATCTAAAGAGTTTGAGGAGTGGTAATTATTTCCAATGCATTACATGATATGGTCGGACTCATTTCTTGTTCTTCTAGGGTTACTTCTTGGTGTATATCCTATTTTTGTGAAGTTTCTTGTTCATTTTCTTCCTCCTCTTCATAATCTATGTAAAATAATTTCTTCTTAGCACACTTATGACCTTTAGTGTATTTTCTATCACAACTGTAGCAAAGCCCTTTTGCTCTTTTTTCTTCCAATTATTTTGGTGTCAACCTTGTAGGTTGTGGAATTCTAGGAGTAGCTACACTTCCATCTTTATAGATGTGAGTGGTAGGCTTCCTTGTCGTCATAATTTTACATTCAATTTTTCTTGCAACCTGAATGCCTTCTCTAATGAATCTGATTCCCAAACGCGAACTTCATGTTGGATTTTATCCTTTAAAGTCCCTATGAATATATCAATCCTATGTTCCTCTGCAATGTCAGTTACCCTTATATTCAATTTTTGGAAGTCCTCAATGTGCTCCATTATTGAACCCTTTTGTTTGAGATTTATCAATTGTCTAAATATGGTGTTGCTCTTTGTATCCTCATAATGTGCTATCATTTCCTCCATAAAAATTGACCAAGTGACAATTATTTTACGGGAGCAAAGCCATCGATACCATACAAATGTATTTTGTTCTAAATGTAAAGTTGCAATGCATATCTTTTGTGTGTTTTTCACATTATTGAGATCAAAATATTGCTCCATCTGTAGTATCCATGTTAAGGGATCCTTGCCATCAAACTTCCTCATATCCATATTTGGAATATGGTGGTTATTTAATCCAACATTAGAGTTTATGAAATCATGATTAACATTTATTTTGTTCTCATCATGAGTTTCCTCTACTATCTTTTCGCCATTAGGAAACATTTTTTGTATCAACTTTGCCAAACCTTCGATGTCTACTTTTAGATCATTCTTCATGTTTTCCATTTTTTCATCGATCTTAGCTTCCATGTCATCCATATTAGCTTCCATGCCAACTTCCATGCCATTCATCTTAGCTTCCATGCCTTTCTTCAAACCATCCATCTTAGTTTCCATGCCTTTCTTCAAAACTTCCATTTCATTTTTTGTCGCTCTTTGCGATAGCGAAATTTGGTGCACTTGCTCTTGGAATTTTGATATCTCATGTTGCATTTATTCCTCTTCATGAGTCATATAAGAGAATTCTGAAGACTTAATGGGTGTTGAATTATTTTTAGAAGGAATTTTAGAACCCAATACTGATATCTATGCTCAATAGGCCTTTGGAATCACCTAGAACTGATTTTTCAAACAAGACTTATGCAATTTGAAAAACAATACACACATTTTTCTTGATTTTTAGGAGCTCGATATTGAAACTGAATTATCTATGTGATTTCAAACCTTCAATATCTTAAATTTGGCCCTAAATTATCCCTCTGAATATTCTTTCGAATGCCACAAGTCTGACCTAATTTGGATTCTTGAAGACAAAGTTATGTCGAATCTCCTACGATGACGTAATTATGGACTGGTTCAGTAAAGTGAACTTGTACGACTTGCCACGTGTCACTTTTTATTCCTTCAGCTTTGAAATTGATATAGAGAAAACTAAAGTCCATGTACTTGCAGCAATTTTTTACGAAATCCCAATCCCATGCTTAGAGAGAGAGTTATGATGTTTTTCCCACGGTCGCCTCTTTGAGATGAAATTTGGGAGCTTGAAACAATCCTAACTTCCACAAATCATATCTCCACAAAAATTGCGAACGAATATTTTAAATTCTTACAGGAGTTTCCTCTAGCTTTCAGCTCCACTCTGTGAAAATTTCAGCTTCTTAACCCTCCTAGGAAAAAAGTTACAGAGAAAATTCTGTGATGACCTGTTTAGGTTAAATTGAGGAGCGTGCAAAAAGCCCTAACTTTCATAGATCATATCTATGAAAATATTGCGAACCAAGCTCTGAAATTGTGCGATAATGTTTCTCATGATTTTGGCTTTGCACTCTAAAAATTTTAGCTTCTGAACCTTCGTATAAACAAATTTATAGCGAAAATTCCACGATGACCTATTTCGAGCAGCGAAACCATAGAATCCAAAGCTCTGATACCAAATGTTACGAAACCAGCTCCAAAAATAGAAGAAAAGAGATATCAACACCCACTTCGAGGGGGAAACCTCCAATAAATTACATAAATGAACAATTCTTGGATGATGCAAATGAGAAAACCTCCTCTCTATATATAGGAGTCCATGGGGCCACAATGTAATCCTAGCCGACCTAACAGTAATAATGTAATGGCACAATAATAACAATATGGGGGTTACATGGGTACAACAATAACAATAAGGAGGTTACACTAACAACAATAAGCGACTATACTAGTAATATAAGCGCCTAATAGTAACAATGGGGATTTCCCATAAACCAAATCAAATGGTGAAAATCCAGTTGTGTTTCGCCATGTTGTTCTGTATTCCCAGAGAGCTTTAGGCAGCTTCTGAGCCCAATCCCGACGATGCTATGCCGCAGTTTTTGTCAAGATATTTTTCAATGTCTTGTTTGTGCTTTCCACTTGTCCATTCACCTGGGGTTGATATGGAGTTGTCACCCTGTGCTTGACCCCATATTTTTTTCATAAGCTTTGCTATCATGTGTGATGTAAATTATGCTCCTCCATCTGAAACAATATCCCTTAGAGTACCGTAATGGGCAAAAATTTATTCAAATAGAAAATCTAAAACCACCTGTTTTTCTGCTTTCGCAACAGCTTTGGCTTCTACCCACTTAGTCACGTAATAAGTGCAGAGCAAAATGTGAACCTTTTGCTGGGAGGGTGGGTTGAAGGGTCCAACGAAATTGATAACCCATTTCTCAAAATGTTTGAGGAATACTTGTAGCTGCAAAGAAATTTCATCAGCTCGACCGGGCTGCCCCATGTGCTAGCAACTATCACACCCCGGACATAATTTTGCACATCCCGAAAGATAGAAGGCCAGTAAGCACCTTATGGCCTGTTCATTTATCTGCAAAATGTCCCCCACAAGGGCCATCATGCGTAGCCTTCAGTACTTCATAAATATCATCCTCAGATACACAATGTCGAATCTGCTTATCAGCTCCTGTATGAAAGAGGTACCCTGCCATCCAAGAATATCGGGAACTACAATGAATAAATGTTCAATGTTCCCTCTATGACAAATGACGAGGCACCTTCCATGTAGAAATATAGTTACCAATATTTGCATACCACGGAGGGTTAGTAGAAATTGAAAAAATATGATCATTGGGAAAGCTATATTCTATAGGTGTGCATTCATCATTGTTATCCATTCTAGACAGAAAATTAGCAACTATGTTATCTTTTCTAGGTTTGTCTACTATTGTGATATCAAATTCTTGAAGAAATAGCAACCATCTTGCAATGTGGCCAAGAGGGATAGGTTTATTTTTCAAATACCTTATTGTTGCATGTTCAGTATGTACAAAAGTAGGATACCTGGTGATTTAGTGCCAGAACTTGTTGATAGCATAAATGATAGCCATGAATTCTTTCTCCGTCACCGTGTAATTCAATTCAACAGGAATTAAATTATTGCTGACATAGTTAACTACATACGGTGTTTTTTCTACCTGTTGTCCTAAGACTTCTCCTACTGTTTTCTGAGAGGCATCAACATGTATGTGAAATGGAAATGCCCAATTGGGTCCTTGAAGGATCAGAGCTTTGCAAACCAGTCCCTTGATTTTTATAAAAGATGCTTCACAGTCTTCAGTCCACAAGAATTTTGCATCTTTTGTTAGCAATTGAAAAAGTGGGTGTGCTATTTTAGCAATTTTTTCTATAAAGCGTCTGTAATAACCAACACAACCAATAAATATATGCACTTGTGTGGGTGTCTTGGGTACCGGGAAGTGCAATATTACCTCTGCTTTGGTCAGATCAACTGAAATTCCAGCAACTTAGAGCAAATGTCCCAATACTATTCCTTCTTCCCTCATCATATCGAATTTGATTGTACTTAAAGATACATGGGTTTGTTTACATATTTCGAGTAATTTTTCCAGATTTTCCAACCCTTCTTCAAATGAGTTTCCATATGGAGTAAAATCATCCATATAAATTTCAACATTGTCATTGACTAAATTAGAAAAAATTCCCAGAATTTCCCTCTGTAAGGTTGCAGGAGCATTACACAGGCCAAATGGGAGGACCCTGTATACAAAGGTCCCCCATGGGCATGTGAAATTTGTTTTATCCTAGTCTTTCGAGGCTATGTGGATCTAGTTATACCCACTAAACCTGTATAGGAAGGAAAAGAACTTCTTCCTAGCCAAGGTGTCCAAGACTTGGTCAATGAATGGCAAAGAGAAATGGTCTTTTTGAGTTGCCTTGTTTAGCTCCCTATAATCTACGCAGATCCTCCATTTACCATTTTTTTGGGAACAATAACTAGTGGAGACACCCATTGGATATCCAAGATGGGGTAAATGAAACCTACATCCAATAATTTATGTAATTCTTCCTTGACAATGTTCTTTAGAGCATGATTCATTCTCCGTTGGGACTGTCTCATAGGGCGGAAATATTTCTTCATATATATATATATATATGATGAGTGCATAAATTAGCAGGGATCCCCTTCATGTCAGTATAATCCCAGGAAAAAGCTTCCTAATGGTCTTGAAGGACTTTTAAAAGCTTCTTTGTCTGGGATTTTGACAGATTCGGGTTGATATTGAGTGTATTCCCTGGTTCAATTTCAATCGAAATAATATCATGGGATGAAGTTACAGGAATGTCTTCAATTTCATATTTTAGTTTCATGTTTCCTGTGTCTCACAACTCATAGCCGACTCCAAAATTTGACAAGTTGAATTGGAAACAGAACCGGAATCATTAATAAAAGCGTTAATGGTATCATCCTTAGTTTCTGTTTTGAATTTAAGGGTCTGCCCAATGGTGAGGATTGGTATAACTTCTTCATTTTCAAGTTCAGGCTCTTCTACTGGCAAAGTTTTCTATGTGACTAATATTTTTTCAGATGGGCTGGGTTTTGCAGGAGGGTAGAGAGTAAGATTATTTGTAACCGTCCCATTTGATATAATCATATGTCTAGATTGACACCCGATATAGGCATCTCCAGTTGTGAGCCAAGGTCTTCCCAAGATCAATGGATGACCACCAATTTAGGATTGTGTCTGTAATATAAGGAGGTCCACGGGATAGTGCCATGAATCCACTGAAATAGTCACATCTTCTAATGTCCCTACCAGTTTAATTATAGACCTATCTGCTAATTCCAAGATAGTAGGGGTTGGCTTAATCTTTTCGAGACCTAACACATTCATTGTTTCGAAGGTAATAATATTGATGGAAACACCCAAATCTACCAGTACATTTGGGATTTCAAGCCCATTGATTTGTAATGTTAAAATTGGGTTCCCTAGGTCCCCATATTTTATAGGCATGGTCTTTCCTAGCACAATGTTGGACAATCTACCCATCACATGAATGGTTAACGAATCCCTTGGTTTCTTCCCAGGTTTCTTAGAGAAGTAATATTTGAGATTTTTTTCATAAATAGGTACATCCCTCATAGCTTGAAGCAGGGGTATTTTGACAAAAATATTTTGTAATTCCCCCCTGGAAGTCAAAATTTTCTTGATGGTTTTGTTTATTCAGGGTCAATCTTTCAGGATATGGTGGAGTAGTTGGACGACCCTGATTAGGAACAAGTTGGGGAGGTGTTTGGTTTATCATGTTTTGGTCTATTTTATCCCCAACTATCCTCTATTCTTGTTCTTTAACTTCACTTTAAATTTGTTCTATGATAATAGGTGAATTCAGAGAATCTACTACCTGCCCAGATCATAAGTCTATGTCATTAAGTCCTGCGGTAGAAATGCTATATGATGGAAGGTTAAGAGTGTCTGTATGTTAGACCCCTTTATTATTAGGGTTCAGATTGGGCTAGATAAGAAGATGGGGTCAAAGGGAGGGGTTGCATGGAGGTACATTCGAAGGCAGCTAAAGTTGTTGTTGAGGCATAGATTGGGGAAATTTCCCAGTAGGAGAGGGTCCACACCAGTTCTGATTCCATAAAAGATTCGAACTGGTCTGGGGAGCCCATTGTTGCCAGAGGGGATATTGATACTGAGACCACATCATTGAAAAAGGTACAGACTGGGGACCCATATTAAAATTATTAAAATACTGAGATGGGTCCTGAGGCATACTTGGATTCATAGCTGGTGGTCAAGGTTGCCATGGCTTTTTCGGTCCCATGAAGTACAGCTGATCTACCGCATTTTCTTCCCTTTCCCCTTGAAAAATTTCCTTCAGTCTTGGAAAGGAAGGGCATGAGCTGGTCACATGTTTTTGTTCACAAATTACGCAGGCTTCTACTATGTTTAATTGGCATTCTTTTAACGGATGCTTATTTATGCACTATGGGCATAATATAGCCATAGTCTTCTTCAACTCTATTTTTTTTTTTTGCTTTCAGAGTGTCCATGTGGGTGGATAATGTGCTTAGGATGTTAGTCCTTAGGTTATCCAGCAGGTTTCCAATTTCTACCTTTGTAACCCGTCCACCAGAAGTCTTTAATGATCGAATTCCTTGTCCACTCCTTACAGCCCCCCCATGAACACTGAATGCACAACTCACAGATAGTGTCGAATTCTTATTTAAAAATTCCCCCCTTTCCTAATATGTTAAGAAGTTGTAGGGAATCTTCCCTAAGTGCCCAGAGAAGGATGATATTTAGAATATCTTTATCCAGGACACTATGGCCCGATCTTTGCAGTATATATCTGAATCTTTCCACACAATCTTCCATGTTGTCATCCTATTTATGTACAAACTTAAAAGTTTCCTCCTTGATGTCATGGGATTTACAGTAACCTTGGTATTTCTCCAAAAATACTTCCTTCATCACATCCCATGAGGAAATAGTCTTTCCTCCTAAACCCATGAACCATCACAGGGTTGTCCCTTTTAAGGTAGAGGGAAATATTTTTAGCTTCTGAGCATCAGTGATATAATTATACCCTCAAAAGACAATGTCAAATTCGAAGAGGAATGTATTGGGGTCTTTAGAACAAAGCCCATGAAAATTAGGCAGAGTCGTTAAAGGAATGGGCTTCATCGATACGTCACCTATAATGTTTCCAATTTGAAAATAAATAGAAGAACTTGTAGGTGCCATGAATATCCTCCAATACTCACCTGAGATTTCAACTAGTTCTACAAATGGTACTTAAGGTGATTCGACTATAGGAGGTTTCGCAGCACTCCCCTGGTCCCATGGTGACGCAAAATCCTTTGGGAGCTCTCTTTCCAAATTGAAATTGCTTAATTCAACTACATGAGGCTTCACAACACTCCCTTGGTCTCGTGGTGACGCAAATACTTTCACAGGTTCTTCTTCCCAATTGGAATTTCTCAATTCTTCTGACCCTCTTCTTTCTATTTCTTCCCCTTCTCCTGACAGCAGGGATATCTCCTCCATCGATACCTTATTTATTACTCCTTCCATTTTCGAAAGAATTTTCTGTGGCATCGTGGATGGCACTGGCTGCTCAAATGACTGTCCTTCGGACTTCGTCTACACCCTTACCCTGACAGCAGCACAAGAATATGCTTCAGATTCAACCTTTGCGATGATATCCTAGATATACGTCTTCCTTCCCAGATCCCTTCCTTTCTTTGGGGGTCTTCCTCTACTCCTCTTATTCAGATATTTGTTCATACAATTGGTGGGAATAATTCATTAAAATAATAGAATGGCTCAAGACGAGGAGCAGGATGGATAGTTTCCTCCTCGCGACGAGAGAGTAGGTTCAAAAAGGAAATCAAATAAACTAAAAGAAAATCAAAGTTCAGGACCTGGATTAGGGTGATCAATTACCCTCCCCAGGATGAGAAGTTGGCCCTTTAGAAAAATAATCAAAAAGCAGAAAAGAAAAATACTATGCTCAGGACTTAGAGCAGGGTAACAAATTCCCTCCCTAAGACAAGAGATCAGCTCTAAGGAAAAGCAAACAAAAAAATAAAACACTACGCTCAGGACTTAGAGCAAGGTAATGGATTCCCTCCCCAAGACGAGAGATCAGTTATAAATAAAAAAAAAACAATGAAAATAGAGAAAACATAACACTACGCTCAAGACTTGGAGCACGGCAATAAATTCCCTCCCCAAGACAACATATTGACCCTTATATCAATTGCATATCGTGTTCTTTCACCTTATTAGCCTTCCCCAACAACGCCGCCAAAATGTTGGTGTCCAAATGTGAACAATTATTCAAAACCTTTTTTTTGACATTAATTATCAATCAAGATGCATTAGTTATTTCAAGACTAACACGCACAGTATATGTAAGAGAAATAACATAATCTGTTATTGAATCAAAAGATTAATCAATGAAAGAAAGCAAACTACTGTAACAACAATTAAAGATGGATTGCAGAATTATAAAAGTATTCACAACAACTATAGAATCATACCAGAACAACAGTTACAATAATAAACCAAAATATGAAATCAACACAAAGGAAAATAACGTAGCACCTGATTAGAAGAGTGGGACGAACTCTTTGATCAGGGTTGTGGCAACTTCGCAGCTCACAAATGGAACAACAAAACACTGTGCCTTCAATTGATTAAAAACACTTTTGTTACAATATCCATCTCTTTCTGCTTAACCCCGATTCATAGCCCTAAGGCCCTTTTTATATAAATGTTTAGGGAATCTTATTTTACTCTAACAACCAAATATCTACAATTATACATTTATTACAACAACAAACTAGTTGCCAAAAGGAAACCACGAAAAGCCTGAAATAGAGCTGGGGTAAGTTGGAATTTGTTGCGCTGTTGTAGCATGTTGGAATAACGCTGAGAATTCGGAATTGCTTCGTGGCTCGCAACTGTAATCCCTTTTACTTTGCCGAATCTGTGAAAATAACAGAGTTAATACTTGCAAAGGTAAAACCTCCACGACTATTACTTCACTAATCAAATATTCCATATAAAACAGTGGGAAGGGGTTTACCTCGTGTATTTTAGAAAAATTAATGATACAAAGAGATTGAAAGGTGGGCGAAAATGAGAGAGAAAAGTATACATATTTGGTACCCAACAGTAAGAATGGATTTTTTTATTTTTTCTGAATTTTAATTAAATGTAAATAGGAATAGAGATTGTAAATGATTTTATTAGTAAAATTCACAGTAAAATTTAAAATTTTTACTATGCATGTGTTACATCTAATAGAAACTATATATATAAAAAAAATATTGTAGTAAAAGTTAACAATTTTACTATACTACAGGGTTTTTTGTGTGAATCACTAGATGTTTCAAATTTTGATTCTCTGAATAGTGCCATTGTTCGAAATTATTTTTCTGATCCACAATGCTTTTGTGCTCTCTTGCTCTAGGTATGTCTCTCGTGCAAATCCCTCCCTAATTTTTTTTCAAAAATAATGAAATAATTAATAGATTTTACTATTTAAAGATTTTTTTTATGAAATTAGATTTCCAAAAATCATTTTCGCTCTTTTTTCAATTTACCACTTTTTTTTCACTTCAAAAATAAAGTTGCATTTTTTTTTCTCGACATTTGGTGCATTTGTTAACTAATAGCACCGACGCGTCTGGTAATAAAACTGCACCGGTGCGTCTGGTAATAAAACTGTACTAGTGTGGTTAATAGTACATTAGCTCCGATAAAAATAACTCCTTTTTTAAGGCATTAAAATTAATTTTAGGTATGTACACCAAAATTTATTGTTGATTTTGCTCAAATGGAGGGAGAAAATCTGATAATTATATCAAATGGACAATTCTTCAAAATCCATCTCACTCCATACTATTTCTCAAATTCCATCGCATAGTTCTCCCTATCCATCTTCAGACATAATTACTTCATATTTTATTACTATTTTCATTATCTAGTTGAATTTATTTTTTTTATCCATGCCAATTAGCTAAATAAAATTAATGTATACAAAATTGTAGGTTCATGCAGATTCAGAATCGAGTTGAGATGCACAAAGTATTCAAGCAGATCCAAAATGTCGAAAGCTATTATCAGGAGCAATGTACGACAAGGTGCGGTTGGTAGATGAAAATGGGCAACTACTTCACCCTACCAATTATAACATGCCATCTCCTAGCCACAATCCTAAGACAACGATGGTAATAATAATTATTTGGTATAATGTAATTATTTCAATGTCAAACCAATTAATCATGCATTGACATTCTTACTAATTGATATCATCGATTTTGTACTAATCATGTTCAAATATTTTTGTTGAAATTATTAGGATTCTGGTGATGATGACCAACCTACCTACCATCTTTGGTTGCACCCCACGACAATGTCAAATCAAGAGAAGGTTGAATTAAGAAAAAAACTCAGAGCATTAGGGGAATTTTGAGGTCTAAAATGGGCCTCCTAAGGAAATAATAAAATAATATCTAAACCAATAAAATAATATTTATGAATTTTCAATTCACTTTCTGCACCACAATCCATGTAACCATAGTTAAATTCAATTCGAAAGTTGTACCAAAATAAAATTAATAAAAAAATTCTATTGATGTGACTATAAATAAGAATGAGAGTTTCAAGAAAAATTCATTATCATTGAACATCTAATGCATTTGTCCTTTGTACTTAAATAACTTAAAATAAAATATAAATTTATAATTTCTTAATTATATTATATGTTATTAATTAAAAATTATATTATTTAAATTGTATAATAACATGTAATTAATATACTATATAAAAATAATATAATATAATATAATATAATATAATATAATAAATGTATAGGGATATGCATTGTTTCTTTCAAGAAATATGAAATGACAATAATATATTTTTATTCAAAAAGTGTGAAACGACATTTATTATCAGTACTTTACTTTGACTTTAAAAGTACTTAGAGCAGTACCAGGGTTAACCATGATTTTTTATCCACCATTGAGAATGTGACAAGTAAGTACCTTTAACTCAAGCAATGCCACCTTAACCATTAGGGATGATATCATCCCCTAAAATGTCATTGGTTCTCATAAATTGAATTTTGATTGTACATTTTCCTTAGGAGGCCCATTTTATACCTCAAAATTCCCCTAATGAGGAACGATACCAAGAATGGTCGAATCAACCACCTATTCAATTCCCACTACATCCAGATTCACTGATTAGGAATGACTACAACAATAGTAGTTCTTCACAAGCTGGCAATGGAGGCAAACAAATAGAGGTTGGTATGGATGATTACTTAAGGGATATGACTGCCATGGAGACAATGTTTTTAGATGCATTTGAGAATGATGATCAGCTATGGGATGATGCTCAAATCGCTAATACCTTTCTCTAAATCCTTAAATTTTCATCCACCACCCCTCTCTTTGTACCTAGCGGTCAGTGAAATTCTACCCAATTGGGGAAAATGATGTCACTGTACAACTTGAAGTAAATTTTGTTTTGTCGAATGCATGTTTATTGGAAATTTTGAGGTAATTGACCACCAAGTCCCTTATATTTTGATAAATATTGTCACACAATCAACATTACGAATGGTAAATTTTATGAACATTAATAATTATCGAAATTAGTGTACATTTAATATTGTCCATGACCAACTAAAGTTATTCAAAGATAAGGTTCGTCCAAGTGATAATGTCTTGCTTGGTAACTGCGAAGAGAAAAATAAATTGTTGAAAATGTTGGGTGTTGAGTACATATCATATCATGCATGTACAAATGATTGTATTATATATAGAGGAGAATACGAAGACAAAGAGATATGTCTGAAATGTGGGCATGACAAGTATGATAAATAAAAAAAGAAGGGTAAATCATGTGGTCGTCCTTTTAATATATTGAGGCACATGCCTATAATCCCAAGGATTCAAAGGCTATTTCGTTGTAAAGAATTAGCTATGTTTCAGGGATGACATGCTTCACACAGAAGTGAGTTGGGATTTATGATAATCCTAATAGATTTAATATCCATGAAACATATAGAGGATACATGGCCCGACAAATTCAACGATGAAGTACGAAGTCTACAACTCACCATAGCCATGGATGGCGTCGACCCATACAGAACACCAACTATTATGTTTTTCTTGTATTAGTGATCAATAAAAATATCCCCCCATGGTTTTCCATGAAGAATGAACATCTTATGTTGCCTCTCATAGTCCCTGGTAGAAGACAAGTGAAGAATATGGATGTCTACTTAGAACCACTGGTAGCTGAATTGAATGAATTATGGGACGGGATAAATGTATACGACGTATCAAGACCCATCGCAACAGAGAGGATTTTTATGTTGTATGGAATATGTGCTTACACGAAACATGATTATCCAGACTTAATATTTTTCTATGGTAAATTACATGTTTATTGATTTTTTTATATATGTAAAAATATTCTTTCACATATTAATTATTTAATTCATTGTAATTTCTATGATCTTCATGATATTCTTTAATGTGACATGCATATTGTACACAATAATTTTTCAGGCCTTGTAACAAAAGGGTATTACGGATGTAAATGTTGTGAAACTTCTCTAAAAGCTAGATGGTCCAACGACCTACGAAAGCCAGTGTATGATTGCTCCAGGGAATTCCTGAAGAAAACCATTATAGAAGAGAAACATTCGCTTTCAATGGTAAATGAGAAAGAACCCAAAGGCCTGCAATAATGACACCAGAAGAATGGCTTAGATCATATGATAGAGAGAAGGAGAAGGAGTTCATATAAATGTTTGGTTCAAATGGGGAGCCTATCTGCAATGATCCATAATTCTTTGACACCTATGTTGAGAAATTCCCCATTGGGATGAAAAGGAAATCTATCTTTTATAACCTCTCATATTGGGAGAATCTTCAAATTACCCACTTATTAGATCCCATGCATATATTTAAAAAAAAAATCATCTTCTTTATGGACACACATATCATCGAAACAAAGTGACACATTGGTTGTTAGGAAAGATCTTATTACTTCAAAAACTAAAAAGAAACATTGGCCAAGACGATTATAAACTACAAGATCAGAGGCGGTTTCCTCTAATTTTTATTTCAAAGAAGGTGATGTCCTATGGATTTAAAAAAAAAGACAATATTTCTTTGGTAAAAGAAGTTATAATGGGTGTGAGGGTGCCATCTTCATATTGGTCTTCACTACAAAACTGCTTCATCGGGGAAGACCGTTTTTCGGGGTTGAAATCACATGACCATTTAAATCTTCTAAGAGTATGTATAATGTCAAAAGCATGATTTAATTATTTTTTATATTAATAAATTTTATCCCATGTAGGGATCATAAAACATAACTAATTTATGTATTATTTCACATGTTTATAACTTTGTAGTGTCATTACCCTTTGTTCATGCATGGCTGTGTGAAACATGACTTCCCCCAATACCTAGGACATGCCATATAAAAATTATTTGCAATTTTACGTTGGATCACGTCAAAGGAGATTCATGTGGTTAACATTCCACGATGGTGTCAAGAGATAGTTGAGATTTTTTGTATGTTTGAGAAGGAACTACCGACGAGTTTCATGTACTTGCAGGTTCATCTTCGAATCCACCTAATAGATGAGGTTGAATTATTTGGGGTGGTTTCTTGTCATTGTATGTTCTTCTTAGAGAAGTACATGAAGAAATTGAAAGGTTTTGTTCGATAAAGGGAAAAACCCAAGGATTCTGTGGCAGAGGGGTACACATCATATGAGTCTTTCTATTATAAAAGTGAGCACATCAAGCAGATCGACAATAGACCAGGTATGGTGATTTGGGACGATGAATGGGATGAAGACAAAAGAGAAGGGGAGCTTCACCAAATGAGTGGAAAGAGGCGCTTGATATAGAGTAAGTGACTTATAATTTTTCAAATTTACAGAAAGTAAATATTCATGTTGAACTTAGATATAATGTATATTTTGATCTCACATGTACTATATGTCAATTTGATTTCATCAACAAATACAGAAATTGAAGAAATCAGTAAATTCATTGTTTATGAAGTGATAAAACCGTGGGTCGCATTGTATGAACAAAAGAGGATGAAATGGGATAGTGACAGCAAAGAATTCAGACAGTTGAATGGTAGAAACATGCCTTATCCTGAGCATTTAAAAGAAAATATGCCAAGTATATACCCAAACAGTTGGGTTGTTGACCAAGTCAGAGAGAAATATGGGCCAAGCGGTCGTTACCTGTGTGCTGAAGAGGATGTGCTAAACATAGGGATTGGGTGCAACAACTCAATAATAATATATTTATGCACATTTTAAACTTAATAATGCACCTTTAAAATGTAAAATCTATATTTTATATTTTAATAGTTGGGTTTTTATACACATGACACTATGATTTTTTAAACTTTTTTTATAGGTGCATTTGTTCCTATCTATGTGGGCATATGGACACCATTTTCGCATAAAAAATTTTGATGATGGAAACATGATACAAGACTATGGAGTGGAAGTTGAGTTTGATCAATCTAGTCGAGCTAGCCACCATGACCAAAACCTAGTACGAGGGACGTTAGGTTACGTCAGAAAGATACAAGAGATCATTGAAGTGGACGTCTCTTCTTTCCAATGTGTTATTTTTAGGTGGAAGTGGTGGGACACCTTTGATTGGAATAATGTAAAGGAAGATCGTGATAGTAGGCTAATATATATCAACTCTAGAAAGATGTGGGATGAAACTAAGGAGCCTTATTTTTTCCTCTAACACTGCAACCAGGTTTTTTTTTACCCAGATGTGTTGGATAGGGATTGGTGGTTCATATTGAGACATGACCCTAGATCAAAACATATTTTTGAGAACAATAGTGTTATCATGCCAAGTGAGCTGGAAGACAATGAGGGTGATCATGAGAACATAGAGTGATATGGTACATGTGTTATTTCATAATTTATACTATTTAAAATGGGTTTTTATAAAGAAGAGGACTTAACCTTATAAGTAAGACTCTTTTTTTTGAAGCATTATAATATGTATTTTTAATTAATTATTTTTTATTGTGTTAATGTTAAAATCATTTCACTTGATAGTTTGCAATTATGTTGATCTCGAAAAAATGCAATATATTCCTAAAATAATACAACTACTTTATTACTTTAAATGTTTTTTCACTATATCATTACTTAAATAAATGCTCCATATGTGTGTGTGTGTGTCTGTGTGTGTGTGTGCTATCTTCAAAATTTTTAAAAATGTATTAATGCATAATTTTATTCTTGGTATGTAAGATCATAATAAAATAATGATAATTCTAAACATGAATTTATTTGCATTATTTTCTGAACTTTATTATGTTACAAAATTTCATATTATTCTATATTTATTATTTTACAATTATTTATATTCATATAGATTTAAAAATTTATAATTTTACTACTATGATAATTTAACAATATGTACGGTATACATTTTACTTAATGTAGTTATGGTTCAAAATTGACAATTAATTTACAATCTTTACAATTTTACAAATTTTACAATTTTAATAAAATTGAATCATGGCAATACATACAACTAGCGTTTTCACCAAAAGGGTGCAAAGACATGCTGATAGAAGTGTAGATGAATGTAGAGTGAGGTACAGGTAGCACTGTAGGAAACAAGGATGTGGACCTAGAAGGAATGAGGAATCAGGAGGCTAAAGTAGATATTTTTGAATGAGTAAAATGGCATTATAGTATCTACAATATATCATATTTTTATCACCAAACTCATAACTAAACTAAAAAAGTTTTCTAAGAGACATCAAGCATTGGAAAAACCAGGTATGTGCATCAAGTTTAAACTAGTAGTTATAAAATTGAAGAGGTGTAATTATCATTATATTTAGAAATAAAATTATAATTATATTATACTAGAAATGAATCTATAATGATAGACATATATTGCTAGAAATGTGATTACAATCAGAAGTTTTACACATGGTATCAAAGATAAAATTGTATAATAATTTGGAGGAAGGATAAAGTTACAAATCCCAAAAATTGGATTTAGTTGATAAAGGGTATTTTAGCCTTCACCAAACCTTCTATGTAAATTTTATTTTCTAGTATGGACAATGTTCTTGTTCATTTTTTGTTTGCCCATATACGCTAATCCTTTAAAGACAAACAACTATTTGAATTATAATAAGAAGGATTGTCCAAAAAAGGTATGGAATTACTAAATGAGTAAGCTAGGTTGCTCCTTATTTTTAAAAATTAACAATAATGATCGCATCATTAGATTGTTGAGGTTTTTGAGTTTCTCTCCCAAAGAGTCTCATCTCCTTGATGTTATTGCTTACTTTCTATGGTGAAATTAGGGTTCATTATTGAGGTTGTTAAGCTTGGTCTACCAAGAGGTCTCATCTCCTTGATGCCATTGCTTACTTTGTATCTAGCTACTATAATTTCCATAGTCTATTCCTAGAAAGTGGTGAAACAAGAAACCTACCAACAATGTATGACAACAAACTCTTTAAATTTAGAAATTTTCATCTCCATAACTATTCAATTACATTCCTAAATATTTTATACATAAATTTAATTTATTTAATTGATTATTTCTCTTTATATATCTTGTCTTAATTCTTTCTTTACATTCTTGAACCTCTATCTATTACTTCCCACTATCTCCCACAATCATGCAACCCATCTAAGTTTGGCCAAAATAAGTTGAATCTGCAAATGAAAACCCTGTCCTGTAGGAATGCGGGTCCTGGAGGAGCTTCTGACTTGACCTTTAATATGGACTCTTTATCAGACGCAATGTCCTTGTATGAGGCTGAAGTAGAAGTCCCTTTGGAACCCATTACTTCACAGCAGTCTCAAGACTAAAATATAAATGAATTCCTAGATATGTTTTATGGACTCTGTTAGAAAATTAAATATTACAGAGCAATGAAACACATAAAATATGCAGAAAACACAAGCACACAAAACACATAAAACCAGAGAGACACAGATATACGTGGTTCACCCAGTTTGGGCTATGTCCATCCCGAACAGCCAGTCCTTCCTTTCTATTATCTAGCAAAATGAAGAGACACAACCTACAACAGATCCGTTGTAATATCCTCTGTTCTCTCTCACAGTCTCCCTCTCTATTTCTCGCTTTGAGAATACACACACAATACACAGCCGCAATACAATACCCTCATAAAAGTGAGGGGTTTCCTTCTAGGGAAAAAAAACCTAAACTAAACATAACTTCTACCGTCAGATCATTTGCCTAATGAATGGCCCAGATTGACTAGAAATTACTATACTTTTACAAGGCAATTTTACATCTATTTTTAGCTTCGGGGGCGCTGCCCCCGAGACCCCCTGCCAGGGGGGGCTCCATAAAGTCGCAGCCACCCCCCCTGGACCCCCCAGGTAGTGTTTAATTACAGGTGGTGTTGCCACCCCCATTAAGGTATAGGGGTCCAACACTGTGATACAAATAAACAAGATAATCAGGCTCCACACCCAACAGACTCATCTAGCAAGAGTATAATAGTTATTTTTCCTCATAAATAAGGGACTAAAATGCTACAAGAATTCCAAGACAATGTTCCAAGTTTTGTTTTGAATTATTTACCTTGGTTTCCACATCAACCCATAATGGAGTAGATTTTCCACTGACAGATTTAATAAAAATATGAAACTATGACATGGATTTGGGCTTTCTATCATGTCCATTGCTAAGGCTCTTCTGCAGACCTTCTTCTTTATAAGTGGATCTGTATATACTAAATACGTCTACATAAAATAAGGATGCATGACTCTGTACTAAAATTAAAAGCTCATAGATCTTAGATATGAGCCTGAAAAACCAAAGAGACAGAATTGGGCCCTAAAAAACCCAATCAAAGGCTTGAAACAAAAAATGGAAGGCATGTTGTTCCACATAAACTCGGAAAATTACCCAAATGTGACTAGATCTTGTAATGGAATTCCTATAGTAAAAACAATTTTTCTCCCCCTCCTCACCTCCAACAAGAACCAAGCTGAGAAAGTGAAACCTTGAGCGGATGTGATCCCATAACCATGCAAAACTCATATCCCTTCAAAGAGAAAAAAAAAATCTTCACAACCAAACACTTAGGAAAAAAAATGAAGAGGCTCATCCATGAGACCAAGAGCACTCCAACCAAACCCTACATCATAAGCCAAATAGTTGTAGAATCCTAGCTCTATTAATCATCATCCTTTTTCCTCAATCCACCTAATTTAAACAAATGATATAAATCTTAATTTGTTTTAATATATTTTAATGTAAACACAATTTATATATATACACACACACACACACACACATTATGGATATCCTCATCCCATCTTTAATTTTTTAATTATAACTTTTTAATTAAAAAAACATGCAATAGAAATCAAATTCACTTTATTTACTTTGTATTCCTCACTAGATTAAATAGAAAATAAAGTTAATTGTCTTCCTCAAAAGATTAAATTGGAATGGATTTATATGGTATTCCTAAAAAATATGATTTATGAAGTGGTAATGGGACTGTTAAGGAATTTTATTTTTTCACTCAATTAATACCATACCATTTCATATACAGAGCCATGTTTAACAAATAATTTTATGTAAAGTGCATTTGTGGTAAATAAATACAAAGAAATTTATATTAACACCTTCCCCATCTAGCCATCAAAGATATTAACTCAGCCCTGCGTTATCTTAATTATTATAGACTTCTTATGCCATTACATTATAAACACTTGTCATGTAAATCAACATATGTAAATTTGATTTTTTTTAACACTCACAGGCCATGAAATCCACCCACTATATAGACCATATTGCAAATAAATCTATAAATTTAATAAACACAGAACAAGCACCACGAAATGCAAAGAAAGGAATAGCCAAATTCTTTGACAATTCATTAGCAAGATTTGAGTTTGTACATGTTAATCAACATATGTCAATTTCATTTTTTTTTTGAACACTCACCCGCCATGAATGGGTGGGATGTGGCTAAGAAATTTATATTTACACCTTCCCTATCTTGAACCACTTTAGGGTTTCATACAATCAAAATACATTTCTAGAATGAAACATATACAGACACATCATGAAATGAGTTTTGAAATAAACTTCCACTGTACAGACCATATTGCAGAGAAATATATAATTTTAATAAACACAAAAAAAGCACTGCCAAGGGCAAAGAAAGGAATAGCAAAATTCTTTGATAGTTCATTAGCGAGATTTGATTTTGTACATATTAATTGGGGTTAGTAAGGAATGTATGGGATCTTCCCATTCAAACTTTCCTAGACACCAATCATTGTGAAACTGTAGAAGAGCTACACAGTGTTGCCTTAAGCATTATCAGGAAACTGACTCAATTTGTAGGTCTACCACCATGAAAGATATATGTACAATGGATATATCAGTTGATTTATCAGTAAACCGATGCTCTCTACATATGAAAATATTGAAGAAATCCATTATAGAGAACCTGTCCATTGGTTGGAATGTTGGGCTTGATCAAAGTTTGAATTCTTCTCTCGTGAACTGGCCCTCCAACATGTTCAGAATGGTACTTCAGGGTGGATTTTTCTATTGGCAACAAGGTTAAAGAATGTTTTACGCCATTATCAATTGTTTCAAAATCTAGGGCATACAATACATATGTTATAGTGTAATTGACAGACCAAGCCAACACGAACCAATAAAGAACTTCATTATTGTATAAAGAACTTCATTACTGCATAAGAACTAATCACTTATTTAGGTC